>JBBBDQ010000308.1:1475000-1662500 GCA_037127315.1 Ascarosepion bandense
TAAAGCTTGCCAGTGTGTTCGTACAGCGTTACAGTTTTCGTACGCTTCCTTGGAGTAACGTCCGTCACAGATAATGGGCGTAGGACAACTAATCGCCAGTAGAGGCGTGATAAATATCTGATGACGTAATATTTTTCAAGGCCAAACAAGTTTGTTCTTACATCCCGAAAACAGATTCATATTACTGCACACAACACTAAATAACCTAATCTGAGAAGAAAATAGACATTGATTACACCCTGTCACTCCAGTGGGTCTAAAACCGTCCGTATGGTGAAAGAAAGTAAACTACAGCAGTTTTTAAAATTAATTTGCACAAGTGTATACGTAAGTAAGTGAGATGCAAGTTCTTTACTTTTAACTTATTTAATTAATTATAGATTTAAATTATTTTTTTCATTTTTTTTATTTTCATTTAATATTTATTGCATGTTGCAAAAAACACTTTGTAAATAATATTAACTTATATTTATTTTTTAATATAAAGATAATGGTTATTTAAATTTAAATTTAATTTTTTTCTTTTGATTTAATTCAAATTGACTTATTATTTATATATATATATCTTATTTTATTTATTTTTGTTTTTCTATTGTTTGAATGCAAATAAAAAAATATATTCATGTTAAACACGTCCCTAATGCTAAACACATCACTCCCAGTAGAGCATAGGCCATCGACGACCGCTCACCGTCATCGATATTTCTTTAACTTGTCTTTTTTACAGATAAGGATGTTGGTCCCTACGCAAACACCAGTATCCTACAGGCGGGGTAGCAGTTAAGTACCATCCGTGATACACGCTTATACGATCATGTCTCTTTCCATTTTGATAAAATGATATCAATTATTCGAAGTAGCTATATGATTTTGGCAAGTGTAACCGGGTAAGACAATCTAGCAAGTAGCCGTAATGGACCGGTACTCGTCATAGTTGAATCATTGTATTCACTTACGCACAAATACCCTTAGGAAAGGTATTAATCCGTCTATTCCTTCCAGTTATGGGTTAAATAGCAGGACAGATTGGGTTCTATAGCCTTGGTCGGCAACCAGTCTACCGCAGAAAGCAATGGCAATCTACTGCGGGATAATCTTCTGCCCAGTCAGTCGTATCTCTTTCGAGACATGATCGCCCAAGCGTGTATCACGTATGGCACTTTAACTGACTAACTCGTCATAGTCGTATGCAGTATGCTTAGGCTTATGCAGTAGGCGTAGTAGTAGGTGGCCCCGCCTTAGTCTGTATTTATTGCTGACACCAGCCAATCATATTACTGTGAGGGGGAACCGAGGTGTATGCATATTCATTACATCACGATCCATCACTGACAAATCAGGAGATTTTCCCGCAGTAGGTTGACATTTTTTTTGCTGTAGACTGGTTGCCAACCAAGGCTATATAACCCAGTCTGTTTTGCTATCCAATTTTTTTTATCCAGATCAGTCAGTTAAGTACCATACGTGATACACGCTTGTGCGATCATGTCTCTAAAGAAGCATGACTGACTGGGCAGGAGATTATCCCGTAGTAGGTTGCCATTACTTTCTGCTTTAGACTGGTTGCCAACCAAGGCTATATAACCCAGTCTGTTTTGCTATTCAATTTTTTTTATCCAGATCAGTCAGTTAAGTACCATATGTGATAAACGCTTAGAAGATCGTATCTCTTTCGACCCATGACTGTCTAAACAGAAAGATTTTATCGCAGCAGATTGCTATTTATTTCTACGTTAGACTGGTTGCCAACCAAAGTTATAGAACCCAATTTAACCCATAGCTGGGGAAAGATTAGTATATTCCGCAAGGATATTTCTGACGAATTCAACTGAAATTCGATCTCGGCTCGCCGATTTATCATTCCGTGCTGAATGTTGAAATGTCATCTGATAAGCATCAAAATCCAATTAATTCTGTTAAGCACTTAGAAAAGCTCAGAATTTAAAAAAAATGTTTGAATTGGTGGACAATCTGCGAGCAAAGCATTCGGCCTTGTCCGCTGAAGACGTGAGGACCTCAAATTTATTGATTACAGCGGGTTTTTTTCGAGCTTGTTTAACACATTTTTACAAAGCCAGTAGTCTCTGGAGCCTAACTTACGTGATTTTATACGCTGCTTCATTCTTTCAGCAAACAACAGCTTAGCATCATTCAAGATCCTCTTGCACTCATTACGAGCAGAGGTAAAAAGACACCTCTTATGGTCAGACGCCTGGCTCCGATAAAGCCAGAAGTGGTTTCTGTTGGCATTAGGGACCGAGCAAGCAGGGGTGAACCAGGGGGCGAATGGAGTTTGAGTCGTAATTTTCTGGCTGGGATGAAAGCATCGATTCCATCTTTAACCCAAGAGGAGATATCAAACGCATAGTCTTCAACGGGAAGACTAAAAAAGTTTGTTCCAAGGGACGCTACACAGGAAACCGCAGAACGACTCTTTGAGGGAAGTGGAAGGAGATATTAACAGAAACCACAGCATGATCCGAGTTGCCAAGAGGGAAAAGCTGCGAGGCTTAGTAAGAGTCAGGGATAGAAGTGAAACAGAAACCTAACAGAGAATCCGTACCGTTAAGATTATTAAAGAAACGCGTAGGGAAATCTATCACTTGCGTAAGGGATTGAGTGATTAAAAATATCATGTTGTGGACACCAGCACGATGTGTGACAGAGCTTTTCAACTACTCGGCGTGGTGGGCATTAAGTCTCCAAACATAAATATATGAGTGAACGGGTGAGAAGAAATATATGAGTGAATGGGTGAGAAGAAATAGCCTTATAAATATATATTGTTCTAGATGCTGCCAAGTACGGAAAGAGTTATGGATCCCGGGAATGGGGTCCGCACAAATAAATGAACAACGACCAGTAATTAAGATAGAAAATAAGTGTATTAAAGTGAGGATACAGACTTGAATGAAGATTAGTAGTCCAGGAATACAAGTTAGTAAAAAGTATATGTACAAGTCTCTGGAGGTGAAACCGTAGTATATTGAATATGACCGCGTCGGAAGCTGACGGGTACTGCGTAATAATCTTCTCGATGAGTGGAGCACAGAGCTACTATGTACTGACCGCTAACCTCTCTCGGGACTCTCGTATTCTCCGGTTAACTCTCTGTGAAAACGCGGTATTCAATATTTATTTACCCACTCACTAGGGCAAAATGTGGCACAAAGCCTTTTTAACGTGGGTTCTCCGGGCCATATAGCGCAGCCAAAAATATCTGTCTAATTTTGCTCTGCCGTGACTTTATTCTTCGGCGGAGCCACGACTGGGTTAATACTCTCTGCTCGTAGGCAGAGAGATTGACAGTATCAATGGATTTACCGCGAAAAAATGCGGAATTCTCTCGTCTCGCTTCTATAAACTCTGGACGAGTCCATCTTTATGAAAAGGGAAAACCCTATAACAGAAAGTTCATGAGATGAAGGGGGGGGACGGTAGAGAAAGAAAAGATAGCTAACCGATCTTAGTAGAAACAGACGGAGACATGTAGGAATGTTCTGCAGATTCAAGAGAAATCACCCTAGCTAGAGAGAGATGTTCGCTGACCATAAAAGCCACTTCCACGCATATGAATATTAGAGTCCTTCCTAAAGAAGGGAATGTAACAAGGGATATAGAAAGCAGAAGAAGGAATAGAAGGGTCAAGGTTAGTTTCACAGAGAGCTAAGATATCAGGTGAGTTTACTTGGATAAAGGATCCACCGCTGCAAAATTTGGTACAGATACCACGAATGTTCGCGAAAGAGATGAGGTGATTTTTGTTTAACTGGTTTAGTTTTAATTCTTACTTTGTGTCTTGTCAAAATCAGAGATTATTTTGGTAAGGAGAGGCCTAGAGTAGGAGTAACAGTTGGTCGTCAAATGCAATGTGCAGGAAAGAAACTGGAGCATACTGCAGCTTAATGTGGCCTCAGGGTTGTCCACCGGAGGCACTTGAAGAGACACTCCTCCATAGCACTACAAGAAACCCCGATATTATTCAACTGTTGATCAGAGCAGTCTACATAAGATTTCGGACTCGTGACTACCAGTCGGAAGTAGTAACCAGGAAACTGCCGACCCAAGACTCAGAATACAGAGAGGTCGCCACTATCCACACGCATTAGAAAAGGCTTACGACAGCACTACTATTAAGACTTGAAGAGAAGAAAGAAAACAAGGGATGAGCCTATATTCCTGTTGAAAAGAAGTGGGAGGAGTATGAACCGGGTGATAGTAGGGTCTCTCTACTCCAATTAAAAAAATAAAAAAATAGAATCTATTACGTTTTAACTTAGTTAAAATCAGAAGATCACTTACAGGAATTTAGTCTCTAATGTAAGACAATTTTCTGACAAGTTAAAAAGAAAACACGTGATGACAAACGTTAACAAAGACAAAACTGAGTTAAAATAAACAAATACATGAAAATGTCTTACATTTAAAGAATTTAAGCAATACGGAAATCAATGCCAAAATCAAACGGGACAAAAACAAAATGGTAGAATTTTAGAAAAGAGGGGAGAAGGAAAAAATATCACAGCTCACAATTGGAATGACCAGTAAATTGAAAATTTGTTTAAAACCAGATCGAGCGATTATTAAATTTATTTCTAACTACCCTATATATATATATATATATATATATATATATATATATAGGTACCTCCATTACGTCACAAAAATCCATCATAAAAAAAGTTTAAAAAGGTTAAAAACTTAATAAAGGAAATTTTTCTATCCAAAACGTTTATAATATTATGAAGAGGAAAGATCAAAGTAAATTTTAATTATTTTATAAAATTTTTTAATCCCTTTTAACATTTTCGAAATTTTGTCAGAAAATTTTGTTTTTGATTTGGAGTTAGCGTGGTTAAAAATATTACGTCTATGCTATAATTGATTACGTCATTTTTTTTTCTTCACTCACTTTTTCGTTTTCCGAACACATTAATTAGGAAATTCTCGCAAAAATCAAATATTTGTCGGATTTTAATGAAACTTTCAGTACTCATTAACAAATGAATAAAATTATTTTTGAAATTATTACCTTCTTAAAATTTTGATGAAAACAATTGTTTTTAAGTCTGTTACCCCCCCCCCCCCCCTTCAAGTAAATTCATGAAATTTTAATGAATTTTAATTTTCTGGAATTTTTTGTTTTATTAGTTAAACGCAGAACTCATCGGGAAATATAAATCATGTATTTTTTTTATTTAAAATTATGATACACGATACCAAAATCTGCTCCGAAGAGAAATATAAAAATGCAATAAAACTTTGATATAATTTAATTTGATAAGCTTTTAATTGCTGGAATAAATAATAAAAATTAAGGACATTATAGTCTGAAAAAAAAATTTTTTTTTGATTACTAATAAAATTATAAAAGAATTGTTTTCATTTTTTTATTTTTTTTATTATAAATAATGTATAAAGTTTTTAAAATATTTTTAAAATCTTTTAAAGAACTGTATCTGTTTTTCCTTTTAGTTAAGAATTGATGATTATACTGTCTATAAAACACAAAAAAAATTAATAAAAAATTTTCACCAAAAATATTTTTAAACAGAAAAAAATGAATTAATTATTTGTGCAAATACGTTCAAAGTTATAAAGTACGATGTTCAAATCTTATAAAGTACGGTGTTCCATATGGGTCAAAATGATTCTATAAGTTAGCAAGCGTTCTGGCAAAACATAACGCAATTTCAATCTTACGTTTCTAAAATTTAACAGCCTGTTTGCAAGTAATTCCATCAACATTTAAAAGTATCTTTTTATTTTAAAATCTTTAATTTTTGAATTAATTGTGACCGTAGGTGCATTAAGTAATTCATGATAATTAAAAAAAAGATATGTATTGAACACTACAGTACAGTTCAAAAAAATAAAAACATTTTCATAACTGAACTTCAAAAAATATTCACGATAAAAGTTTGTTTTAATTAAATTTGAAGAATTATCATAAATGGTAACTTTTTATACGTTTGGGAATTACCTAACTAACCATTATAAAAATTTCTACTTGAATTTTTTTTTTTGAGATTTTTAGACAAACTTGTCAAACATTTGTTCGCACTTTTGTCTAAAATACCCCCTCACGAAAAAAATAATTAACAAGTCTTCTGATTTTGTTATACCTAAATTTTTAAAAAAATGAAAAGGCATTCATCTCAAAATTCAGAATAATTTAAGATTGTGACAATTTTTTTTATTAAATTTGGGGAATTTTCTTTCTTTTTCCCCCCACTTACATGTTCTTTCAATTTTTTTTAAATGGACAAACCAAACGACAATGAAAAGTCTGGTTACATTTTATTTACACTTACCAAAATAAATTTGTTTTTTATCTCATTGTTTCTTATTAAATTACAATTATTTTAAAAGAAATTTAAATTTTTAAAATTTTTATTTATTCAGAAAGCATATTCAAATGTCTGGCTATAAATCTAAACTAAAATTCTATAAAATATATAAGTGCTGAAATTGTTAAATTTTTAATTTCACTATTTGTTAAAAACCAAAAAAAAAAAAAAAAATTAAATTTTTTTAGCACGATTGGTCACCATACACTGTGTATCAATCAACATCCGGTAGCTGTCATCTTTCGTTACCTCTATGAGTTACATAACAAAAAAAAAGGACTACCGTAATTAATTTTGTTTTTTTTTTTAAATTTCTGGCAGTAAACAATTATTAATTGATTGAAAATAGATAAAGGTTAAGTTTTAATATTAAAATTTGACTTTAATAACCTGTCAGCGCGTTTTTTTTTATTTTTTCAAGATTTTTAAAAACAGAAATTAGGCTACTGTTTAATTAACGAGTCATTCAATCAGAAATGGCGGTATATTTAAAAAAAAAATTAAAATTTTAGATTTAAATCAATATAATTTAGGTTAAAAATTACACCAGTATGTTTTGCTTACTAGAATTATTAAATTTAATCTCTTGGCTGTCAATTAAAGCTAATTTTAAAGCTTGAAGGTAACTTATTTATTTTTAAAATTTCAATTTAATTTTAAGTTTAGGTAAAAAAATGGACTCCAGTGTATATCGAGGCAGCAAGTAATTTTCTAAACATATACTGTTAAATGTAGGTACCTCTACTACGTCACAAAAATCCATCATAAAAAAAAGTTTAAAAAGGTTAAAAACCTAATAAAGGAAATTTTTCTATCCAAAACGTTTATAATATTATGAAGAGGAAAGATCAAAGTAAATTTTAATTATTTTTAAAAATTTTTTAATCCCTTTTAACATTTTCGAAATTTTGTCAGAAAATTTTGTTTTTGATTTGGAGTTAGCGTGGTTAAAAATATTACGTCTATGTTATAATTGATTACGTCATTTTTTTCTTCACTCACTTTTTCGGTTTCCGAACACATTAATTAGGAAATTCTCGCAAAAATAAAATATTTGTCGGATTTTAATGAAACTTTCAGTACTCATTAACAAATGAATAAAATTATTTTTGAAATTATTACCTTCTTAAAATTTTGATGAAAACAATTTTTTTTTTAAGTCTATTACCCCCCCTTCAAGTAAATTCATGAAATTTTAATGAATTTTAATTTTCTGGAATTTTTTGTTTTATTAGTTAAACGCAGAACTCATCGGGAAATATAAATCATGTACTTTTTTTATTTAAAATTATGATACACGATACCAAAATCTGCTCCGAAGAGAAATATAAAAAATGCAATAAAACTTTGATATAATTTTTTTTGATAAGCTTTTAATTGCTGGAATAAATAATAAAAATTAAGGACATTATAGTCTGAAAAAAAAAATTTTTTTTTGATTACTAATAAAATTATAAAAGAATTGTTTTCATTTTTTTATTTTTTTATTATAAATAATGTATAAAGTTTTAAAAATATTTTTAAAATCTTTTAAAGAACTGTATGTGTTTTTCCTTTTAGTTAAGAATTGATGATTATACTGTCTATAAAACACAAAAAAAATTAATAAAAAATTTTCACCAAAAATATTTTTAAACAGAAAAAAATGAATTAATTATTTGTGCAAATACGTTCAAAGTTATAAAGTACGATGTTCAAATCTTATAAAGTACGGTGTTCCATATGGGTCAAAATGATTCTATAAGTTAGCAAGCGTTCTGGCAAAACATAACGCAATTTCAATCTTACGTTTCTAAAATTTAACAGCCTGTTTGCAAGTAATTCCATCAACATTTAAAAGTATCTTTTTATTTTAAAATCTTTAATTTTTGAATAAATTGTGACCGTAGGTGCATTAAGTAATTCATGATAATTAAAAAAAAGATATGTATTGAACACTACAGTACAGTTCAAGAAAATAAAAACATTTTCATAACTGAACTTCAAAAAATATTCACGATAAAAGTTTGTTTTAATTAAATTTGAAGAATTATCATAAATGGTAACTTTTTATACGTTTGGGAATTACCTAACTAACCATTATAAAAATTTCTACTTGATTTTTTTTTTTTTTGAGATTTTTAGACAAACTTGTCAAACATTTGTTCGCACTTTTGTCTAAAATACCCCCTCACGAAAAAAATAATTAACAAGTAAGTCTTCTGATTTTGTTATACCTAAATTTTTAAAAAAATGAAAAGGCATTCATTTCAAAATTCAGAAAAATTTAAGATTGTGACAATTTTTTTTATTAAATTTGGGGAATTTTCTTTCTTTTCCCGCCACTTACATGTTCTTTCAATTTTTTTTTAAATGGACAAACCAAACGACAATGAAAAGTCTGGTTACATTTTATTTACACTTACCAAAATAAATTTGTTTTAAAATCTCATTGTTTCTTATTAAATTACAATTATTTTAAAAGAAATTTAAATTTTTAAAATTTTTATTTATTCAGAAAGCATATTCAAATGTCTGGCTATAAATCTAAACTAAAATTCTATAAAATATATAAGTGCTGAAATTGTTAAATTTGTAATTTCACTATTTGTTAAAAACCAAAAAAAAAAAATTTTAATTTTTTAGCACGATTGGTCACCATACACTGCGTATCAATCAACATCCGGTAGCTGTCATCTTTCGTCACCTCTATGAGTTACATAACAAAAAAAAGGACTACCGTAATTAATTTTGTTTTTTTTTTGTAAATTTCTGGCAGTAAACAATTATTAATTGATTGAAAATAGATAAAGGTAAGTTTTAATATTAAAATTTGACTTTAATAACCTGTCAGCGCGTTTTTTTTTATTTTTTCAAGATTTTTAAAAACAGAAATTAGGCTACCGTTTAATTAACGAGTCATTCATTAAGAAATGGCGGTATATTTAAAAAAAAAATTAAAATTTTAGATTTAAATCAATATAATTTAGGTTAAAAATTACACCAGTATGTTTTGCTTACTAGAATTATTAAATTTAATCTCTTGGCTGTCAATTAAAGATAATTTTAAAGCTTGAAGATAACTTATTTATTTTTAAAATTTCAATTTAATTTTAAGTGTAGGTAAAAAAATGACTCCAGTGGAGGTACCTACTTATTATAAGAGATAATGAATGTCTAATTATGTTTAATCATGAGCCGTTCTAAACGTCGTATTTTTGCTTTAATTTCAGTTGAAAATAAAGACAAAAATTCTCCAACATTTGGATAATTATTTATTGGTTTTCTTCTAAGCTTTCGGCTCACATGAGTCATCTTCAGAGAGGTTGTTTAGACTAAAATATTATAACATCCACTATCACCGACGATTTTATTTTGTGTTGACATAAAACTCCGCTTGGCAACGGCAAAAGTTACCAAAAATAATAAACGCAGTTCTTAAGTTTGCGACGCGGTTTTATGACGTCACACCGCGGGATAGCGCGAAATGACAACAAAACCATCTAGTCAAATGCAATGTAAACACGTGATGACAAACGTTCAGCTGTGGTTAACAAAGGCAAAACTGAAATTTGTCTAAAAACATATCGAGCGATTATTAAATTTATTTCTAACTATAGAATATATATATAACATTGACGGGAGAGGTTATTTATCTGAGATAGGGAATGGCAGATACATTGAGAGAAAGAAAGAACTGAATCTAGTCCCTAATTCAAGACAATTTTCCAACGAGTTAAAAAACATAACAAAAAAATCACGTGACGGCAAATGTTCAAGCTGAATTAAAACTTTAAAAAAAGTTAATCACCCATGAGGTCGCAGAGACGCAGTTTTTGACTATATGAATATTCAAACAGGTTCACTTATTTGAGAAAATGGTAGTGAGCCGTTGGGAGCTGGTTAATGTTTCCTTGATTCGGCCTTGTGTCATACGAAACCGAACTCCCTACAGCTTACTAGTTTATACAGAGTTATAATCATCAGAAGGTTTTCATCAGAACGTTGGTTGTCGGCAGGTTGGAATGTTTGGAATTGTGTGGAATAGTGTAAGAATAAAATATACATTTTTTCATGTTAAAATAGAAATTTATTAAAAGGAAAGAATAACACAAGTTGTGGAAGTTAATGTGCAATTTTTTTTTTTTTTTTATAAGCGTTTCACCCCGAGCAAGGCATGTCACTGCCACTACTGTGCAGGGGGCTACGTAGAGTGGAGAAAGGCTGATTAAATATAGGAAATAACAGAGGGTGGGTGATAGGCGGGTGAGGATACCGAGAATGAGGGTTGGATAGATGAGAGTGTTGTGAGAATAGTTGGGAGTTAGTGTGATAGGAGGTGTCTATTGACCCTACATTTAAACACCTGGAGATTGTAACTGTCGGGAAAGCAGACTTGTGGAAGGGAGTTCCACAGGCGGGAAGCGCGAGAAAAGAAGCTGTTGGAGTAGAATTTACGGTTACATCTTATTTGTTTAACTGTAAAAGGGTGGGACCTAGTTGCTAATCTAGTATCTCGTGTAAATTCGTGCTTAGGCGGCACCAGTGATCTAAGCTCATCGGAGCAGAAGCCATGAAAGTACTTGTAGAAGAGGCACAGGGAAGCTACATCACGCCGGTGTGAGAGCGGCTGCAGCCGGTCTGCCAAGTCAGTATCAACCACGTTACAGATCCTCCTTTGTATTTTGTCAAGAAGCCCAAGGAGAGAAGCAGGGGCACCCGACCAGATATGGCAGCAATATTCAATACACGGGCGGATGGTAGATTTGTATATGTGCAGAATAGTTTCAGGTGGGAAAAATTTCCGGGCCCTGCACAGGGAGTCCACTAGAAACATTTAGAAATTAAGGGTAAAGTTCGTGTTTAATGATAAAATTATGGGTCTCAAGATTTGTAGAAAATGTTCGTAGTAGTAATTGTTCAAAGAGATAAGGAGAAAAAGAACAAAGTGCGATCTGACCTTATCTCCGGGTCGATTTGAAGTTGAAGTTACATTTTAATGGTTTCGTCTCGTGGCTCACATCTGACTCTGATTGACTGACGCTAATGAAGTCTTTTATTGAAACTAGATTTTTTGCACTTACTCGCGAAGTTTTTTTGGTCTTGCAAGTCGCTCCCATTGGTCAAAAATAATTTTAGCACCTACTTGCGAAATCTGGCTTCGACTTTTTCTTTAAGCACATGGTCAATTCTTTTTCTATTTGGGAAAACCAAGATTTCACACGTCATTGTGAATTTTTGTAAAAGTGAAGAAGGTTGATTTTAATTAATTTCTTATCCGCTACAGTAGAATGCAACCATCATTCAGTTATACACCATTCAGTATTCGTCTAATCTGAACAAATACCAAGATAGGTGTGTTGGAAGATTGGCGGAAAGCAATCTTACTGCTATTTCCTTCCAATCGGCTATATGTCGTACCAAGCTAAGATTAGTAAATATTAAATCAAATAGGTCCATTCTTTAAGAAGATTTGCAAAACATAATCTCCCTGAGATTATCCACCATTGGCGCAACAAAATCTTCATCTATTCTGTTTCATACAGCGACGAGTTAATCTTAATGAAACATGAACGAGAAACGTTTGCTTTGATTAATTTCTCGTACAGTAGTCTGCAATATTCCTTTGACAAATTCGATATAATTTGTTATTGGATAACATTATTACTATTCAAAAACTGAACATATCAATTGAACTTTTTTTATAAGATGGCTGATTGAAAATAATTGATAAGAACAAGAAATAATGAAGAATTGTTCTCTTTTCAGTCGATATTAATTCAATCAACTTCGTTCTTAAACACGATTATATTGTATTACTTTTTTCGCTTCTGTGTCCAGTTCGCTTTTTGGATTCACACAGGAATGTACGTCATCTGAATTTTCTTTCTTTAAGAATATTTTTGCCAAATTAGTTTGTTAGCATTTCTTTCTTTTTCAATACTGATTTTTCTTTCAAAAATATTTAAAAAAATATATTTTTTTGTATTATTTCCTTTTGTTTCATCCTTCTTTCTTTTTTTTTTCTTTCACGTCCTTAACTTTTTTATATTCTCCGTGCATTCTTTCTTTCTTTATTTCTTTCTTTCTTTCACGTCCTTAACTTTTTTATATTCTCCATGCTTTCTTTCTTTCTTTCTTTCTTTCTTTCTTTCTTTCTTTCACGTCCTTAACTTTTTTATATTCTCCGTGCTTTCTTTCTTTCTTTCTTTCTTTCTTTCTTTCTTTCTTTCTTTCTTTCTTTCTTTCACGTCCTTAACTTTTTTATATTCTCCGTGCTTTCTTTCTTTCTTGCTTTCTTTCTTTCTTTCTTTTTTCTTTCTTTCACGCCCTTAACTTTTTTATATTCTCCGTGCATTCTTTCTTTCTTTCTTTCTTTTTTCTTTCTTTCACGTCCTTAACTTTTTTATATTCTCCGTGCTTTCTTTCTTTCTTTCTTTCTTTCTTTCTTTCTTTCTTTCTTTCTTTCTTTCTTTCACGCCCTTAACTTTTTATATTCTCCGTGCATTTCCTTTCTTTCTTTCTTTCTTTCTTTCTTTCTTTCTTTCACGTCCTTAACTTTTTTATATTCTCTGTGCATTGTTTTCTTCTTTCTTTCTTTTTTTCTTTCTTTCACGTCCTTCACTGTTTTATATTCTCCGTGCATTCCTTCTTTCTTTCTTTCTTTCTTTCTTTCTTTCTTTCTTTCTTTCTTTCTTTCTTTCTAGTTGAAGTGCATATTTTCTCTATTCTTTTTTTATCTATTTTTCATTCATCTTTAAATAATTCTTTCCTTCATTTATTCTTTCTTTCTTTTTTATTTTTATTTATTTTTTTCTTCGTTTTATCTGTCTTTCTTTATTCCCTTCTAGTTGGGTTTTTCTTTCTTTTATTTCGTCATGCTTTCTTTCTAACTTGGGTTTTCTTTCATTTTTTCCTTCCTTTCGTTCTAAATGGTCCTTTCTTTTTATTTAAGATTTTCTTTAAGTTTATTTTCTTTATATTTTCTGCATTCATTATATATATTTTTTATTCCTTTCTTTCTTCCTAGTTGGATCTTTTTTTCTTTCCTGCTTTTTTGATGGATTTTTCTTTCATTCATTCTTTTTTTTAATTTTGGGGGATTTTTTAATTTCTTTCATTTTTCTAAGTTTCTTATTTTTTATTTGTTTTTTGCTTTTATTCTTTATTTATTCCTTCCTTCATTCCTGGTTGGATGTTTCTTTCTTGGTTGCTTTCTTTCTTTCTGCGTAAGTTCATCTTTCATTCATATTTTTTAGCCTTTTTTCTTTAATCTTTTTCCTGTTTTTCAAATATGAATTTCTTTCTTTTTGTAATTTTTATTTTTTTCTTCTTTTTTTTTTTCTGGTTAGATTTTTTGTTTTTCTTTCTAACTGCTTTTTTTTCTTTTATTCTTTTCTTTTTATTCTATTATTTATACTTGAGCCTTTCTTTCATTTTTCTTTCTTTCTTTTTAGTTGCTTATTTTTTATTTCGTCTACTTTCCTTCTTTACGTTCTGTTTACTTAAGTTTTTCATTAGTTTCATATATTCATGTCTTCTTTCTACTTCGGTCTTTTTTCATTCTTCCGTACTTTCGTTCAAAATGATTCTTGCTTTTCATTTAGAATTTTCATTTTTTCTTTCTTTGTATTTTAATCTTTTTTTTTTTTGTTACATTCTTTCTTCATAGTTAAGTTGTCTTTCTTTTTTGCTGTTATTTATTTACTTATTTATGTATTTATTTTGTTGCTATCGTGCTTGCTTTTTCTTTCTTTCATTTTCCTTCGCTTCTTTCTTTCTTTGTTTTTTTGTTTCTTTAATTTTTGTTTCTTTCTTTCTATTTGGATATTACTTGCTTTCTCTTTTTCATTTCTTTTTACTTGGGTTGTTCATTCATTCTTTTTTACCTTCTTTCTTGCTTTTTTCTTTCTTTCATTTTTCTTTCTTTCATTTTTCTTCCTTTCTAGTTTGGTCTTCTTTCTTTTACTGTTTCCTTCCTAGTTTAGTTTAATCTATCATTGCAAGTTTACATGGAGTCCATCAAAGATTGGAATGTAACGGTCAGCGGTCAATGATTGTTTAGACAAATCAGTGGAACCAAGTCATGTCATGTGAACACACGCCACACCTTAATGGATCCACCCTATAATCGAAACCCTCCCAACAGAAAAAAAATAAAACTTTGTCTCATAAGACCACGCCCCGCATTTTCAGTGATCCCGGCTCCAATTAGTGGTGTCGCGACCCCAGGTGTCCGGTCTCCTGTTCTTAATACGAGTACATTGGTTGGTTTTCTACTGTGTAAGTCCTTGGAAGCTATAGAACGGTTAATTAAAAATTCGTTTGGTACGAGCGTTTTATACGAATGTTCATTCATTATAAATTTTCAAAATCGAAAGCAAGTAGCAGTGAATGCCGAATGTTGATTTATAAGAAAACTAGCAGTATAACCCGGCGTTGCTCGGGTGGAATGAAAGCTTTAAAACTAATCCATGGTCCTGGAGCTCAGACTCTTTGGACGTTGGCACGAAAGACTAAAAAGCAATAGTTGTTTCCAGTTAAAGCGAAACCGTAGACTGAAAGAAAAATGAATGGATGTAAGTCAAATTTTCATTTTCTTGTATCGATATCAAATAAGATTTTCTCGTCGTAAACCGAATTTTGAAGTCCTCAGTGTAAATGGTATCATAGCTGAGTTTAAAAACTACAATTATACCTACTTAGAGCAAAACCCGAAGCAAAAACTAAAATAAAAGGGCTGAAAAAACAAAAAACAGACATACAGGCAGATAAACAGACACACACACGAACATCTTGCCTTTTATATATATATATATATATATATATATATATATATATATATATATATATATTATCGATTTTCTGCACTATTGTAAGAACGGCAACCTTGAAAATTCTGAATATCGTTTCTTATGTCTTTGTGTCTTTGTCTATGGGTGTATAAAATTTGATTAAAATCGGACCACTCTTCTATAACCCGAATTATTTGATTAACGATTTTCGATATTTATCCGGTGTACCTCGACACAAAACCTAAGAACACTCGCAGACGCTTATAGTACAACTGTGTAAATTTTCAAGAAAATCGGTTCAGCCGTTTCGAAGTCTATAGGTAACGGACACACACACACACACACACACAGAGACACACACAGACAAAGTTCCATTTATTATATAAGTTTAGAGAGTTGATGTTACAATTACCAGTGGAAATGAGACGAACAGACATAGATGGTCTGTCAGTGGAAAAACTTGTAACTTGCATAGCGCTGTCTGATGCAGAGAGTATGAATGTCGAAAGGAATGTCTAATTTAACAAGTCAGGCAGTTATGTGCCATACTTGATACACGCTTGGGTGATCATGTCTTTTTCGGTTCTTGACTGACTAGGCAATAGAAGGTTATTCTGCTATTGAATCCATGGCTGGAGGGCAAAGAGATGAATCAATGTCTTCACAAGGTTATTTTTTTGCGAAAGTGAATATAACAATTTCAGCTGGAATTCGAACTCGGCGCTCTGATTTCTCATTTCGATCCGATATCCCTTACACCACAATCAGTCAGCCAGTTAAGTGCCATACGTCATACACGCTTGGGCGATCATGTCTCGAAAAAGACATGACTGACTGGGCAGAAGATTATCCCGCAGTAGGTTGCCATTACTTTCGGTGGCAGACTGGTTGCCAGGAAAGACAATAGAACCCAATCTGTCCTGTTATGCAACCCATAACTGGAGGGAAGAGACTGATTAATACCTTCCCCAAGGATATATTTGCATAAGTGAATGCAAGAAATTCAACTGGAATTCGAACTCGGCTTCGTTGAATTCCTTGCATCACTTACGTTGTTGGGTATTACCTATCTATTATACATTAATATTTCGTGATTAAAATCTCATCTTCAGAATGGTAAAAGAGCTTGTGTTTGAGTCCGTGCACACACACACACACACACACACACACACACACACACACACACAGAGACTACAATTCACGACAGCAGCAGCAGCAGCAGCAGCAGCAACCAGGAATGACCATTTGTTGAAATGGCAACAAAGATGAGGACAATCGTCCGAATAATGTAAATACTGTCTCAAAATCTGTCCCGTTTATGTCTACAGTTGTTTGACTACTGTCTTTAAGATTTTCAATATTAAAATAGAAGCAGGCTTATAGAACAATTATTCCTCCCTTTTATCAGATGTGACCGTGGTTGTAACTTAAAATTTGAATTAGATGATCACTAAGATGCAACTGAAGAATTTAATTCATTTTCAATCGTATATTATTTTGTTTTTACTTAAAGAGTAAATATAGCTGTTAAATATTGTCAGCAGGAAATGATAAAGTTTCCAAAGATCCAGATTTTAATTTGAGCTTTGATTCCGTTAACAACCCCCTTTTTTGTTAGCTTTAGAATACTAACCATGCCTATATAGTAACCAACAAAAAAAATTCCTATTTTTAATTAGCATTTTCAGTACCTGATTTTCTTCCCTAAATAATGTTTTTCAGTTCCTATTAATTTTAACTCGAAGTACGAAGTTTGAAGTGCCTGCAAGTAAAACATTTCAAATAAAGATATATATTTAATATTCTTTTTTTTATTTTTTATTTTTTTATATCACCCCAAGCAAGGCGGTAACGCCACTGATGCGCAGGGGGCTACTTAAGAGTAAAAAGATTGGAAAAGAGAAAGCCAGAAACCACATCCTAAACAGGGAACAAGGGATGAGCCTCTTCACCTGTTCAATAGACGTGAGTGGAGTGTGAACCGGGTGATAGTTTAAGTCTATCTACACCCTGAAACACAGGCAAGTGCCCCTTAAGTTAACAGAAGTGTAATTTATGAATTACATTTTAATTTTTTAAAATCATGTTTTAAAAAACAAAAAACATAAAAGCAAAAAAAAAAAAAACTAGAAACAACAAGCCCATAGCTTCCATGTCTAAGTCAAGTTTTTTTATTTGATAATTTAAAGTGAAACTTAAATTCCTTTATGTTTAAAAAAGAGCTTATAATCCTTGTCCTTTTGCCTTCCTCAAAGGATTTCGATCAGTCATTATCAGCCTTTCTAAATAAAAAGATAAAACACTTTAAATGAAGATTATCATTTGCAGTGCTAAGTAAAAAATGACATCCATTGTAGGTAATTTTCTTATTTGCTGACAAAGCTCTTCAAACACAGGTTTGATACACGCAGACTTGGTACAGGGTGATATATGTGGTAAGTAATGGTGGAATATGTTTCTGTATCGGTGATATAATTCAATAGTGTTCATTATAACTCAGATATCTGTTCATTATTCAAGAGCAGTCAGTGAGTGTATATTTACCCTACTCCCCACCACTGGAGCGAGATGTGACACAAGGTCGGTTTTTAACGAGGGGGAGTCCGAACGGGCGAAGGAACAAAAATTACCCAGTCCCCGCAACTGCCGGTTACGCTGGCCCCGGTGACAAGTACCTGGTTCGTCCTTCGCGGCCTTGGGACACTGTTCACCGGGACTGGGCATTTACTCAGGAATAATTTTTTCTTAGATGCATCTCTGTCCGAGGACAGAGTTACGACTGAGCCGCATTCAGTTGTAGCGCTATCCGAGGACAGAAATGCGTCTAAGAAAAAATTATTACTACGAGGACAGAGACGCAACTGAGAGATGATTTTTGGTCCCCAACGGACAAAAAAAATATGCCAGGTGAGCAACATGATAGCATATTTCCTGAGAAATGAATTGGCCAAAGAGATCCAATTTACTGGCCAACACGTTCACCGGACTTGATTCTAACAGATTTTTTTTTTGGTGGGGAGGTACTCAGGGACAGATGAGCGTTGTGATGCAGTGGATATCAACTCGAAACGACAAATCGGGGAGCCGAGTTAGAATTCCAGTTGAATTCCTTGCATTCACTTACGCACAAATACCCTTGGGAACGGTATTAATTCGTTTCTTCCCTCAAGTTATGGGTTAAATAATAGGACAGATTGGGTTCTATAGCATTGGTCGACAACTAGTCTACCGCAAAAAGCAATGGCAACATCCTACTGAATAATCTTCTGCTCAGTCAGTCATATCTCTTTCGAGACATGATTGCCCAAGCGTGTATCACGTGTGGCACTTTAATGACTGAATATAATAGTTGGAAACATGATTAAGGCTTCTACTGGGTATAAAGTGGGGGATCAGTTTTCTAATATTATGAAGTAATAAACTGATCCTCTACTAATGATTACTTAATAATATAATACATTTCTTCTCCCTCCAGCTATGAGTCAAATAACAGGACAAATTTGGTTCTATAGCTTTGGTTCTTAGGTCTACTGCAGAAAGCAATGGCAAACTATTGCAGAATAATCGTTTACCCAGTCAGTCATGTCTCTTTCGAGACATGCTTGTCCAAGGCGTGTATGACGTACGGCACTTAACTGACTGACTGACTCAAGGACAAAGTATACAGTCGAAAACTAAGAAGTGTTGGTAATGTGAAAAATTACATTAAAGATGAATTTCAGGAAAATTCATGTGCAAAAAACTTGTGCAAAAATGTTTATCGAAGTCAAAGGGGTTGATTTCAAATCTGTGTAGACTGTGATGGACAACATTTTGAGAACTTGCATTGATAAGATTTGAGCGATTTTGTATAACTGTCAATATAATAATTGTATTAGTAAACATAAATGTATATACAAAGTAAATGTTATTATTGATTGCTCACCTATTTTTGGACCACTCTGTACACTGTAACATCTTAAAAATTGTTATGTAGGAAGAAAGTGTCGATACGACATGTGTGGTCGAACGCGGATCTTCAGGCAACAAATTTATATGTTGAATAGAATGTGCTACTGGGATCACGTGAACATAAATATTAATAGACAATGTACTCAGAGAGAAAATTTGAGTTTGTTCCGATGATCGATGGTTTGGTGTAATGTATTCTGGGTCTTCTGGTGTATTCTGGGTATTCTGTTGTATTCTTGGTATTCTGGTGTTCTGTTATTGTGTATTTTGGATGTTCTGATGTTCTGGGTATTCTGGGTGTTCTGCTATATTCTGGGGTTTCTGATGTATTCTGAGTGTTGTGGTGTATTCAGGGTATTCTGGGTGTTCTGGTGGTGTGTATTGTGTATGTTCCAATGTTCTGGGTATTTTGAGTGTTCTGGTGTATTCTGGGTATTCTGGTGTATATTGGGTATTCTGGGTGTTCTGGTATATTCTGGGGGTTCTGGTGGTGTGTATTGTGTATGTTCCAATGTTCTGGGTATTTTGAGTGTTCTGGTGTATTCTGGGTATTCTGGTGTATATTGGGTATTCTGGGTGTTCTGGTGTATTTTGGGTATTCCGGGTGTTCTGGTGTTTTTTTTTGGGTATTTTGCGTGTTGTGGTGTATTTTGGGTATTCTGGGTGTTCTGGTGTTGTGCATTTTCGGTGTTCTGATGTTCTGGGTATTCTGGTGTATTTTGGGTATTCTAGGAGTTCTGGTGTATTTTGGGTATTCTAGGAGTTGTGGGTGTTCTGGTAGTGTGTATTTTGGATTTTCCGATGTTTTGTGTATTCTAGGTATTCTGGTGTATTTTTGGTATTCTGGGTGTTTTGGTGTATTTTGGGTATTTTTTAAATCATATCACCCGAGCAAGGCGGCAACGCCACTGATGTGCAGGGGGCTACATAAGCGCGAAAAGATTGGAAAAGAGAAAGCAGGAAACCACATTCTAAACAGGGAACAAGAGATGAGCCTCTTAACCTGTTCAATAGACGTGGGTGGAGTGTGAACCGGGCGATAATTCTGGGTGTTCTGGTGTATTTTGGGTATTCTAGGAGTTCTGGTGTATTTTGGGTATTTTGGGTGTTCTGATGTTGTGTATTTTTGGGTGTTGTGAAGTTCTGGGTATTATGGTTGTTCTGGTGTATTTTGGGTAGTCAGTATTTTGTTTGTTACGGTGTTTCTACAGAATATTGTGCACTATTCCAAGAATTCGTTGGTACGTTGACTTTATGCGAAGATACCGAAATATTCTAACACGCAACGAGCGAGTTATCAAAATAATAATATAAACATATTGATGAAAAAAGTTCGTTTTTGTTATTTTGGGATCTTTTTAGTCATGCTATGCTGTTTTTTTTTAGCGATCTTGTGAAGGTAACTAAATTGTGTGATTCAATGTATGTAGTCTTTATTCCATGTGTCTGTATTGTGTATATGTGAATATGTGTAATTTGATGTATGTATTCTTAATTCATTTCTACTTTAAATGATACAATATCCACTTCTGTCAAAAACCGTTTTTAGAAAATCTGAATGTAATTAACATTTGTTTATTTTTCAAGGGTCTTAATGTTTTTACACTTGAAATACATAACCGTTTAATTCTGGGTTGAGTTTCCCGCTCAGTACTTTATATTAGTCAGGATAATATCCATTGAGCTCTTTTTTTTAAATATATAATTAATATTATATATTAATTAGATAAAATCTTTGGGATTATCCTATTCGTTTTTATGGGTTTGCCATCCTTTTATATATATATATATATATATATATATATATATATATATATATATATATATATATAAAATGTGTGTGGGAGGAAGACATGTGACCGACTGGTTAGAATGTTTGCATAAAAAGAAGTTGAAAGAAAAAGAAAGTAAGAAAGTGAAGATACACTGAAAAAAATAGGTGGGGAAAGAATGAAAAAGAAATATATGACGAAAAAGAAAGAAAGAATGAAAAAGAAATATATGACGAAAAAGAAAGAAAAAATGAAAAAGAAATATATGACGGAAAAGAATGAAAAAGGAATATATGACGAAAAAGAAAGAAAGAATGAAAAGAAATATTCGACGAAAAAGAAAAAAAGAATGAAAAAGGAATAATCATGAGAAAGAAAGAATGAAGAGAAACATGTGACGAAAAAGAAAGAAAGAATCAAAAAGAAATATATGACGTAAAAGACAGAATGAATGAAAAAGAAATCTATGACGTAAAAGAAAGAATGAAAAAGAAATATATGACGAAAAAGAAAGAAAGAATGAAAAAGAAATATATGACGTACAAGAAAGAAAGAAAACAGATATGACGTAAAGGAAAGAAAGAATGAATGAAAAAGAAATATATGACGAAAAAGAAAAAAAGAATGAAAAAGAAATATATGACGAAAAAGAAAGAAAGAATGAAAAAAAGATATGACGAAAAAGAAGAAAGAATGAAAAAGAAATATATGACGAAAAAGAAAGAAAAAATGAAAAAGAAATATATGACGGAAAAGAATGAAAAAGAAATATATGACGAAAAAGAAAGAAAGAATGAAAAGAAATATTTGACGAAAAAGAAAAAAAGAATGAAAAACGAATAATCATGAGAAAGAAAGAATGAAGAGAAACATGTGATGAAAAAGAAAGAAAGAATGAAAAGAAATATATGACGAAAAAGAAAGAAATAATGAAAAAGGAATAATCATGAGAAAGAAAGAATGAAGAGAAACATGTGACGAAAAAGAAAGAAAGAATGAAAAAGAAATATATGACGTAAAAGACAGAATGAATGAAAAAGAAATCTATGACGTAAAAGAAAGAATGAAAAAGAAATATATGACGAAAAAGAAAGAATGAAAAAGAAATATATGACAGAAAAGGAAGAAAGAATGAAAAAGAAATATATGACGTACAAGAAAGAAAGAAGACAGATATGACGTAAAGGAAAGAAAGAATGAATGAAAAAGAAATATATGACGTAAAAGAAAGAAAGTATGAATGAAAAAGAAATCTATAACGTAAAAGAAAGAAAAAAATGAAAAAAGATATATATTACGTAAAAGAAAGAAAGACTGAATGAAAAATAAATATGTGACGTAAAAGAAAGAAAGACTGAAAAAAAAACATATGACGTAAAAGAAAGAAAGAATGAAAAAAAGATATGACGTAAAAGAAAGAAAGAATGAAAAAGGAATATATGACGAAAAGAAAAAAAAGAATGAAAAAGAAATATATAACGAAAAAGAAAGAAAGAATGAAAAAGGAATAATCATGAGAAAGAAAGAATGAAGAGAAACATGTGACGAAAAGGAAACAAAGAATGAAAAAGAAATATATGACGTAAAAGACAGAAAGAATGAAAAATATATGACGTAAAAGAAAGAAAGTATGAAAAAGAAATCTACGACGTAAAAAAAAAGAATTAAAAAGAAATATATATAGATTGAATGAAAAAGAAATATATGACGAAAATGAAAGAAAGAATGAAAAAGGAATAATCATGAGAAAGAAAGAATGAAGAGAAACATGTGACGAAAAAGAAAGAAAGAATGAAAAATAAATATATGACGTAGAAGAAAGAAAGAATGAAAAAGACATATATGACGAAAAAGAAAGAAGGAATGAATGAAAAAGAAATCTATGACGTAAAAGAAAGAAAGAATGAAAAAGAAATCTATTACGTAAAAGAAAGAATGAATGAAAATTAAATATATGACGTAAAAGAAAGAAAGAATGAAAAAGAAATCTATGACGTAAAAGAAAGAAAGAATTAAAAAGAAATATATGACGTAAAAGAAAGAAAGAATGATAAAGAAATATATGACGTAAAAGAAAGAATGAAAAATAAATATATGATAAAAACGAAAAAAGATAGAACGATAAAGGAATATATGATGAACAAAAGAAAAAGAAAGAATAAAAGTGACATATATGATAAAAACGAAAGAAAGAAAAAAACAAATATACGATGAAAATGAATGATAGAACGAAAAATGAATATATGATGAAAAAGAAAGAAGACAAGATTGAAAAAGGAATATATGATTAAAACGAAAGAAAGATAAAAGAAAAAAGAATATATGATGAAAATAAAAGAACGAATGAGAAATATATGATAAAAATAAAAAAGAAATCAAATAAAAAAGATAAAACGAAGAAAAAATTAAATTAGAATCGCAAAGAAGAAAAATTATAAAAGTGGAAAAATGTGATTGAAGAAAAACAAGAAAGTAAATATGCAAGCAAAATAGACAGAAAAAAAAAAGACAAACGGACACAGAGATTATATCAGGAAAAATGCTAAAAAAGAAAGACAAACAAAAAGGAAAGAAACAAAGAATGAAATGAAATTAAAGAAAGAAATCTCAGATTGTAATCAATGCGTAATTTCTATGGCTTACTACTTGTGTTCTTTATTTTTGAGAGAGCGCTGTTTTTAAATATTGACTAATGCTTTTTAGCTAAAACGAGTCGCTAAACTTAACTTTCTGTAGTTCCAGGTTACTTCTGCGCAATCTGCTCTTCAAAGAGAGGCGTCTCTTGCAAAATATTACCATAAAATATTAGGTTGCCCCAAAAGTTCGTAAACACTTGCAAAAAATTAAAATTTTACTCGCCAAGTAATCTAAGGTTACCAGAAAATACTTGCAAAAAATTGAAATTTTACTCACAAAAACAACAAAAATATTGCTCAAAATAAAGACCATCATTTTCCAAGACTTTCTGCCATCGATCTGCAAGCTTTCGTATCTGGTCAAAGTACCATTAAGCCGGCTTCGAAACAAAGAATTCTTAACACGCTTCCTCGACTTCATCAAACGAATCGAATCGGCGGACCTTCAGAAAATCTTGCATTGGTAGGAAAAGGCCGTAATCTGATGGAGCACAGTCAGGACTGTGGGCTGGATGTGGCAGAACCTCAACGCTGTCCAGCTCTTCAAACTTGTCTTTGGTCTTCCTGGCGGCGTGTGGCTTAGCATTGTCCTGCTGCATCAAAGCGCGCTTTTGGTTGATCAGAGCCGGGTACTTTTGTTTCAACTTTTCGTAGACCCGATCAAGTTGCTGACAGTAAAGTTCGGCACTGATGGCACGACCATTCGGAACCAACTCAAAATGCACGATTCCTTCAAAATTCCACCAAACGCACTACATGACTTTCTTGCCGAATCGATCTTGTTTTGGAACCGACGGTGTCTCTTGCCCTTTCTGAACCCATCGCTTGTCTCGATTGTGCTGGATCAGATAGACTCATTTCTCGTCGGATGTCACAATGCGCTTCCAATGAATTACTGAGCAATTGACGGCAAATTTCAACTCGTCTGTTGGCTTGTGCTTCGGTGAGTTCGTGCGGATCTTGGCGCGGCTTTTTGTGAACAAAATCAAGTTACTTCAAATGTCGGTGAATTGTCGATTTGCCAACTCCAAGCTCATCAGCCAATTCTTGAGTGCTCGATGAAGGCGCGATGTCCAACCCGGTTTGCAAGTCTCCATCATCCAACTTTAACGGCCGTCCCGAACGAGGCTTATCTTCAAGACTTATATCACAAGAATCGAAACGCGTGTACCACTTTGAGATCGCCGCATATGCAATTGTTCCTTCACCTTCGGCAACACAAATATCTACTGTAGCTTTTCTAGTTGAAAGGCCTCGCTTCCAGCAGTAACGAATCAAAACTCGCAGCTCAATTTTATCAATTACCATCTTGAATACAAAGATGAAGATCACTATAACAATATAAACATAAAATTGCATAAACATTCAATTTTTCGTAAATGTTTACGAACTTTTGGGACAACCTAATAGTAAAAAAGAATTAAATTCATAAATATATAAAACACTGATAAATAAATGGAAAAAAACCCGCTCAGATATCAAAATCAGACTGAATAAGCGATAACAAAAAGCGTCTCTTCAACGACTGTGAAAACTGTCTTGCAGTCGTTCATATTCTTTTTTTATGAGCCCTGTCCTTTCAGGACGTAGGCGATCATGGCTTTCCACATCTTCCTATCCCTGGTGGCTCTTAGCACGTTTTCTTCTGTTACACCATGCAAACCCTCGTTCCGTTATCCACCTGATCAGGTCCTTCAAATATATTATCCGCTGCTTTCCCCTCTCTCTCTTTCCCTCTATCTGGCCTGTTAGTAACAGGTTCTCCAAGCCCTCTTTCCTCATTGCATATACCAGGAACTTTAGTTGTTTCTTCCTGATTCTCAGTGTTAATTTCCTGTTTGTTTCAATCCTTTCCAAAACTTCATGATTGCTCATATGCTCGATCCATGATATCCACAGCATCCTTCTGTAGAACCACATTTTAATTGCTTCAAATTTTTTCTTCATCTTTGATGGTATTGTCCTGCATTCACACCCATATTGAAAGACGGACATCACGTAGCAATCTCGTACTGTCTTCTTTGTTTCTAGCGAAATTGTCCTGTTTCTTAATACTTTACTCAATTTCTGGAATGCCTCCTCCGCTATGCGAATTCGACTTCGAATCTCTGTGTCGCACTTTCCGTCTTCTGTTAGAACAGTTCCCAGGTATTAAAATTTTTGTACCTGCTTGATTTTAGGATCCCCCACCTGTATTTGGCATTTTGGGCTGCCTTTTTTGCTAATGACCATGCATTCAATTTTCTTGCAGTTTATTTGTAGTTTATTCTTGTCACTCTCTTCAGATACCTTCTGTAGGAGGTCTTGTAGTTTATTTTCCGTGTCTGCTATCAGCACTGTATCGTCCATATTAATAAAAGAACAACTCAGATGCAATATTGTGCAAATTAATTGAAACAAATGCTTTAGTTTCTTTTTTTTAACATATGGTAAGTTTTGGACCCACTGGAGAGACAGGGTGCAATCAATTTCTATTTTTCCTTAGATTAGGTCATTTAAAGTGGTGTGCAATATATGAGTCTATTTTCAATGTATATGATGAAATTTGTTATGCCTTAAAAATATTGCGTCATCCATGATTGCATCAAATTTTTATCACGCCCAGACACTATTGTCTCGATCGTCGATTAGTTGTCCCTACGGCCATTGTCTGCAATGGACGTAATTCCAAGGAAGCGTACGAAAATTGTAGCGCTGCACGAACACACTGGTAAGCCTTACAGAGAGATCGGGGATATTGTTGGTGTCAGTCGTTTTATCAAGGTGAAAAAACAAACTGGATCCCTTATTCCAAAAGGTAAAGGAAAATGCGGTCAGAGGAGAAAAACAACACCCAAAGACGACATATACGTGATCAGGGAAAGTGTGAAAATACCTAGGAGGACAATATTCGTTTTGTTTCAGTTTGTTTGTTAGATGGCTTATTTTGACTGGTTAGTGCTATTAATGATATGCAGAATAGTAAGGAAGAGAAAGAATCACCTTGAAATATACCTCTTTTGATGTTTGTTTCATCAGACTTATAGGTTCCATTTATATGATTAAGGTAAAGTGTTTTTTTCCATATAGACATGCACTGTTTGATGAAATTGATGATGACGGGTGATATCTTCTACATATTTAAAGTCTTTAAAATCCAGGAATGTGGCATACTATCGAATGTCTTACGATAATCTATCCAGGCAGTACTAAGATTTTTCTTTGTACTATAGCAGATTTCCAGAATCATTTTGTTAATAAGCAATTGGTCTTTACATCCATAACAGCCACGTTTGCACCGCTTTTTGTTCAAGCGGTAACATGTCATTTCTTTCTAAGAATAAATATGTCTGTTTTGTTAAAATAGATGTTAATAGTTTATATGTTGTCGGAAGGCATGTAATTGGTATGTAGTTTTTCGGTTTGTTTGTGTCACTATTCTTTGGTAGAAGAAATGTAATTCCTTTGGTCATCCATGCAAGAATTTTAGTGGGATCGTCAACCATTTCTTGAAGTTCTTTGGCTAGTTTTTTATGTGCTGTATTTAAATAATATAGCCAAAAGTTAGGAATTTTATCTATACCTGGGAATTTCCAATTGTGTGCTTTTTTTAGTGCAAATTTAACATCTTCTGTAATTCCAGACCATGTCTGTTCTGGTTTATTTTTCATTCGTTCTATCTCTTGTGCAATCCAATCTACTTCCTTGCTATGTTCTTTAGGGCAGAACTGTGTAACTTCTTCCATTCTGGGGGGGACTGTCACTTCAATTCTTTTTTTTACCTATTTCCCTGTAAAATCTCTTTGTATCGGTTTGAAAAATCTTGTTTTGTCCGTAGAATCTTGATCTTTTCTCATAGCGTCTTATTTTTTGAGCCTTCAGTTGTATTGTTATTTTATTTTTTTCTTAGTTGATAGGACTTCATTTTCATTTCTAGTGTTGTATTTTCTTTCGACTATTCTGCTTTTCCTAGTTCTTACATTTATTCCTCTAGTCAGTTCATCCAGTACTGATAGTTTACTTCTAAGTTGTTCGATTTCTTTTTCTATTTTTCTTTTCCAAGGTGGATCTTCATGTCTTCAAGACTGCCTTGTTTTTCATTTGATGTTCAATTTTTTTTGTTGCTGCTATTGCTGATGCATATATTGCTTCATTGAGATTTGTATGAGTGTCTTCTTCATCCAAAATTAATTTGAGTGCTGCATTATAGTTCGGAGGTTATGCTTTGTTGGTTGTAATTTTGGGAGCTGTTCTCGTTCCTCTATTGCAATATTTTGTATTTGACTTATATGGTTCTTGATTTCTTCCTTGGCTTCTTGTATACAGTTATTATTTTCCGTAAAATAATTCTGTTCAATGTGTTCTGAACTCGTTTTATTTTCGTCTTGTAACTCACTCAGATCACACCTTTCCAGCACTTTTAAACTTACAGCATTATCTTCACAGTGATTTGTGTGTATCATGGTTTCTACATTATGACCTGTGACTTGTTTGATGTTATTACTTGTTATTTCTGATTCCGGTTCCTTTTCGGATTTTGTTGCTTTGTCTCTTCTGGTTACAATTCTTTTAATCTCATTAATTTCAGCCTCTGTCAATCGGTTATTACGAATGAAGTATCTTCGTACATTGGCTAATTTATTTTCGTCAATATACTTTCTATTTGCTTGACCAACTTTTTCACGCCAAATGTCATATGTTTGGCGAGTCATGTTTTTTTGAGGTTTGAGTAACGCTTCATGAAATGCAGTCATAACGACTTTGTACTCCTCACGAGACCATTTTATTTTTTCTTTCTTTAAATATACGGTTGTAGATCAAGCTGGAGAATTTTCATTAGGATTATCCTGGTTGTGGGGACCTGAAGATTCATTCTTTGTGTAGGAGTTTCTTCCTATGGCAGATTTTTCGACCTCAGGTAGGTTCCCTCCTGAAGGACGAGCTCCCTGTTTATCTACTGGAAGAGCCATACTGGACATTTTATTTCTATTTGTATTTCTCATATTCTTCCCACGAGTGACACACGGGTCCAAAAGTCCACCCAAAGTTGCCCGGCACGTTGGGTAACGGTCTTTTACAAACAGTGTCCCGAAGCCTGTTGGGGATCGTTTGTGATCTCATAACGCAGTAGCCATTCACTCCTCGGCACGATTAACACCTTGAGTTGCGGGTTGTTGTTCGGAGTTTTCCTTCTCCTAAATGGGCTGCCAAGCGACATTATTGTTATTATTATTGTTATTATATATATATATAAATATATATATGCACAAAATATATATATATGTTAAACAACAGAATACACACCACTTACTTGCAACCCAGGTTTCGACCACAAAGATCTTCTCAGGCTTATATGTGTTAGGGCGCCGCTCTTATTTGACTACAAATGGACTGTTCCCATTGCTATATATAGCAATGGTGGATTCTCTAGAGGAGAGTCGTATCGAGTCACTAGACTGACGACTCTACGACACTGCCAGCTCTCTCCCTTCGGGTAGAGGGCGCTCTCTGCTTCCGAGCAGGGAGCAATAACCCAGTCGTGGTTCCGCCGAAGGGTAGAACCACGACTGGGGAAAAATAGACAGACATTTTTTGGCTCGGCTATATGGCCGGGAATACCCACAATAAAATGACCATGTGTCACATCCAGCCTTGCGTGGGAAGGCTAGTAAATACAGTCGTACCAAGTCACTAGACTGACGACTCTACGACACTGTCAGCCCTCTGCCTTCGGGAAGAGGGCGCTCTCTGCTTCCGAGCAGAGAGCAATAACCCAGTCGTGGTTCCCCCGAAGGGTAGAACCATGACTGGGGGAAAAATAGACAGATATTTTTTGGCCCGGCTATATGGCCGGGAATACTCACAATAAAATGACCATGTGTCACATGCAGCCTTGCGTAGGAAGGCTAGTAAATACAGTCGTACCGAGTCACTAGACTGACGACTCTACGACACTGTCAGCCCTCTGCCTTCGGGTAGAGGGCGCTCTGTGCTTCCGAGCAGAGAGCAATAACCCAGTCGTGGTTCCGCCGAAGGGTAGAACCACGACTGGGCAAAAATAGACAGACATATTTTTGGCCCGGCTATATGGCTGGGAATACTCACAATAAAATGACCATGTGTCACATGCAGCCTTGCGTAGGAAGGCTAGTAAATACAGTCGTACCGAGTCACTAGACTGACGACTCTACGACACTGTCAGCTCTCTCCATTCGGGTAGAGGGCGCTCTGTGCTTCCGAGCAGAGAGAATAACCCAGTCGTGGTTCCGCCGAAGGGTAGAACCACGACTGGGGAAAAATAGACAGACATTTACTGTACAACCAAACCAAAATCAAAACAGTAGAAAAGTCGAAAGATACATTCTAATAGTAAGAATGCGATCAATATACACTCTCAGCGGACCGCAAGTGGAATGACTACGTCGAAATCATTGCTAAATCCGCTGCTGTGAAAGTCGGCTCTCTGTGCAGGGCCAGGAAATTCTTTCCGTCTGAATCTATCCTGCACTTATACAAATCTACCATCCGCCCGTGTTTTGAAGACTGTTGCCACATCTGGTCGGGTGCCCTTGCTATTCTCCCCGGGTTTCTTGACAAAATACAGCGAAGAATCTGTAATGTGATTGATACCGACTTAGCTGACCGCCTGCAGTCACTCTCTCACCTGCGTGACGTGGCTTTCCTGTGCCTCTTCTATAAATACTTTCATGGCTTCTGCTCTGATGAACTTAAATCACTGGTGCCCCCTAGATGTGAGTTTGTACGAGATACTAGATTGGCAACTAGGTCCCACCCTTTTACAGTGAAGCCGATGAAATGTAACCGCAATTTCTACTCCAACAGCTTCTTTTCTCGCACTTCCCGCCTATGGAATTCCCTTCCGCATACTTGCTTCCCCGAAGGCTATAATCTCCAGGAGTTTAAATGTAGGGTCAATGGACACCTCCTAACACACTAACTCACACCCATTCTCTCCAACTCTCTCCCTATGTACACTCTAACTCGTCTATCACCCTCCTTCTGACATTTCCTATACCCAATCACCCTATGTAACCCCCTGCGCTATAGTGACAGTGGAATAAAATTAAAACATCGTTGCCGTGAAATGGCCAGCAATACATTTTATAAAAAAATGGGAACCAATACAGCACTAAAGTATAAAAATATATATTTTTATAGTGAAAATACCAACAATACAATTTTTGTTGCAAAATAACCAGCAATACATATTAAAAGCGAAATAACTAATACTAGATATAAAAATAAACAATACATAATGAAGTTAAAATGATCAGCAATATATATTAAAAGTAAAATGACCAACAATGCATATTAAAAATAAAATGGCCAGCAATACATATTAAAAATAAATAACTAAAAATACATACTAATATGAAATGACCAGCAATACATATTAAAAGCAAAATGACCAGAAATACATATTAAAAGCAAAATGACCAGAAATACATATTAAAAGCAAAATGACCAGCAATATATATAAAAAGTAAAATAATCCACGATATATATAAAAATGAACAATACATAATAAATTAAAATGATAAACAATACATATAAAATGCAAAATGATGAGCAATACATACTAAAAACAATATTTATAAAAAACAATATTTATTAATAGCAAAACGACCCACAGCATCTATTAGAAACAACTAACCAGCAATACATATGAAAAATTAAAGGATCATCCATACATATAAAAAATAACATGACAAGCAATATATATTAAAAGCAAAATGTCTAGAAATACTATAAAATATAATTATCAGCAGTACATATTAAAAGTAAAATAACCAACAATCATATTGAAAGCAAATTGACCAAAATATATATATTAAAATCAATATGACCTGCAATACATTTTAAAACAAAATGAAAACCAATACACCGTTAAAGTATCATACATTTTCATAATAAAACTACCAAAAATAGGATTTTGTAGCAAAATAACCAGCAATACATATTAAAAGTGAAATGACCAACAATACATATTAAAAGTGAAATGACCAACAATACATATTAAAAATGACCAGTAATATAATAATTAAAATTAAAATTACTAAAAATATATATTAAAAGCAAAATGACCAATAATACATATTAAAAACAAAATGACTGGAAACACATAATAGAAGCAAAATGATCAGCAATATATATTAAAAGCAAAATGACCAATAATACATATTAAGCAAATGACAAGCAATATTTATTTAAAACAAAATGACCAGCAATATATATTAAAAGCAAAATGAACCGCAATACATATGAAAAGCAAAATGACCAACAATACATATTAAAAGTAAAAGGACCAGTAATATATAAAAAAGTAAAATGATAAGCAATATATATTAAAAACAAAATGCCCAGAAATACTATAAAATATAATTGCCAGCAGTAAGTATGAAATGCAAAATAGCCATTAATATATATATATATATATATATATATATATATATATATAAAAGGCAATCTGTGAGTCTGTGTGTGACTGTTCCCTATGCACGCCTGTATTTTTTAAGCTACCCCATTCAAACTTTCTAGAGACACATATCTACAGGGAAGCCAGGTCAACACATACTTTTTCAGCAATTTTCCCCTTCGCACTTTTTGGCCAATGGTGCAGATTGTTTACATTTGCTCCGTAAAATATCTAAGATCTAAGATGATTGCTGAATTACGTCACAGAAATCAAATCACACGTGTCAAACATGACTAAAATATTTTTTTATTTAAAAAAAAAAGAATGAGCCTTTATAGTTAATTTTTGTTCCTCTAAAATTAAATTCTACAGTTTTAAATATTCTTCGAAAATTCGAAATGAACTGAGAGCGTAATAGTTTTATATTTTTAATTTCAGTAAAACAAAATAAATAATTTTTATTTTTATGTTAAATTCATTTAATCAACAAAAATGTAAATATTTTCCGCCTTAATTTTGAAACAAAAACAAACACAATTTTGTTTACAATGTCACACAAAACATCAAATCACGTTTACGCAAAACAAAAGAAAATAGTTTTTTAATGGAATTTTTGAACAATTTTGAAACAACATTTTTTTGTATATATTTTCTTATATAACCGAGTCCTGCTACTAAAATGTTTTGAGTTGCACGGGAAACGCCGGACTATAATGCTAGTATATATTAAAAGCAAAATGACCAGCAATATATATTAAAAGCAGTATGTCCTACAATACATTTTTTAGCGAAATCGTAATCAATACAATACTAAAGTAATCAAATATATTTTTATTGTAAAATTACTCGTAACAGATTTTTATAAAACAATTACCAACAATAAATTTATGGTGTACAAACTATACATCTAAAACCCTATCGTTTACCTTTGAAGTATAAAGTATTGTGGTAAGAAGTGGCTTGTAAATTTCAATTCGTCTAAGACCAAGCTGCTGTCTGTCAATCATCACAGGCAATCTCTCCTGTCTCCCATAAGCATGGACCAAGCAAGTCTCCCTGAGATCAATACACTGCACCTCCTCGGCCTTACCCTCTCTTCCGATCTCAAGTGTAACCATTACGTAGAGTCAATAGCTAATTCCACTGCTAGGAAGGTTGAGTCACTGTGTCGAGCCAGGATGTTTTTTCCTCTTGAATCCATCTTGCATGCACACAAATCAACCATCCGTCTGTACATGAAATACTGCTGTCATATATGGTCAGACGCTCCCGCTGTTCATCTTAGTGTTCTTGACAGGCTCCAAAAGAGAATCAGTAATGTGACAGGCGCGACTCCAGCCACTTTTTCACCGACGGGATGTGGCTTCCCTCTGTCTTTTCTATAAATATTTTCATAGTTTCTGCTCCAACTAACTTAAGTCTCTCGTGCCTCTGCAACAGGTGTTTACTCGTGCAACCAGACTGGCAACAGTGTCCCATCCATTCACAGTTAGATCAACCAAATGCAGACGACAATTCTACTCCTGCAGCTTCACGCCTGTGGAACTCGCTTCCATATTCTTACTTTCATGACGGCTACAACTTCCAGGAATTTAAATGCAATGTCAATACCGATCTCTTAACCACTTGACTCTAGTTCTTTCTACACCACCATGTGTATCTTTTCCTTTCTCTCCACCTTTGTAACTGTCATCACACTTGTATTCCTATCCTTAACTGGTTCGGCTTTCTCTTTACTCTCCTCCTATCTATTTTTTTTACTCTTATGTAGCCCCCTGCACATCAGTGGCGTTACGCTTTGCTCGGGGTGATACGATTAAAAAAAAAAAAAAAGAAAAAACTTATGTACAAAATATCTGTAGATGAAGCCATAAAACTCCGTTAGAAAATATTTAGATTTTAGCATAAAATAAGCCATAGATGTGTTGATATGCTGTTAAATATAAAGAAAAGCAAACCAAAAATCAGCAATATTTTCCTCTGATTCTTTTATACTCAGTAACAACTTTTGTAGCTTTATCACCTTGCCTGGGGTGAAATAGTTAAAAACAAGTCTGGAAATATCTATTTTATTTTATTTTTCTCGGGGGCCATTTACTTTAAAAACTGAATTCAGAACGGCTCGAACAGAAAAGTATTATCGACGATATATTGAGATCATTTATTCGTCTTGTACAAGATTATCGATCATTCTAGCAGGAAATTATTGTAGTACTGTTTGATCTAAGGGACATTGTTGCATTGTAGCTCTTTTCTTCGCTGGGAATTATGTTTGATTTACACTAACAGAGACAGCAGGTCGAGCACAATTCAAAAGCCTAAAGGCTGCAGGATATTAGTCGATTAACGATGGGGATATATGCTACAGATTCGTCTCCGGGGGATATTTTAACCAGACAAATCCAGGAAAAGTGAATATTAGTTTGATTTCCAATTTTTATTTTCAGTGTATCGGGATGTAAGGAGATGAAATTAAACGTTAATATAAACAATTCCAGGATATTATTCATATCATATATTTTATCTCCCGAGATTGGCTTTTCTTCACTCGCCACCCTCGTCCTATACAGACACACACATATTACATAGATCAAAATGGACATTGAGGTCAACGCCAAGCGTTGACAGTGTTTTGAGATTGAACAGAATCTTCATAATATATATATATATATATATATATATATATATATATATATATATTTGTGTGTGTGTGAGTGTGCATGTTAAAAATTATATGTTGTTTTCTAATATATGTATGTGTATGTGTGTTCATATAAATATGCAGATAAAAGTGTATATGTCGTTTTAATATATATATATATTGTCATCCGCAGACAGATCTGTTTCGCTGTATCACAGCTCATCAGTATGGTTAGACTCCGATATATATTTCTGTGTTAAAATTTATTTACGTTTTCTAGATATATATGTGTGTGCGTGCATAAAAAATTATATATCGTTTTCATATATATATATATATATATATATATATATATATACTAGCAGTATAGCCCGGCGTTGGTCGGGTGTAATGAAAGCTTTAAAATTAACTGATATATATATATATATATATATATATATATAGTCATCCGCAAACAGAAAATATATATTTCTCTCTGTTAAAATTTATCATTTTATATATATATATATATATATATATATATATATATATATATATGTGTGTGTGTGTGTGTGTGTGTGTGTGTGTTCATATATATATGCAGATAAAAGTGTATATATCGTTTTAGTATATATATATATATATATATATATATATATATATATATATATATTTCTGTGTTAAAAGTTATTTATCGTTTTCTAGATATATATGTGTGCATAATTGTCACTCTTTCTCATAACTCTCCTTCTATGTAACTACCTGCACAACAGTGGCAGTAAAATGCCTTGCTTGGGGTGATATGATTTTTAAAAAAAGTTGACATGTCCTTTTTGTTTAATTCAAGTTCTTTTATTGTTCTTACTGTTTAATAATTCCTTTTCATATTCTTTCACGCTCAGTGACCACTTCCATCTTAGTGGCTTTATCGCCTTTCTCTAAGTGAAATGCTTAAAAAGATACTAGAAAGTTTTTTATTAAATGCTTGAAAATATTGACTTTTCTTCCAGAAGATAGAAATCAGTTCCATTTTTGTTTTTGTTTTTTCCCCATGAGACTGAGAATAGAATTTGAAAGTCTTGTGATAAAATCTTGTGAGTGTATTGTGCGTGAAATGGAAATAATATTTTCGACTCTTTTTTTATTTTACCGTTTCTTTAGCAAAACGACAAAATGAAAGGGATTAAAAAACAAAAAACAAAAACAAAAACAAAAGAACAAGCAAATGCACTTTTTACCATTTTCATTTTTTCTTACTTACACTTTGAATACAATGGCTTTTCTGTAATCTATGATCTTCCAGAAAGATGCGGAACGAATATATCGGATCTATAGCCGGCTAGGAAGTTTGGGTCTCTGTCTTGGGTCACGGGCCAAAGATTTTTTCAAGTCAGAATCCATCTTGCATTTTTGGTGATTGTAGCTGTCAGGGAAACAAGGAAGCGGAAGGGATTTCCACAGGCGCGAAATGCGAGAAAAGAAAATGTTGGAGTACAAGTGGTAATTACAGTTAACTAATTCAACATAAATAGGATGAAACGTAGATGCAAATCTAGTAGTGTGCTTAAATTTCACGTGGACGAATCATCAGGGAGAATAGCTCGTCAGAAAAGTTGACATGAAAATATTTGTAGAAAAGGCAGAGGACAGCCACGTTACGTCGGTGAGAAAGTTACTGAAGTCGAGATGCCAAGTCATGATCGATTACATTGCAGATACTTTTTCTGGATTTTGTCGAGAACGTCGAGATGAATAGCAGGAGCATCCGACCAGAATTGACAACATTATTCAATACACAGACGAATGCGAGATTTATAAAAATTATATATATATATATATATATATATATCAGTTAATGACTGAATGTGCAGAAAATTTTCCCAGTAGACTGCTTGCCAACCAATCTATAGAACCCAATCTGTCCTGCTGTTTAGATCATAGATGGTGGGAAAAAGTCGCGGATTAATACCTTTCTCAATGGCATGTGCGCGTAAGTGAATGCAACGAATTCGACTGAAATTTGGTCTCAACTATCCAATTTTTCGTCTCGAACCAATATCCACAACACACATCCGCTATAATATATATATATATATATATATATATATATATATATATATATATATATATATATATACACTACCGAGCATAATTATTAGGTCATCCCAGTGTTATTTAAATAAAATGATGTAAAATGATGTATTTCATACTGTTTTTAGTATTTATTGCCAAGTGGATAATTCTAACTGAAAATGGAATTCTTTTTTGTTAATACTGCACAATAACATGTGCTTTCAATGAACTGTTCTGGTGTCCAGTTTTTGTGCTCTCTTCCCCATGCTAGTCTCTTCTTCTTATTGGCTGGCCGAAGCAAAGGCTTCCTGGCTGCCTTGTAAGATTTTGCAAAGTAATAATAACAAAAGAACCATTCCATTTACATTTAGAATTATCCACTTGGCAATAAATATGAAAGTAGTATGAAATACCTCATTCTTTTTAAAACCAGCGAGGCCTTATAATTATGGGCGGTAGTATATATATCTAAACTTATTTATAAATGGAACTATGTGTGTGTGTGTGTGTGTGTGTGTTTGTGTGTCTGTCCGTTACCTATAGACTTAAACGGCTGAACCGATTTTATTGAAAATTTACACAGTTGTACTGTAAGCGTCTGCGAGTGTTCTTAGCTAGTTTTTTTTACATACACACAAATTACAACGACGAACTCTGACACACTCAACTCCTTACTACTATTTCTCATTGAACATTTAACTCCTACAAATTCATATTATTCTATTTAGTTAGTAAAATTCGGGAAGCGCGAGAAAAGAAACTGATGGAGTAGAATTGTCGCCTGAATTTAGTTGATCTAACTGTAAAAGGGTGGGAGATTGTTGCCAGTCTGGTTGCCCGAGTGAATAAATTCTTGTGGAGGGGGCACCATTGACGTAAGTTCGTCAGAACAAAAGCAATGAAAATATTTATAGAACAGACAAAGGGAAGCCACATCCCGCCGATGAGAGAGTGACTGGAGTCTAGCCTCCAGGTCGGGAACAACCACAATTACAGATTCTGCTTTGGAGCCTGTCGAGAACACTGAGACGAAAAGTAGGGGCGCCTGACCAGATATGACAACACTATTCCATGCACGGTTGGATGGTTGATTTGTATATGTGCAAGATGGATTCAGTATTTATAGGTATTTTGATAAGGAGAGGCCCTGAGTAGTGGTAGAAGACGGTCATCAACTATGACATGCGTAGAAAGGCAACTGGCGCAGACTGCGGCATAATGTCGTCCACTGAAGGAACTTGCAGGGACACCTATCCATGCGCGTCATAGCACTACAAGAACACCGATATTATGCAACTGTTGATCAGAGCAGCCACTCAAGACCCTACGCAAGAACTAAGGCTCCTAACTCCCAGTCGGAAACAACAACTAGAAAACTACCAACCCGGTACCCTCAGTATAGAGAGTCGTTGCCACTGTTCACCCACATTGTAGAAAAGTTGCGAAAATTCCACTATTGAGGCCTAAGTAGAGAAAAAAGGAGTGAACCAGTAACCCCTCCCTGAACAGGAAACAAGGGATGAGCCTCTTCTACAGATCAAAGAAGGGATTTGAGTATGAATGCTTTAGTAGCGTTTATCTACTCCAATTAAAAAAAAAATCAAATAAAAAAAAATTAAAAAGTAAATTAAAATAAAGGCTATGGGTGAAAATGTTTTTCACACTAAGTTTAGAATTGGTGAGGAGGTTGGGATAACCACCATTTCGAGAATTGTTAGTCCCGGTATGATAATAGTAAATTGTAGACGTCATAGATTTAATGGGAGAGAAGATATAAAGATTCAGTATTTACTTAGCATAAGTTCAACTAACCCCTCATTAAAATAATTTCGTGGTCAAGGGAGAATAAAACATGGCGAAGAAATAAAATTCTAACAGATTCGTAAATTTAAACAAGTACTATCCAAGATAAGAATATTTTTTTTCTGAAAGAAAAAGATTTAAACAAAAAACAAGACAAAACAGAAATCAAAGTAAGAAGCACATGAGTAAAATAAACAAAGTGTCTAGTTACATTTGAATAGACGAAAACCAGGATTAGTTGTCTACCTTGCCAGTTGGAAATATGGATATTTCGGAGCTAATGTTTCTTGCGATTTAATTTTGGAGCTAATGTTTCTTAGCTTTCCAAATTAACATTAGTAATATAAAAATGTTTACCATATTTCCTCTCCGCGTCAAGTTGTATCGGCAACTAAGGTACAAGAGAATGCTACACGCACAAAAACACACACACACAAACTACAGCTAGATGTTGGTCACGACTCACAGAATCAGAGTGTATAGGTGAAGTAAATTCGTGGTCAAGGGAGAATTAATCATGGCGAAGGAATCAAATTCTAAAAGATTCGTACATTTAAACATAGACTATCCAAGATAAGAACATAGAGTGGAATAGAAAAATGGACTAAGAAATACAGTTGACACCAATATTAATGAAATTTAGACTTACTTTTATGTCAGCACTTGCTAACCAATTCATTTTTCTGATTTTAATGATATCTATAATATATCTTATTCATAAAAGCAATTAAAATCTTGTCTAATTAAATAGTTTTTTAGTTTTATTGCAGTTTCATTTGAGGATACATAAGAGATGTACAAACAAATGTCAATTAAAATTCTCTTAGTACGTGTAACAATAACCTAACACATCACCCAAGACTGACATATAGATGGCGCCACTAATAAAAATTTAATATGATTTTTCGGAAGTACTAACCTTCAAATGTCATGTGACAAAATTTGAGAGCAATCGAATTATTAGTTTACAAATTACAGTTATTTAAGTGAAGCTACTGTTGCAAACTTTAAAAACAATGGAAAAATTTTAATTTCGAGTTCTGATAAAGCATTGCTTTCTGACGGAAAAATACTGTTCAAGCAGAGCAATAGCATGATTATTCGGAAACAACGGTTAAGAGGTGGTATGCTGACGCTAAACACGGTTGTACAGACACAAATGATGTTGAACGCTCAGGTTGACCAAAATCGGCACTTGTTCCGGAAAACACCAAAAATTCCACAAACACGTTTTGGCCGATCGTAAGTTGATGTTGCGTGAGATAGCAGAGAAGTTAAACATATTAGAAGGCAGTGTATTCGCCATGTTGCATGAATATTGGTCAATAAAAAATCTTCGTTCAAAGTGGATGCCACGTTTGCTCACAGTCATTCAAAAACAACAACGCATCGGCGATTCAGCGCTCTGTTTAAAACTGTTTCAACGCAACAAGAAGGAGGTTTTGCGTAAATATGTGACAATGGATGAAACATAGATCCACCACTTCACTCCGGAGTCAAATCGACAGTCAGCTGAGTGGACAACGGTAGGTGAAAGCCGTCCAAGTGATCAAAGACGCAGTCATCAGCAGGTAAGGTTTTGGCCACCGTATCTTTTGATGCGCGAGGTATTTTGTTCGCCTATTACATTGGGAAAAGAAGAACCATCAATATCGAATATCACATAGCATTACTGGTGAGTTTGAAGAAAGAAGTTGCTAAAAAAAACCGCCACGAATGAAGAAGAAAAAAGTGGTCTTTCACCAAGACAACGCACCGTTTCACAAGTCGATCATAACGATGGCAAAACTACATGAATAGCACTTCGAACTGCTTCGGCATCCACCCTATTCTCCAAATCTGGTCGCCAGCGACTACTGGCTGTTTACAGACCTCAGAAGAATGCTCCAAGGAAAAAGATTTGGCTTCAATAAAGAAGTGATATCGGGAACTGAGGCGTAGTTTGAGGCCAAAGACAAATCGTTCTACAAAATAAGGCATTGAATAGTTAGAGAAGCGTTGGAATCAGTGTATCACCCTAGAAAGAGACTATGTTGATGAATAACGTCGAATTTTGCCAAAAGGTTGTTGTTTTATTAGTTAGGCCCGGGATTTATTGAGTGATAATAGTAAATTGTAGGTAGAGTAATGGGAGAGAGGAGAGCCTGGAGAACCTGATACTGACTGGTCAGATAGAAGGAAGGACAGACAGAGGAAGGCAGCGGATAACATATTTGCAGGGCCTGATCAGGTGGATGACGGAACGGGCGTTGCCAGGAGCAACAGGAGCAAACATACTAAGAGCCACAAGGGATAGGGAGACGTGGAGAGCCATGATCGCCTACGTCCTGAAGGGACAGGGCACATAGAAGAAGAAGAATGGGAGAGAAGATATGAATATTAAGTATTTACTTACTCAGGCCTGACATATAGATGGCGCCGCACAAAAACTAAGCCGTACAAAAAATGAATGTCTGGAAATTTCATAAAATTAAATAACTGGGTTGGGGTAACAAATCTAAAAAGAAAATATTTTTAGAAAGGCTGTCTAAAATAGAAACATTTCTAAAATAATTTCATTGATTTGTGTATAAGTCCTAAGAGGTTCATTAAAATCCAATAATTATCTGATTTTGCAAGAATTTCTTATGTTTTTCAATGACAGGAAAATTGGTTAATGTTAATTCATAATCACCTTGTTGTCGCTGAAAAACAACACTTTTTAGCAAAATTTTGAAGGTTCTAAAAAAGGATAAAAATATCATTTAATAATAATAATCTAAATATAAACTTATATATAAATGGAATTTTGTCTGTGTGTGTATGTGTGTGTGTGTGTGTATCTGTTACCTATAGACTCCGAAACGGCTGAACCGATTTCCTTGAAAATTTACACAGTTGTACTATAAGCGTCTGCGAGTGTTCTTAGCTAGGTTTTGTGTCCAGGTACCCCCGATAAATATCGAAAATCGATAATCGAAAAAATCGGGTAGTCCGATTTTAATCAAATTTGATACACTCATAGACAAAGACATAAGAAACGATATTCAGAAGTTTCAAGGTTGCAGTTCTAACATAGTGCAGAAAATCGATTATATATATATATATTAACAATTATATATATATATATATATATATATATATATATATATATATATATATATCAACAGTTACTGTGATTTTTTGTTGTCTTTCAACGATATCACCATCAATTATATCAGACGGTATGAATGGATCCTACACAAAATTAATAGACAGAACTTGTCTATATTATTCAATGAAACCTGCATTAATATATATATATATATATATATATATATATATATATATATATATAGAAGGCAAGGATGTTTGTGTGTGTGTCTGTTTATCTGTCTGTATGTCCTTTATACAAATTCACAATTTTTATCCGATTCTCACCAAACTTCACAAATATTCTTTAGGATGAGTCCAGGACCATGGATTAGTTTTAAAGCTTTCATTACACCCGAGCAACGCCGGGCTATCCTGCTAGTAAACTATAAGAATAAATGTATTTTTGTGATCGTTTATGTACTTGAATTTCGAATATAACACAATTTTTGGCCTCCGTTCTTTTATATCTTCTTTAACGATCTTTCCGATATCATCACTTCTTAACGAGATACTTATACCGATGGCACAGCTATTGACTCCTGTCTCAATAGTAAATACGACAGGTTGCTGCGTTTGAAAATTTATCAACGGGAGCAAGAAATGGCTTGTCATTTTTAACGCCTCCAAAACGAAACAGCTCTATTTTACATCATTCAGACTGAACCTTCATTTCGATCACTGGGGGTATCTAATAAAAGATTTGGCTCAAAATTCTCAGCACCTGAAGAAAGCCGGAACGTGTCGAAACGTTATAAACATGGCAATAAAGATAAGGACAACAGTCCAAACAATGTAAATAATGTAAGTACTACCGTATCTTCGAGGTATAGACAAATACTATCTTTTAATCATCATAGAGAACAATTTTTGGCTTACATCAAACAACCTTCGGGCAAATTCAAAAATTGTTAATCCCACCCCATTTTAACTTCCTGTGTGTGGATATGTTTTTGGGCTTCTTCCGCTATAGAAATCTTGTAACACATTTGAATTAATAATGTTTTTGTTTTCCACCGTTGCTGATGAAGCAAGATTTTTCCTCTCTGAAAAGGCTATCCAACGGAATTCAATTTCGAAATTTTTGTTTTATATATATATATATATATATATATATATATATATATATGTACCCAAATGAATAAGAAACTATTTGCACACAAAACAGTGCTCAATATTAAAAGAGACTAATAAATGTTTATTATTAATTATTACTTTAGAACATGTGCAAACTACAAACTACTACAAAATTGTACATTTTGAAAGTACAATGTCACATCAAATAGTTAACAATGATGACTGATGTGTTCCAGATTTTTTTTAAGGTTTGCTGTTGCATTCACATTCACGCAAATATTCTTTTATCTATGGTTTAAATAGCAGGACAAACTGGGTTCTCTAGCCTTGGTTTGCAATCAGTCTATTGCAGAAAGTATGGCAACCTATTGCGGGAAAATATTTTGCCAGGTCAATCATATCTCGGAATAAACCTGATCACCTAAGCGTGTACTACGTATGGCCCTTAACTGACTGACTTACTGACTGGTTACTTATTAAAACTAGTGACTGATCCCACAAAAGATTTAGACACACTTTTAAGATTTTCCTAATAATTTCTGGCAGAAGTTAACACCTATCATTATCTTTATAAACGGCAACCCTGTTAGTTATGGCTGGCAGCTTGTATCTGTGTAGGTTGTCTACTAGGGCTGCTTGCTAATCCTTACTGCAGACGCCTGCCCAAGCACATCCACACTGTCCACCTCTGGTTTGTACAACGATAATGAGGGCATTTTTGTTACAATTTCGTGGAGAAAGTAAGTACATTATTTTACGTTATCAACAGTCTGAACAAGGCCAGTGCTCTTAAACCCTTGTTCACAACCGTCAAGGGTTAGTAAATAGTTCTGTCTTCTTCATAAAGCTTAGGCCAACCCGTGGTAGGGTTTTTCAAGCACTTCCAAAAATCCTGACAAATGGACAATGGTGAGATTCGAACCCGGGTCTCATAGTCGGTAAGTGAACGTAACATTCAAACCAACAATGAACCTGGCAAATATGATTCTTTTAATTAATTCCGGAGGTTTTTAAAGAAGGAGGAACAGTTAAAAAGGCTAGATTAAAATTTTCCCCTTGTCTCTGATGTCGCTAGAGTGCGGTATTGACGTGATACTACAGTTGATAAGAAAATAAAGAATTAAAAAAATCATGTCCCGAAAAGTAAAACTGATTTGAGTGAAGATAAAAAGAAAATAGATCGAAAGGAGATAACATGAAAACGAATGTGTGGTGAAGAAGAAGAAGAAGAAGAAGAAGAAGAAGAAGAAGAAGAAGAAGAAGAAACGGGAGTTGGAAAGATACCGCGATAAAGAGGAGGAAAAAAAGTAAACTGAAGTTAATAATGATAATTAAAAAAAAATAGATGATTAGGTAGGATGGGTTATCCATTGGGAATCGATCAAACGATTCATATATGAGCAGATAAATTAGCGAGAATTAAAAAAAAACTAATATGGTAATTTTCAAGCGTAGCTTACATGCTGGACAAGCCTGAAAGTATAGGGAACCCAGAAAGGACAGAACTCGCTGCTCAGTTGAAAGTTTTTTAGAAAGACAATCTTGCTGAACATTATACCACGCCAAGGGGTTCAGTGGTAATATGATTGCACATGTTTTTTAGAATATACACTAACTAATAGTTATTAGGTAACTCCAGTTTTTTTTTAAAAGTAATTATGTATTTCATACTATTTTTAGTATTTATTGCCAAGTGGATAATTCTAAATGTAAATATAAAACGGTTCTTTTGTTATTATTACTTTGCAAAATTTTACAAGGCAAATAGCGACAATTTACCCATCGCATCCCGTAGAATTGATATATTTGTATATGTATATACATACACTACTGGCCATAATTATTAGGCCACCCCAGTTTTTTAAAAGAAATTATGTATTTCATACTATTTTTACTATTTATTGCCAAGTGGATAATTCTAAATGAAAATAGAATGGTTCTTTTGTTATTATTATTTTGCAAAATTTTACAAGGCAAGAAAGCAAAAATGAATTCGTCCGAATCAGCTTAATTTTTGTCATTCTTTCATTGATGAAACTGCAATATAGGTAATTATTAAATATTTATGAATTCATTTGATGCACTGTTATTGTGCAATATTAACAAAAGAACAATTCTATTTTCATTTACAATTATTCACTTGGCTATAAATACTAAAAAATAGTATGAAATACATAATTAAAAAAATGGCCTAATAATTATGGCCGGTAATATTACACTACCGGCTATAATTATTAAGCTACCCTAGTTTTATTAAAAAAAAATGATGTATTTCATACTATTTAGCATTTATTGGTAAAAGGATAATTCCAAATGGAAACAGAATGGTTCTTTTGTTATTATTACTTGAAATATTTTACAAGGCAACCAGGAAGCTTTTGCTTCGGCCAGTTAATAAGAAGAGACTAACATGGGGAAGAAAACACAAAAACTGGACACCAGAACCGTTCATTTGATGAACATGTTATTATGCACTATTAATAAAAGAACATTTCTGTTTTCATTTATAATTATTCACTTGGTAATAAATACTAAAAATAGTATAAAATACATCATTTTCTTTTTTTAAACTGAGGTGGCTTCATAATTATGGCCGGTAGTGTACAGCTATGTTTCTGGCTGTTTGTCACTATCTTTTTCTTTTTATTTTTCTCTTTCTATTTTTGTCACTCTCAATATATATATATATTTTTTTTTTTTAATCATTTCACCCCGAATAAGGCGGAAACGCCACTGATGTGCAGGGGGTTACATAAATGTAAAAAGATTAATTAGAAAAGAGTGAGGAGTACAAGCTAGTTAGAAAGGAACAATAGAAAGCTGAGAAAGAAGGTGCGATGACAGATACATAGGAGGAGAGAAAGGGAAGGTTATACAGGGGAGGGGAGAGAGCTAGAGGCCAGTGGTTAGTAGATGAGTATTAACTTTGCATTTAAATTTCTGGAAGGTTGTAGCCGTCAGGAAAGCAAGAATACGGGAGTGAGTTCCACAGGCGGGAAGTGCGAGAGAAGAAGCTGCAGGAGTAGAATTGTCGTCTGCATTTGGCTAACCTGACTGTGAATGGGTGGGACCCAGTTGCCAGTCTGGTTGCACGGGTAAACACCTGTTGACGAGGCATCAGTGACTTAAGCTCATCCGAGCAGAAGCCATGAAAATATTTATAGAAGAGACAGAGGGAGGCCACAATTTCGACGATGGGAAAGTGGCTGCAGTCGTGTCGCCAGATCAGTACCTATCACATTACAGACTCTCCTTTGGAGCTTGTCAAGAACACTGAGGAGAACGGCAGGGGCACCTGATCATAAATGGCAGCAGTACTCCATGCACGGACGGATGGTTGACTTGTATATATGCAGGGATGGAATCAGGCGGAAAAAACATCCTGGATCGACATAGTGACGCAACCTTCTTAAGCAGCAGATTTTGCTATGGATTCAATATAGTGGTTCCATTTGAGATCTGAGGACAGGGTAAGTCCGAGGAGGCGTAGTGTATTACTCTCCGGGAGAATCACCTGGTCCATGCTTATGGGAGGCAGAAGAGGTTGCCTGTAATGGTTGGTCTTAGAGGAATTGAAGTTGACAAGCCACTTCTTGCCCCAGTTCACCACAGAGTGTAGATCCCGCTCAAGGTCAGCAGCGAGATTATGTCTGTCCGCCACGACAGGTTTCTTACTGGAGCGGGAGTATATTGTAGTGTCATCTGCGTAGATGCCTACTTGGGATTTGATCTCATCTGGGAGGTCGTTGATGAAAATAAGGAAGAGCGTCGGGCCCAGGATAGAGCCCTGTGGGACACCAGCATTCGTGCTGTAGGACAAAGAGGCACGCCCATTCAGAACGACCTTCAATTTGCGGTTATTTAAGAAAGATTGGATTAGGTCAAGCAGGCGACCGGTAATACCATAAGCGTAGTTTGCATAGGAGGCCAAGGTGCCAAACCCTGTCGAAAGCCTTGGAGATGTCCAGAGCAACCGCGCGAGCATCGTTAGACTCATCAAGGGCCTGTAGCATGTACTCCGTTACAGTTGTTAGCAGGTCGGCCGTGGACCTATCGAAGCGGAATCCATATTGCCTGTCGGAGAACAGTTTGTGGGCGGTGAGATGATGAACTATTTCTGCATTGATTATAGCCTCGAATACTTTCCCGAATATCGGTAGAAGACTGATAGGGCGATAGTTGGATGGGTCCGAGGGTTCACCACAATTCTTAAAGACAGGAACGACTGAGGAGAATTTCCAGCATGCAGGAAAGCAGGAAGCAGAAAGGCAGTAAACAGTTTAGAGAGGACGGGGGAAAGTTCAGGGGCACACTTATTAAGGACTATCACCGGGATTCCATCGTCTCCACACGCCTTATGGGGGTCGAGTTTTGAAATTACTCTGGATACTACTGTCGGGGTAATATATACTTCGTGCAGTTTGGCCTCAGTTCTAATAGGGAAGTCGGGTGAGTGCACTCCGGACGAGTCGAATGTGGAGTTGGATGAGAATCTGCGGGCAAAGCACTCAGCTTTGTCCGCAGATGACGTGAGAACCTCAAATCCATGGATTAAAGGAGGTATTGAGGATTTCGGAGAGGAATGAGGTTTTAAGCTATACTTCCTGGTGGGTATGAAGGCATCAATGCCAGCTTTCACCCATGACGAGACCTCAGAGGCACAGTCATCAACTGATAGGTCAAACACTTTTCCCCAAGGGACGTCGCAGAGGAAATCGCGAAAGGCGTCCCAGTCAGCTTTTTGGTAGAGGTAGGAGGTTCTATAAGTAGGGGGCTCCTGGGGGGAGTGAGATTAGAAAGAAATACTGAGGGAGACTACAGCGTGGTCGGAGTTGCCGAGAGGGCAAAGCTGCGAGACTTGACAGGCGTCAGGCGCAGAGATGAAACATATATCTAGCAGTGAGGAATGACCCGAGGGAGTGCTTGGGAAGCGAGTGGGGAAGTCCACCACTTGCGTAAGGGACTGGGAAATAGCAAAGTTCATGGCGTGAATGCCCGCCGGATCAGTAACGGCGTTTTCAAGCCACTCAGAGTGATGGGCATTGAGGTCTCCAAATACAAATATGTGGGCGAATGGGTGATAGGAAATAGCCTTATCTATGTCGTCGGCAATGCTATCTAGTAGGGAGCAGTCAGGAGAGGAGGGAGTACGGTAAAGGAAGAATAGGTAGCTAACCGAACTGAGGAGAGACAGGCGGAGACATATGTATTGGTGGTCAGTAGATTCGAGTGAAGTCACCCTAGTTATGGGGAGGTGTTCGCTGACATAAACACCCAGCCCATGCATGTGGACAGTGGAATCCTTCCTTAAAAGGGGAAGATAAGCAGGGATGAAGAGGTCAGAGGAGGGAATAGCTGAGTTGAGGTTAGTTTCGCAGAGCGCGAGGATGTCAGGGGACTTTTCATGCAGGAACGCTTCTACACTAGGAAAGTTAGTACGAATGCCTCAGATATTAGTAAAGGAGAGGTTAATGGGTTTAGGTGGTTTCGATTTAACTGGTTTAGGGTCATTTCTGATTTGTTGAGTCATGATTCTGTTTGTAGAAAGGGACCTAGGATAGAGGATACAGGCGGTCATTACCCACGATCTGTGCTGGGAGGGAAACTGGCTCGGGCTGCAACAAGGTGTGGCCTCGGAGTTGCCCACCGAAAGCGCTTGCAGGGACACCTATCCATGCGCGACATGGCACTACAAGAACCCCGATATTATACAACTGTTGATCAGAGCAGCCGCTCTTGACGCTACGCAAGAGTTAGGGCTCCTAACTACCAGTCGGAAGCAGCAACCAGGAAACTGCCAACCCGGTACCCTCACAGTGATGAGCCGTTGCCACCAACCGGCCAGATCGCAGGAAACCACCGGAAGCACCAGTACCAAGGTCTGAAGAGAGAGAAGAGAAAACCGGAAAACACATCCTAAATAGGAAACAAGGGGCGAGCCTCTACTCCAGTTCAATAGACGTGGGAGGACTACTGACCGGGCGATAGTGTGACCTATCTACTCCTATTAAAAAAAAAAAAAAGAAAAAAAAAAAGAAAAACAAACAAACACGCACAAACATCGAAAAAAAAACAGAAATTTCCAAAAGTGGAGAGTTAACTAAGTTTTAACTTAGTTAAAGTCCAAATGAAGCATGAACTCCAAAAAGGTGGGGAAAAACGGAAAATACAGATATATATATATATATATATATATATATATATATATATACAGAAATAAAATAAAAAAATAAATGAATAAATAAAAAAAAAATAAACGAAAAATACCTCACAGTTTAACACAGGAAATTTGAATTAAAGTTTCATTCTTCAATTCTTGCTTTTCCCAAAAATCAATATCAAGTTAACCTGCTTGGTGAATTCCCATTCAAAGAACAGAACATGGCGTGGGGGGGGGGGCTATATATATATATATATATATATATATATATACGGGGTAAGGTGTGTAAATTGCTGCCATTTTATATTTATAATTTTGCGCATGCGCATTGTTTATTTTCGATTTTGTCGACTGCTTAATATAGTAGGGTCGGTTGTGAGCCCCATCACACAATTTACTCAGCCAGAAATTTAAAAATAGTACGCTGTACTGCTTGGCATTTGCACCGGTAACTCCAATACTAACAGTTCAGAGTGTTTGGATATCAATCTGAAAAGGATTTGGAAAGGATTTGGAAAAACTGGATGAGTCTAATAGTGAATATGGAGGTGTCTGAAATGATCACTAGTGACGGTGACGTTATGCTTCCATTCATCTTCCTACAAAACTCTGACTCAACACTGAATCATACATCAAGGGCATTCAGAAGGCAGTGTTACACTGGGTCAAGAGGGTACTTGCTGAAAGGCATTATACCTGCCAACAGGATTCTGCACCACGCCTCACAAGCAGGAAAAACCAGTGATGACTGTCAGACAATTTCTGCGACCACATCACCCCTTACATATGGCCAACTAACTCCCAAGACTGAAACACCCTTGATTATTGTGTGTGAGTCGCATTTGCGTGAGAGACCCATAAAACTACTTGTAACACCAAAGATGACAGTGTTATTTTATAAAACTACTTGTAACACTAAAGATGACAGTGTTATTTTATAAAACTACTTGTAACACCAAAGATGACAGTGTTATTTTATAAAACTACTTGTAACACCAAAGATGACAGTGTTATTTTATAAAACTACTTGTAACACCAGAGATGACAGTGTTATTTTATAAATCTACTTGTAACACCAAAGATGACAGTGTTATTTTATAAAACTACTTGTAACACCAAAGATGACAGTGTTATTTTATAAAACTACTTGTAACACCAGAGATGACAGTGTTATTTTATAAAACTACTTGTAACACCAAAGATGACAGTGTTATTTTATAAAACTACTTGTAACTCCAAAGATGACAGTGTTATTTTATAAAACTACTTGTAACACCAGAGATGACAGTGTTATTTGATAAAACTACTTGTAACACCAAAGATGACAGTGTTATTTTATAAAACTACTTGTAACACCAAAGATGACAGTGTTATTTTATAAAACTATTTGTAACACCAAAGATGACAGTGTTATTTTATAAAACTACTTGTAACACCAAAGATGACAGTGTTATTTTATAAAACTACTTGTAACACCAAAGATGACAGTGTTATTTTATAAAACTACTTGTAACACCAGAGATGACAGTGTTATTTTATAAAACTACTTGTAACACCAGAGATGACAGTGTTATTTTATAAAACTACTTGTAACACCAGAGATGACAGTGTTATTTTATAAAACTACTTGTAACACCAGAGATGACAGTGTTATTTTATAAAACTACTTGTAACACCAAAGATGACAGTGTTATTTTATAAAACTACTTGTAACACCAAAGATGACAGTGTTATTTTATAAAACTACTTGTAACACCAAAGATGACAGTGTTATTTTATAAAACTACTTGTAACACCAAAGATGAAAGTGTTATTTTATAAAACTACTTGTAACACCAAAGATGACAGTGTTATTTTATAAAACTACTTGTAGCACCAAAGATGACAGTGTTATTTTATAAAACTACTTGTAACACCAAAGATGATGTTATTTTATAAAACTATACAACACCAAAGATGACAGTGTTATTTTATAAAACTACTTGTAACACAAAGATGACAGTGTTATTTTACAAAACTACTTGTAACACCAAAGATGACAGTGTTATTTTTACAAAACTACCTTAACCACCCAAAGATGACAGTGTTATTTTACAAAACTACTTGTAACACCAAAGATGACAGTGTTATTTTACAAAACTACTTGTAACACCAAAGATGACAGTGTTATTTTATAAAACTACTTGTAACACCAAAGATGACAGTGTTATTTCATAAAACTACTTGTAACACCAAAGATGACAGTGTTATTTTATAAAAACTACTTGTAACACCAAAGATGACAGTGTTATTTTATAAAACTACTTGTAACACCAAAGATGACAGTATTATTTTATAAAACTACTTGTAAACACCAAAGATGACAGTGTTATTTTGCAAAACTACTTGTAACACCAGAGATGACAGTGTTATTTTATAAAACTACTTGTAACACCAGAGATGACAGTGTTATTTTATAAAACTACATGTAACACCAGAGATGACAGGTGTTATTTTATAAAACTACATGTAACTTACCAGAGATGACAGTGTTATTTTACATAAAACTACTTGTAACACCAGAGATGACAGTGTTATTTTATAAAACTACTTGTAACACCAGAGATGACAGTGTTATTTTATAAAACTACTTGTAACACCAAAGATGACAGTGTTATTTTATAAAACTACTTGTAACACCAGAGATGACAGTGTTATTTTATAAAACTACTTGTAACACCAGAGATGACAGTGTTATTTTGTAAAACTACTTGTAACACCAGAGATGACAGTGTTATTTTATAAAACTACTTGTAACACCAAAGATGACAGTGTTATTTTATAAAGCTTGTAACACCAAAGATGACAGTGTTATTTTATAAAAACTGTAGCAACACCAAAGATGACAGTGTTATTTTATAAAACTACTTGTAACACCAAAGATGGCAGTGTTATTTTATAAAACTACTTGTAACACCAAAGATGGCAGTGTTATTTTATAAAACTACTTGTAACACCAAAGATGTCAATGTTATTTTATAAAACTACTTGTAACACCAAAAATGACAGTGTTATTTTATAAAACTACTGTAACACCAAAGATGACAGTGTTATTTTATAAAACTACTTGTAAAACCAAAGATGACAGTGTTATTTTATAAAACTACTTGTAACACCAAAGATGACAGTGTTATTTATAAAACTACTTGTAACACCAAAGATGACAGTGTTATTTTATAAAACTACTTGTAACACCAAAGATGACAGTGTTATTTTATAAAACTACTTGTAACACCAAGATGACAATTTTATTTATAAAACTACTTGTAACACCAAAGATGACAGTGTTATTTTATAAAACTACTTGTAACACCAAAGATGACAGTGTTATTTCATAAAACTATTTGTAACAGCAAAGATGACAGTGTTATTTTATAAAACTACTTGTAACACCAAAGATGACAGTGTTATTTTATAAAACTACTTGTAACACCAAAGATGACAGTGTTATTTTATAAAACTAATTGAATTACACCCTTGTGTAAATTAAATGAAAATAACTGCTTTAATTTCTTTCTTTCACCATATGGAGTTACAGGGTGTAATCGATATCTACTTTTTTTCCCCTCAGATTAGGTCCTTTGCAGTGGTGTGCAATCTTTATGTATATAGTTGTAGGTGTATGAATTACACCCTTGTGTAAATTAAATGAAACAACTGCTTTAATTTCTTTCTTTCACCATATGGAGTTACGGGGTGTCGATATCTACTTTTTTCCCCCTCAGATTAGGTCCTTTGCAGTGGTGTGCAATCTTTATGTATATAGTTGTAGGTGTATATGAATTACACCCTTGTGTAAATTAAATGAAACAACTGCTTTAATTTCTTTCTTTCACCATATGGAGTTACAGGGTGTAATCGATATCTACTTTTTTTCCCCTCAGATTGAGTCCTTTGCAGTGGTGTGCAATCTTTATGTATATAGTTGTAGGTGTATATGAATTACACCCTTGTTAGCCATTAAATGAAACAACTGCTTTAATTTCTTTTCTTTCACCATATGTAAGGTTACAGGGTGTAATCGATATCTACTTTTTTTTCCCCTCAGATTAGGTCCTTTGCAGTGGTGTGCAATCTTTATGTATATAGTTGTAGGTGTATATGAATTACACCCTTGTAGTCAATGAAACAACTGCTTTAATTTCTTTCTTTCACCATATGGAGTTACAGGGGTGTAATCGATATCTACTTTTTTCCCCTCATCAGATTACGGTCCTTTGCAGTGGTGTGCAATCTTTATGTATATAGTTGTAGGTGTATATGAATTACACCCTTGTGTAAATTAAATGAAACAACTGCTTTAATTTTCTTTCTTTCACCATATGGAGTTACAGGGTGTAATCGATATCTACTTTTTTTTCCCCTCAGATTAGGTCCTTTGCAGTGGTGTGCAATCTTTATGTATATAGTTGTAGGTTGTATATGAATTACACCCTTGTGTAAATTAAATGAAACAGCTGCTTTAATTTCTTTCTTTCACCATATGGAGTTACAGGGTGTAATCGATATCTACTTTTTTTTCCCCTCAAGATTAGGTCCTTTGCAGTGGTGTGCAATCTTTATGTATATAGTTGTAGGTGTATATGAATTACACCCTTGTGTAGAGTAAATGAAACAACTGCTTTAATTTCTTTCTTTCACCATATGGAGTTACAGGGTGTAATCGATATCACTTTTTTTCCCCTCAGATTAGGTCCTTTGCAGTGGTGTGCAATCTTTATGTATATAGTTGTAGGTGTATATGAATTACACCCTTGTGTAAATTAAATGAAACAACTGCTTTAATTTCTTTCGCCATATGGAGTTACAGGGTGTAATCGATATCTACTTTTTTTCCCCCTCAGATTAGGTCCTTTGCAGTGGTGTGCAGTAATATAAATCTATTGTCGGGGTGTATGATGAAATTTATTTGGTTTTTGAAAAATATTGATTCATCAGATTGTTATGACACCCAGACACTATTGTCGATTAGTTGTCCTACGGGCATTGTCTGTAATGCACATTACTCCAAGAAAGCGTACAAAAATTCTAACGCTGAAGAAATAATCTGGCAAGCCTAATATGTAAGGGTTGCCAGTGTATTCACGGATATTGTTCGCGCAAGCCTTTCAACAGCCTGCCTTGTCAGTAAGGCGAAGAAACAAACTGGATCCATCAGTCCAAAAATAGACACCAGCAGCACATTTGACTGATTTATTACAATATACATATTCTATACCTTTAACTATATATATATATATATATACTAGCTGTATAGCCCGGCGTTGCTCGGGTGTAATGAAAGCTTTAAAACTAATCCATGGTCCTGGAGTTCAGACTCTTTGAACGTTGGCACGGAAGACTAAAAAGCAATAGTTGTTTCCAGTTAAAGCGAAACCGTAGACAGAAAGAAAAATGAACGGACGGCCGTTTCGTACTATATTTGGGACTCATCAGCAGTGCGCATACACTACGAGGAATCGAAACCAGACAGTCTTGGTTATTAAGCTAATGTTATACCAACTGTACCAGGGGTCCTGGTGACGAAGGGGTAACGAATTAAGCTCGAAGTAAGGCAAGATGTTTATGTGTGTGTGTGTCTGTTTATCTGCCTGTATGTCTGTATTTTTTCAGCCCTTTTATTTTAGTTTTTGCTTCGGGTTTGGCTCTAAGTAGGTATAATTGTAGTTCTTAGTCTCAGCCATGATACCATTTACTCAGAGGACTTATTTAGCCTTCAAAATTCAGTTTACGACGAAAAAAAACTTATTTGATATTATTTGTCTACGGTTTCGCTTATCCTTTCTTCGACATCACATTTCAAAAAAAAAAAAAACAGAGACAAAGAAAATCTGATTTTTTCTTTAACGGAACGATTTACGAAATTGGGCGGTGGGATTTGGCTAAATTCTTTGATCAATGCCAGCAAAAAACATGTTTGTTTGTTTTTGAGGCTTAACGACCTATTATGGGATCATTTTAAGGTCATAACCAGTGATTTTGGGTAAGGTTATTTTAATTTTAACAACATTTTTTTTTCACGATTCATTGGGATTTGTTTTTAAGAGCAGGGTCCCCAAGTCCTACCCTTGTTATTTAACCCAAAACTGAAGGGAATGGACGGATTAATACCTTTCCCAAGGGTACCAGTGCTTAAGTGAATGCAGGGTATTCAACTGGAATTCGAACTCGGCTCACCGATTTCTCTTTCCGAGCCGATATCCACTGCACCGCAACGCTCATCCGTCACTATACGCTTACAGCACCTGGTATTCCCAAGCAGGTCATCCATCTAAGTACTGACCAGGCTCAACGTTGCTTAACTTCGGTGATCGAGCGAGAACCGATGTATTCAACGTGATAGGCCGTAAGCCTAAAAAACATGAAGTGTGGAACTGAGAAAAGAAACGGACAAAAAACATTTGACTTGCAACGTAATAGTCATAAAAAACAACAAAAACAAACAACAAAAAAAAAACTAAAAGAATCATGCCAATCCCTTCACGACGTAGGCGATCTAGTCCTCCACCTATTCTTCTAGATTGTAGCACTTGATAAGTCCGATCTTTCTTTTATTTCTTCCAATCTCTGTTCAGCTATCCATTTGCTGAAGCCCATTAATTATGTCAGGCGCTGCATTCACATGCACCCTTTCCCTCTATGGACCCCGTAAGTATCCTATTCTCTAAACCCTCTTTCCTCATTACGTGTCCCAGAAACATTAACTGTCTCTTCCTGATGTTAACTATAAGGTTTCCTTTCGATCTTCTCAAAAAACTTGTCGTTGCTTACATATTCTGTACATATTATACTCAGCATCCTTCTGTAGAACCACATTTCGGTTGCTTTAAGTCTTTCCTTCAGCTTTGATCCGTTGTCATATAGAAGAACAGACATGACATCATAATCTTGTACTCTTTTCTTTGTTTTCAACGACATTTTCTTGTCTTTCAATAATCTGTTTAGTTTTGGGAACATATTTAAGTACACTAACTTATTTTTGCACGGCAGTCGTACGTTACACAATGGATTAATAAATCCATTTCTTAAACTCATTAATGGAGGAATTTGAAACATACTTAAGTAACTTCCGTTTTGTGGGATCAATTCCACAAAAACGGAAGTTACGTATATATATATATATATATATATATATATATATAAGTGGATGTGTCTAGCCACAGTGATGAGCTGTGATACAGCGAAACAGGCTTATATGTGAATGACACACAGACACACAGACACATATATATATATATATATATATATATATATATATATATGAATAAAAATGCATGAGGAAAACCTATTTATGGCCGACGAGATACGTCCTCTGAGGTACTGTATCAAAACAAAAGTAAGGCTTTGTTCTTTGCACGTGTTTATATACAAGAGCAAGAATATAATTGGTTTATCAAGGCTTTTAAATTTGAGATCATTCATAAATATTCAGCAGGTGGTGGAAAGGTCAGTCAAAATATGTGAAGGACAAAGCGTGCCATACTTCAAAGTCTTGTAAGACAAAAATAAGCAAACAATATATATATATATATATATATATATATGGAACATATTTAAGTACACTAGCTTATTTTTTCACGGTAGTCATAAGTTACAAAATGGATTAATAAATACACTTCTTAAAATCATTAATAGAGGTATTTGAAATATATTTACGACATATAATATTATGGGAATTGAAGCCGAGTAATAACATTGTGGAATATATATATATATATGGTTAAGATATAAGTAACTTGCGTTTTGCGGAATCAATTCTAATTACGAAGATATATATATATATATATATATATATAGAGAGAGAGAGAGAGATGCATAGCATAGTTCATGGACTTGAGCAAATGGAGGGCGGAGCACGGTTTTGGAGGAGTAACAAGAGAGAGGATATTAAGAGCTAAAAGGAATAGGGAGATGTGGAGTGTCATGATCGCCTACGTCCTGTAGGAACACTACACATAGAAGAAGACTATAATAATTTAATATAATTTACAATTATTATTTATTCTATTTCATTTCTTATATATATATAATGGAAAGCCTCTTTTTTCTTATCAAAGAAAAGAGGCTTTCCATTATATATATATATTCCTGTCCACATCGCCTGATGAGACAATGTAGTTTCAATGCCGAAACAAATGTACGATTTGTAGCGGATATATAAAAAAATTCTGTACATGTTCTAAAATATGCTTTATAATAAATATTCACAGCTCTATCTAAACTTATATATAAATGAAACTTTGTCTGTGTGTGTGTGTCTGTGTGTGTGTGTATGTATCCATTACCTATAGACTCCGAAACGGCTGAACCGATTTTCTTGCAAATTTACACAGTTGTAAGCCTCTGCGAGTGTTCTTAGCTAGGTTTTGTGTCCATAAATATCAAAAATCGAAAATCGAAAAAATCTGGTTATAGAAGGAGTGGTCCGATTTTAATCAAATTTGATACACTCATAGACAAAGACATAAGAAACGATATTCAGAAGTTTCAAGGTTGCAGTTCTTACAATAGTGCAGAAAATCGATAATATATATATATATATATATATATATAAGGCAAGACGTTTGTGTGTGTGTCTGTTTATTTGTCTGTATGTCTGTTATACAAATCCACAATTTTTATCCGATTATCACCAAACTTCAGACAAATATTCTTTAGACTGAGTCTGAACTCCAGGGCCATGGATTAGTTTTAAAGCTTTCATTACACCCGAGCAACGCCGGGCTATAATACTAGTATATTATATATCGAGCACTGTTTTAAATTAATGTTTTGGACGTTGTAAATAAAATTTTCTTCGTTCTGTATTCACTTGGATATATATATATATATATATATATATATCTTGATTATTATATTCATTTGAAGCTATATGTGTCTTACTGCTGTCAGATATGGTTAGGCACCCCCGCTGTTGATCTCAGTGTTCTCGATAGGTACCGACTTTGCGGCTCGTCTCCAGCCGCTTTCTCACCGACGGGATGTGGCTTCCCTCTGTCTGTTCTATAAATATTTTCATGGCTTCTGCTCCAACGAGCTTAAGTCATTGGTGTCCCTGCCACAAGAGTTTACTCTTGCAACGAGACTGGCAACTGGGTCCTACCCATTCACGGTTAGATCGACTAGCTGACAATTCTACTCCATCAGCTTCTTTTCTCGCACTTCCCGCCTGTGGAACTCCCTTCCATATTCTTGCTTTCCTGACTTCTACACCCTCCAGGAATTTAAATGCAATGTTAATACCTATCTTTTAACCACTTGACTCTTTCTACATCATCCTGTATATCTTTTCTTTTCTCTCTACCTTCACAACAGTCAGCTCATCTATATTCCCATCTTTCTCTTGCTCTTTCTCTGACACCCCCTGTAACTGGTTCGTCTTTCTCTTTACTCTCCTCCTATCTAATCGCTTACTCTAATGTAGCCCCCTGCGCATCAGTGGCGTTACCGCCTTGCTTGGGGTGAAACGATTAAAAAAATATGTATTTCACCATTTTCCACAATTATCCAGTTTTTATTCATTAGTCTTCATTTGTTTTTTTTCTAACTAACCTGGATATTGTTTGCTTAATTGTAAATAAAAAATAGGGCACCCCGGTGTGGTGTAATTATTATAACGGAGTAGTGATTTCGATCCTCACTGGGTGCCCCCTACTTTCAGCCGTGTATCACTACTAAGCTACGCTTAGAAAATCGCCTTTCTCCAGGTTTGGGGGTTGGGCGCAGGACTAACAACCCGGCCCCATAAAAAAACAGTTTGTTACGGAAACAGCAAAAACGCTACCCCACACACCATTGGGTGTAACGGAAAAAGTTTATTATTATTTTTATGTTTAACCTGGATATTGTTTGCTTAATTTTGCTTTCTATCAATATTATTATTATTTTATTTATTGGAAGTTATATCTGTACTTTGCATGGGCGAAGGCTGACAACTGGCGCCTCATAAACAGCTGCTTCGAATAGGTGGGGCTCGGCGGACCAGGAAAGCAGTCCATCCAGAGGAATAAAAGCCGTGATTTTAAACCTCCGCTGCCTTGTGATAATATCCAAAACACGGAAACGGCTATGGAAGTAAATTCAGACAGAAAATTCGGAGTGAATCCTCGAAAGTGTTTGGCTGTCAATAGTGATAACGTTTTGACAACTCCTGCAGCCAAGCAGTCTCTACTTTGAAAGCCCTGCATTCCTTTAGGTGTTGTCGATGGGTCATAAAGTCTGGGCAGCGTAGAGTTTCCAGATACAATCTCTCTTTATATCGCGAGATAAACGGATGCCTACTATTTTTACTTAATTTTATTTTTATTTTTTTAAAGAATTGCTAAACAAAATCTTTAACTTAATACAGACACGGATGGTTGCGAATATTTGAGATTTTTTAGTCTTGGGCTTATTTTCAGATTTGTTGATGAGATCGCCAGAAATCTGTCGGTGTGAAGGGCAGATTTTTTCCTCCAAGTCGTATTCATATTCCCAATCGAGATTCAGCCAATAACTAATTCTCAAACAAACCATAATTTATGGAGTTTAAGGGTTTCTCTGATTGCTTGGCTGCTTATAAATTGTAAGAATATTTTGAAGATTTCACCATATTTTACAGGTAAAATCCAACCCGGTGAAGAAAATAAAGACATTAAGTTCTAAATTTCAATTAACTGAAGAAGGCCGGATGGTACAAAGGTCGAAACGTGGTGAATATGTTGGGTTAATTATGCAAGGTTAATTTAGGTTTGAATTTCACATGGCACAAGGCCATTTCCCAAAGAACTTCCTAACTAAATTCCTGCATACCAACAATTATTTTTTATACGATTGACATCATTCATTAAATTAGCAAATGGAAAATTGAATGAAATGATCCAAGCATTGACAGTAATTATATAAAGTGTATTAACAATATCAAGAAATACATATTTTGTACAGATGCTGAAAGTGTCTGACTAAAATGTCTTTCATTTTCTGCATAAGATTGTGTTAAAGCTTTTGAGGTAATTTGTAATGTTCATTGTCGCTGGAAAGCTTATCAGTGTCACAGGTAATTTGTGTGAGGAATAATATTGATAGAAGATTGGTGAAAATGTCTGAGTTCGTGAGTACGTTCATCTTTGTAGAGTTCAGAAGAATGATTTAGTAAGAGAAGATGAGTTGGTCTTAATGTTTTACATGTTATGCGTGTGAAGATTCTTGTGCCAATTGTAAAAATGTGTACAATTGTTATTTAAAGAAATAAAAGGCATCTACTTGCGTGGATGTGAGAGAATTGCTTGATATTGAAGAACGCGAACCCCGCAATAGCATGCCGCTATTGCGGGCAGATGTGACTACCTTGCTTGGTGTCGCTCATAAGCTGCTACCAACCGTCTGTGGGTGTACCACATGTCTGCTATATATACACCCCGTTAAAAGCGGGAAGGTAAGGTTATCACGTGATTGTCGCGTGTGTATATGTACAATGAGTGAATGTAGCTGTGTGGAAATACACGTGACTCTTAAATATAGCAAAATAGATGTAAGCAACAATCCATACAATAAATAAATAAATATCAGAAATATATCTGATGTTTTGAATGAAATAAACTTGCTTGTTTGTAGATTAAAGTTTTAAAAAAGAACATACACAAGAAGGTTTTTAAAAAATTCTAAAAATCCAAATCTCTTCTCTCATATTCATTGATATTTTGTGAGAGATTTTCACTTCAAAATCTTTTTCACTAAATAAAAGAGGAAAGGTTTATGGATAAACGTGGCAAGGCGTGTCTTCAAAAATGTTGCGGGAGTAAATAAACATTGAGATGTGGCAGAATCAACTATATGTCTGTTTGCTATTAAATAGTGATTACTAACAACAATCCTTACGGAAAGGCACAATATCTTTATTAAATCTCGATTATTTAACCCCATAGACGTCAGTTACATTGTTTAATAAAAGAATAGGATACCTAATACATATAAGCTTTGTATTAATCTTAGCATGCTCTCTCTTTAGTTTCTTAGTACGTATGTTATGCCCTACAATTAATTCACAAATACGAGACTATTCAGTTTTGATAACGTGGAAAGAGATACCAGATATGTTTCTTGATTTCAGGGAATATACGATTAAAGAAAAAAACGAAAGAAAAAAGAAAGCAAGGAATATATAAGAGTTTACCGTCTGTTTCAGTGAAATGGAAAAAGTTACCAATTTCAAATCTGTTCATTTGTATCCCACAATTTACGATTGTTATTGAAATATTTTTTTAAAGTAGTTAAGTTCAAATATGTAACGGATAAAAGACAATACTTGATTTCAGTGAGAATATTAAAGAAAGAAAAAATAATGCAGGGAATAATTAGTTTTTAAAATAAAAATCCAATTAAATAAAATAACATCCTCAGTTGAATTATTTTTTATTAATAAGAGAAATGTTTCCAAAACAAGAAATTTAGCTCGAGAGAAAGCAAAAAGGGAACATAAAAATACTTAACATCTCTAGTGAGAAAATGAAAGAAAGAAAGAAGAAAGGGAAGATAGAAGTGGTCAATGGCCGTTTTAGTGAAACGAAGAAAGTTGAGTTTATGACGGCAACATTCTTCTTTCTTCCAATACTATACTGGGTTCAGACCTCAAAAGACTTTAATGGCATACACGAATATCAGACAACATCCTCCGCTGACCCATAAAAAAACATTAAAAAAGAAAGATTGACCCTTCTCTCTTCTCGCAAATAAGGTTTTGTGGCGGACGCACACACACCGCTCTTATTATAGTATAGATCATATGAAGTAGTTGTTGGATCCTCATACATCGAAATCGATGGGAGAGTCAATTATATATATATATATATATATATATATATATATATATATATATATATATATGGATATATATATATATATACATATATATTCTAAACATATACTGTTAAATATAAGAGACAATGAATATCTATTATGTTTAATCATGAGCCATTCTAAACGTCGTATTTTGGCTTTAATTTCAGTTGAAAATAAAGACAAAAATTCTCCAACATTTGGATATTTTTTTATGAATTTGGTTCTAAGCCTTCGGTTCACATGAGCCATCTTCAGAGAAGTTATTAAGACGGTATCACAATATCATCCACCATCTGCGACGATTTTATTTTGTGTTGACATAAAACACCGCTAGGAGTTTTATGTCAACATAAAATAAAAAAAAGGGTTAGAACCAAATTAATTATCAAAAATTATCAAATTAATTATCAAAAAGCTTAGAACCAAATTAATAAAAATTATCCAAATGTTGGAGAATTTTTGTCTTTATTTTCACTTGGAATTAAAGCCAACATACGACGTTTAGAACGGCTCATGATTAAACATAATAGACATTCATTGTCTCTTATATTTAACAGTATATGTTTAGAAAATTATTTGCTGCCTCGATACACTATATATATATATATATATATATATATATATATATATATATATAATTGACGATAGATAGATACGTATGTATGTATGTATGTATATATGGATGGCTGGATAGATGGATGTAACTTATCTTTGAATAGAGTTTATCTTTTAGAGAAAATAATGAACAAAAAAAAAAAACCAGAGGAATCTTTCTGAACATGTACAGCACATACGTCAATCCCAATCCATAATCGAAATCTGATCACAATTCAAAGATTACTCATTTTTAATAAAATAAAATTCTTGAAAATTACTCGTTTACGTTTGCCCTACTGGACTGTGAATTATGGCACTTTGTGTCCTCCATATGTTTTCACTGACTGTTCAACCACCTGATAAATATTCATGAAAGTCCCTAAATTTTTATAAGCCTTGATTAACAAATATCTTTTATTTTGTATATAAACATGTGCAACAGAATAAATCTTTGCATTTGCCTTGATGAAGTTCCTTAGAGGACGAAACGCGTCGGATATGAATAGTGTTTAAACAAGTATTTATATATATATATATAATAAAATAAATTTTCAACATTGTTGAATGAACATTTCAACATGAAATCTCTAAGAGAAATTCCACGTCTCCTCAGCAACAGTTCAATCTTCTAAAATGAGAATAAAATTAAAAAGGATTTAATTTATTTTTGAATATTGAAAATTTATTTTATTTTATATTAGCTCGGTAATTTTAATTACGTTGAGCTCTCCTCCTGTAACATTTTTTAATATTAAAATTTAATATTAATTAGGATCAGGGTTTTGGGATTTACCTTACTACTTTTCCGTTTGGATTAAGTAATCTAATATATATATATAATGCAAATCAATGCTTATTTATATATAACATTGATAAAATCAACTGACATGAAAAGAAAATTTATTTTTGTTTTACTCGTGAAACTTCATTAAAACTCAAATGTAGGAATTTTTTGTTGGGGTGGGGAATGCTTACTGCATAGAAACAGAAAATAATATCATAAAGAAAAATATAAATGACGTGTTCAAATTTAAAATATTCTTCAAGTTACGTCTTTTTATCAATATATACATATGCTTTGATTTGCAATTTATATATATATATATCGAGAGAGAGAGAGAGAGAGAGAGAGAGAGAGAGACAGACAGACAGACAGACAGACAGACAGACAGACAGACAGAAAATCTAAGCAAGAGCCTACAATCTACCATGGTTTCGCCCAACGGGTCGTCAGGGAAATTTGCTGAGCCAATTTCCCTGACAACCCGTTGGCCAAAAGCGCGGTAGGTTGTAGGCTCTTGCTTAGATTTTCTGTCTGTCTGTCTGTCTGTCTGTCTGTCTGTCTCTCTCTCCCTCTTTCGTATTGAGCGCTTTAGTGTTAGGGTTTTCTTCATGGGTTTTTTTCTTTCTTACGAGTGCTTGACTTTTTGTTTATGTACTTCGTTTGTTTTGAAGAGGAAGTAAAAATACTTCCGCTTCTTTTCCCTCCGAGTTCGTTCTCGGTGGGTTGTACAAGACGATTTAAATTATAGCTTAATTAGTACTAGTCTCGGCAGTGTTAGTTCGGTTACTATTGGTATTGTTGTTGCTATAGTTATTATTATTATTATTATTATTATTATTATTATATATATATATATATATATATATATATAAGGAAAAACTATTTATGGCCGATGCGTTTCGGTCTCTGAGATACTATATCAAGACAAAAGTAAGGATTTCTTCTTTACACGTGTTTATATACAAGAGCAAGGATATAATTGGTTTATCAGGGCTTTTAAATTTGGGATCGCTCATGAATGTTCATCAGGTGGTTAAAATGTCAATCAAAACATATGGAGGACACAAAGTACCATAATTCAAAGTCTCCTCAGGCAAAAATAAGTAGTAATATTCAAGTATTTTTTTTTCTCATATATTATTCTTTTCATAATTAAGTATTGTTTTAAAAAGACGATCAGAGGGCGAAATACATCGATTAGGATTTTCTCTTTTAGTTTATTCACTTTGTTCCTTCACAGATACACTCTATTTGAAAATAATTATAAGGCATTTTACTGCCAGAGTTTTGCAGGGGGTTACATAGGAGGAAAGTTATGAGAAAGAGTGACAGGTTATAGGGGATGTCAGGAATCAGGTAAGAGAAGGATGACTGTGGCCATAAAGTGAGGGATCAGTTTATATATTGATTGTAATATAATATTGATCCCCCACTTTATATACACATTATAATAGTATAGAATTTTTTTTATAATCATATCGGCCCACGCAAGGCATTTTACTGCTAATGTTTTGCAGGGGTTACATTGGAGGAAAGTTATGAGAAATAGTGACAGGTTATAGGGGGTATCAGGAAGTGGGTAAGAGAAGGATGAGAATACAGATGATAGTAGAGTGGACGAAGAAAGGAGCATGAGGGAGGATGCAGGTTAGTGTGACAGGAGATGACTATTGACTTTACATTTAAATTCTTGGAGATTGTAGCTGTCGGGAAAACAAGGAAATGGAATGGAATTCCACAGGCGGAAAGTGCGAGAAAAGAAGCTGATGAAGTAGAATTTGCATTTACAATTTATTGGTTTCACAGTAAAAGGGGGGGACCTATTTGTTAATCTTGTGGTTTGAGTAAATTCATATATAGAGGGTTACCAATGAGCTAAGTTCATCGGATCAGAAGCCATGAAAGTATTTTTAGAAGAAACACCGGGAAGCCACATTGAGCTGGTGAGAAAGTGACTGTATCTGAGCTGCCAGGTCAGGCTCTATCACATTACAGATTCTCCATTGGATTTTGTCAAGGACACCTAGGTGGATAGCAGGAGCACTAAGACTAACAGAGATCAATTCGCTAAGTGCTATACACGATTGGGCGATCATGTCTCTTTCGATACATGACTGATTAGGCAGAAAATTTTTCCGCAAAAAATTTTGCCATTACTTTCTGCAGTAGACTGGTTGCCAGCCAAAGCTATCGAACCCAATCTTTACATTTAAGCCATAGCTGGAGAGAGAAGTGACGGATTAATATCCTTCTTAAGGCTATTTGCGCGTAAGTGAATGCAACAAATTCAATTGGAATTTGAACTCGGCTCTCCAAATTCTCTAACAGTAATCAATTCAGTTAAGTGCCATACATGATACACGCTTGGGTGGTCATGTCTCGTAAGAGACATGACTGACTAGACAGAAGATTATCCCGTAGTAGGTTGCCATTGCTTTCTGCGGTTGCCATTGCTTTCTAACAGAGATACACGGCATAAAAGAGTAAGGGTTCAACATTATTAACAACGATATTAAAACGCTTTATAGACTGGTTTCCCTCACCGCCGATCATGCCCCGAGTCACGATGAACGGATGTCCCCTCGAAGAGGCTCTGTACCTTGAGAGAATATTGTGCCTTAAGCTCACATCCGACCTCAAGTGGAACTCTTATACACGATCCATCGCTAAAGATGCAGGTAAAATGCTCAGCACTCTGTAAGTATCTGATTTCTCAGGCCATCATTTACTTTAGGCCCAAAATGGAGTGCCGTTGCCTTATCTGAGCGTAAAAATCCTTCTCCTCACTTTCCAGTGTTGATATTCATTCCAAAGCGTCTCCGAGTCCTTGTTAAAGAAGAATTATTTCCCATCTTACAACTTTTCTCTTTCTCACAGGCGAGATGTGGAGAGTCTCTCACTGATCTATCGCCACTACAAGAAAAGTGCTTAGGTGAACCACATACCCTGCTTACGCCAGGCCTAACCGTCGCGGCTACAACCCACCGTGTTTACTTACATTGTAGGAAACTACCCATATTCCCTCTATATTTCATCGGCGAGAAGTTCCATTTCGCGAACCACTACCCCGTGGAACAAACTCCCAAGAGGATGCTTCCCCGATCACTACAGTTTCAACCTGCTCAAGTTTGACTATTTCAAGATTAAAAAAATTAAATTCAATATACGATTTCCGATTATTTGCATTACATATTTACGACCTGCGTCTGCTATTCGGTGACTGTTATCGTCGCATATCAATGTTTTATGTCAACACAAGATAACATCATCTTTGATGGTAAATGTCTTTATGGTAACGTCCTTGTAACCTATCTGAAGATGGCTCATGTGAGCCGAAAGCTTAGAACCAGCATAATAACAAATATCCAAATGTAGGACAATTTTTGTCTTAATTTTCACCTGAAATTAAAGCCAAAATACTATATTTAGAACGGCTCATGATTAAACATAATAGACATTTATTGTCTGTTACGTATAACAATAAATGTTTAGAAAATTATATGCTGCCTCGATACAGTATATATATATATATATATATAGATATATACAGTACTCTACAAAAGTATTAAGAAAAGAACTATTTTATCTTTTATGAGACATATTGACAGAAAATAAACAATTTAATTAAAGTAATTTTATTTGATTTTCTCAAGAAATGCTTTAACAAGAAAAATACTTATTACAAAATAAATTTAATATTTAGTATAATAGCCTTTTGCTTTGATCACAGCATTAATTCTATCAGGCATTGACATCACAAGTTTCGTCTAATGGTATCTCCTGCCAAGCAGCTTGTATTTGTTCCCAAAGTGTATCTTGCGATTAATATTAGATTTATCGCTTTTTTTTATCCAAAATATCCCATAAAGGTTAAATAGGATTGAGATCAGGGCTTTGTGGGGGCAAATTCAAATTCCAAAGCCTTTCTTCCTCTTCCTTTTTAATTAAATAATTCTTACAAAGGTTTGGTTTTCCACCCTGTATTTGAATTTCAGTGAAGTTTTCAGGAAAATCACCCCCTGTCCTAATACTTTTGCACACTAACGGTAGTGTGCAAAAGTGTTAGGACAGGGGTGATTTTAAACTTTATTTTGATGCCTCATAAAAGATAAAATAGTTCTTGTCCTAATACATTTGCACAGTACTCTCTCTCTCTCTCGATATATATATATATATATATATATATATATATATATATATATATATGTGTGTGTGTGTGTGTGTGTGTGTGTGTGTGTGTATGTATTTGGGTAGCAGTTTCTCTATTGTACATGTTTTATTATAAATGACTAAGGTATTGCCGTTAAATTTTTTATTTAATTTTTCTTGTTATAATTTTCTTCTTTTCAAGAAAATAAATTATGTCGAAATTGTTCTCATATTCTGTATGCCTGAGTGCATACGGCTTTACTTTTAGCCATAGTCAAGTATGATCTTATTTTTAATTCTAACAGAATGTATGGATTTTTTATACATGTATCTAAAGTTATAGGAATGTTTTATTTTCCACACACGGTCAGCACATTGTGACCGTATTCATTGCTGTTGTTATTGAGTGTTGGTTTTTACTTTTCAATTAATAATTCTTTCATTATTTTTTGCCTTTTTTCCATAGATGCGGCTATTTTATTTGTATTATTAACACGTATGCTGCAACAGTGACACAGTGAGCTTGTTAAATTATTTTCGCAATAGGTTGCTTTACAAGTTACGCCAAGTCTTCATTCAAATCACACAAACTTTTTCATACATCAAAGTCCGAATTAATACTCAGCCTAAAACTTTATAAAACTTAATTTTTCATTCTGAAACTGTTTTTACTGCACAAAAGAATTCGTATGAATATTTAAATTTATTACTACACACACGCGTAGACATAAGGGAAAAAAAATCGGAAAAAATTACTTAATAAAAAAAATGTAATTCTGTTTAACTACACTTGCTCAGTTTTCTCTTACCTACCGCCAAATGATGTCGTCTGTAATGATAATAAAATGAACGAACGATATTGTATCTCTTGTAAAAGACTCAAGAACAATGCTTATATAATGAGACTGAATTAAAAAGAAAAACGTCACAAAACAAAAAACGAAACAAAAAAACAAAAAAAAAAACAAGAAAAATAAAAATTTGGCTACAAAAAGACAGCGAAATGAATTTGTAACGAGCCAATATGAAGCGTGAGCTGATTGGCCAATTCATCAGACGTGTATTTAGATGTGAACACTTCGGGGCTGACCCAAGAAGAACGCGTGGTTTTCTATCCGTTCAATGAACGGAAGGTTCTTACAAAAAATGATATATTATCTGAACGAATAGTCGTTTTTTTTAAATAAAACATTACAAACTTAAATTTTTTTTTTTATCCAAGTGGGATTTGAAAGCTTTCGTCCAAAGTTTTAAAAATTTTTTTTAATAATAATAAGAAGTAGAGGAATAATAATAATAATAATAATAATAAGAAGAAGAAGAAGAAGAAGAAGGAAGACAGAAAGAAAGAAATTTTGTGGAGCAGTGGAACGAGAAATCGGGGAGCCGAGTCCAAATTCCAGTTGAATCCCTTGAATTCACATACGCGCAGATACCCTTGGGAAAAGTAATAATCCGTCTCTTCCCTCCAGTTATGGGTTAAATAACAGGACAGAATGGGTTCTATGGCCTTGGTCGGCAACCAGTCTACCGCAGAAAGTAATGGCAACCTACTGCGGGAAAATCTTCTGACTAGTCAGTCAGTCTCTTTCGAAACATGATCGCCCAAAGCGTGTATCGCGCATGGCACTTAACTGACTGACTGAATATAATAGTTGGAAACATGATTAAAACTTCTACTGGCATAAAGTGGGGGATCGGTTTTCTATTGTTTTGAAGTAATAAACTGATCCCCCACTAATTATACTTAATATAATAATGTAATATAATCTATCTCTTCTCCCTCCAGTGATGAGTTAAATAGCAGGACAGATTGGGTTCTATAGCCTTGGTTGGCAACCAGTCTACCGCAGAAAGCAATGGCAACCTACTGCGGGAAAATCTTCTGCCCAGTCAGTCATGTCTCTTTCGAGACATTATCACCCAAGCGTGCATCACGTATGGCATTTAATTGACTGATCATATTTAAAAGGGAATTTCAAGTGGTCAATACTCTGCCTGTAAAATCAAGCTTCATGAGTCGTTACTCAGTGAAGAATTAAAGGCTGAAATAAAACATATACTGTTCACATATTACGAATAGCTTTATCTATGCAAAATTTGTGGGAATTAGTTTTTGTTTTTTATTGTTTTACTTTTTCTTATTTTGACAGATACATTTAGCAAAATTATATAAACGTATCTTGGAATATTAATGAGTAAATTATTTTAATATCATCGCAATTGGCTTCAGTCATGGCCTCCAAATGACTTCAAGATCCTCTGCAACTATTCTGCGCGGTCTCTTTGTTTAAGTTGATAAATGCTGCCAAAATCCTTGTTTTCAGTACATCTTTGGTGTGACAAAATGTTTTGTTTGGTCTCTCGCTCAACTGCACCCCCCTAAATAATAATCAATGGGGTTGCAGCATTGGGAGTTAGGTAGCTAGATGTAAAGGCTGGTGTTTGTTTTTTTTTTTTATTCATTTCACCCCAAGGAAGGCGATACCGCCACTGATGCGCAGGGGGCTACTTAAGAGAGTTAAAGTTTTAGACAGGAGGAGAGTGAAAACAAAGGCCAATAAGCTACAGCGAGTGAAAGGGAAAGGGAAAATGTAGGATGTGAACACAGGAGTGAAAACAGTTGCAAAGGTAGAGAGGAAGGAGAAATACAAGATACAAGGCGTGATGCAGAAAGAACTGGAATTAAGAGGATAATAGATGGGAATTGACTTTGCATTTAAATTTCTGGACGTTGTAGCCGTCAGGAAAGCAAGTATATGGAAGGGAGTTCCATAGGCGGGAAGCACGAGAAAAGAAAATGATGGAGTATAATTGTTACCTGCATTTGGTTGATCTAACTGTAAAACCTTCTTGCCAGTCTGGTTACCCGAGTAAATTTTTGTGGAGGGGGCATCAGTGACCTAAGTTCGTCAGAGCAGAAGTCATGAAAATATTTATAGTAGAGACAGAGGGAAGCCACATCCCGCCCATGAAAAAGTGGCTAGAGTCGAGCTGCCAGGTCGGAGCCAATCACATTCTTCTTCTTCATGTGCCGTGTCCCTTCATGACGTAAGCGATCATGGACTTCCACTTGGCTGTGTCTGTTGTCGCTCTCAGTATTTTTTCTCTTGCTATCTCTTCCAAGCCACGCTCCGTCAACCATTTGCTCAGAACCACCATACGTCTCGCGCTACTTTCCCCTGTCTCTTCTGCCATTTATCCGACCTGTGAGTATTAAGTTCTCCAGGCCCACCTTCCTCATTAAGTGTCCCAGGAACCTCATTTGTCTCTTCCTGATATTTATTCTCAGTTTTCTTCTCGTTTGCATTCTTTCTAACACCTCATCGTTGCACACGAGCTCCTTCCATGGTATCCTCAGCATCCTTCTGTAAAACCACATTTCTGCTGCCTCAAGCCTTTTCTTCCATATAGAAGAACAGATATCACGTAGCAATCCAGCACTCTTTTCTTTGTTTCTAATGAGATTTTCTTATTTTTCAGTACCTGAGCTAGCTTCTGAAATGCGTCTTTGGCCATGCCAATGCGTCTTTGGATCTCCGTGTCGCATTTTCCATCCTCTATCAAAACACTTCCCAAATATTTAAATTTTTTTACTTGTTTTATTTTAGATTTTCCAACTTGCAGTTGGCATATTGGCCTCTTCTTTTTGTTGATGACCATGCATTCAGTTTTCTAGAGGTTTATGCTCAACCCTTTCTTTTCACTTTCTTTTACTAACTTCTGTAGAAGGTCCTGCATTTTCCGTTTCGTGTCTGCTATCAGCACTGTGTCATCTGCATATCGGATATTGTTGAGATTATGGCCGCCATTGACGAAACCAATCACATTACAGATTCTAAAGATTCATGACTGTGTTCTCCTGTTTGTCTGGTATGGTGAAAAGTGCTGTTGTTCCAGCAGCCACCATCTAGATCCGTGGTAGCATTACCTCCTCAAAGCACACGATGTAAGCGTTCGTGTTGAGTCTGAGGTCCTGTGGGAAGATAAATTGAGACATAATGTCGCCATCACGATTGCTTACATGAAGCAAATTAAATTTATCCAACTAACTCTTTCAGAATCCTCTGCGCTATCATCGGATTAACACCCAATCATTCTCTGAATTCGTTTGTATTGCAACTCCCGGTGCGAATGCCAAGCAGAAAAGCATTTAATTTATAAATTTCTGACGGAGTGAATTGTCATCGTGTTCTTTTAATTACAAACGGTGCCCAACTGACCCTACTATACTGTGCACTTGACAAAACAAAAAGAAAACAAAAACAATGTGCATACGCAAAAATAAGAATATAAAATGGCGACAATTTACCCATCGCACCATCTGTGTTTGTGTGTGTGTGTGTGTGTGTGAATGTTTAGATAAAAATATAAATATATCTACAAAATTAAAATATGAGTAAAAACAAGGAGAACTTTTCTTTACCGGCTCGTTCCATCCGCTAATGAGCTCCATCAAACCAATTTAAGGATTTTTATTTTACAAGTGTTTATAAATAGAATTAAAAGTGTATTTTTTTTTCTTTCGTAAAAAGGGAGATATCCGCTTTTGCAAAGTCAACATTCTTCTTCTATGTGCCTTGTCCTTTCATGACGTAGGCGATCATGGCCTTCCACGTCTCCCTATTCCTGGTGGCTCTGAGCAAACTTTCTTCTGTAACAAAACGCAACCCCCGTTCTGTCATCCACCTGCTCAAGCCCTTCAAATATGTTATCCGCTGCTTTCCCTCTATCTGGCCTGTTGGTGTCAGATTCTCCAAGCCCTCCTTTCCAAGAACTTTAGTTGTCTCTTCCTGATGCTCAATATTAATTTTCCTTATTTTTCCTTCCTTCCCAAAACCTCATCATTGCGCAAATGCTCGGTCCACGATATCCGCAGTATCCTTCTGTAGAACCACATTTCAGCTTCTTCAAGTTTTTCCTTCATCTTGGATGAGACTTTCTAGCCTTCACTAACATATTGAAGAACTGACATCACATAGCAATCTAGTACTCTCTTCTCTGTTTCTAGTGAATGTTTCCTGTCTCTTAATACTTTACTCATCTTCTGGAACGCGTCCTTCACCATGCCAATTCGCCTTTGGATCACTGTGTCACACTTTCTGTTTTCTGTTAGAACACTTACCAGGTATTTAAATTTTTGTACCTGTTTGATTTTAGTATCCCCTATCTGTATTTAGCATTTTGGACTGCTCTTTTTGCTGATGACCATGCATTCGGTTTTCTTGTAGTTTATTTGTAGTCTTTTTTGTCACTCTCTTCAGATATCGTCTGTAGGAGGTCCTGTGGGTTCCTTTCTGTGTCTGTAATCAGCACTGTATCATCTGCGTACCTTATGTTATTCAAATTGTGGCCTCCGATTACAAATACTGGCCCTCCTTCCTTATTGTATGTCCCAGGAACTTCAGTTGTCTCTTCCTGATGGTCAATATTAATTACATTTCTGTTTCCATCCATTCCAAAACCACACCATTCCTCACATGCTCGATTCACAATATCCGCAGCATCCTTCTGTAGAACCACATTTCAGCCGCTTCAAGTTTTTCCTTAATCTTTGATGATATTGTCCAGCATTCACTGCCATATTGAAGAACTGACATCACATAGCAATCCAGTACTCTCTTCTTTGTTTTCCTTCATCTTTGATGATATTGTCCAACATTCACTGCCATATTGAAGAACTGACATCACATAGCAATCCAGTACTCTCTTCTTTGTTTTCCTTCATCTTTGATGATATTGTCCAACATTCCCTGCCATATTGAAGAACTGACATCACATAGCAATCCAGTACTCTCTTCTTTGTTTTCCTTCATCTTTGATGATATTGTCCAACATTCCCTGCCATATTGAAGAACTGACATCACATAGCAATCCAGTACTCTCTTCTTTGCTTTCCTTCATCTTTGATGATATTGTCCAACATTCAATGCCATATTGAAGAACTGACATCACATAGCAATCCAGTACTCTCTTCTTTGTTTTCCTTCATCTTTGATGATATTGTCCAACATTCACTGCCATATTGAAGAACTGACATCACATAGCAATCCAGTACTCTCTTCTTTGTTTTCCTTCATCTTTGATGATATTGTCCAACATTCACTGCCATATTGAAGAACTGTCATCACATAGCAATCCAGGACTCTCTTCTTTGTCTTCCTTCATCTTTGATGATATTGTCCAACATTCACTGCCATATTGAAGAACAGACATCACATAGCAATCCAGTACTCTCTTCTTTGTTTTCCTTCATCTTTGTTGATATTGTCCAACATTCACTGCCATATTGAAGAACAGACATCACATAGCAATCCAGTACTCTCTTCTTTGTTTTCCTTCATCTTTGATGATATTGTCCAACATTCACTGCCATATTGAAGAACTGACATCACATAGCAATCCAGTACTCTCTTCTTTGTTTTCCGTCATCTTTGATGATATTGTCCAACATTCACTGCCATATTGAAGAACTGTCATCACATAGCAATCCAGGACTCTCTTCTTTGTCTTCCTTCATCTTTGATGATATTGTCCAACATTCACTGCCATATTGAAGAACAGACATCACATAGCAATCCAGTACTCTCTTCTTTGTTTTCCTTCATCTTTGTTGATATTGTCCAACATTCACTGCCATATTGAAGAACAGACATCACATAGCAATCCAGTACTCTCTTCTTTGTTTTCCTTCATCTTTGATGATATTGTCCAACATTCCCTGCCATATTGAAGAACTGACATCACATAGCAATCCAGTACTCTCTTCTTTGTTTTCCTTCATCTTTGATGATATTGTCCGACATTCACTGCCATATTGAAGAACTGACATCACATAGCAATCCAGTACTCTCTTCTTTGTTTTCCTTCATCTTTGATGATATTGTCCAACATTCACTGCCATATTGAAGAACTGACATCACATAGCAATCCAGTACTCTCTTCTTTGTTTTCTTTCATATTTGATGATATTGTCCAGCATTCACTTCCATATTGAAGAACTGACATCACATAGCAATCCAGGACTCTCTTCTTTGTTTTCCTTCATCTTTGATGATATTGTCCAACATTCACTGCCATATTGAAGAACTGACATCACATAGTAATCCAGTACTCTCTTCTTTGTTTTCCTTCATCTTTGTTGATATTGTCCAACATTCACTGCCATATTGAAGAACTGACATCACATAGCAATCCAGTACTCTCTTCTTTGTTTTCCTTCATATTTGATGATATTGTCCAACATTCACTGCCATATTGAAGAACTGACACCACATAGCAATCCAGGACTCTCGTCTTTGATTCTAGTGAAATTTTTCTGCCTCTTAATGCTCTACTCAGCTGAGTAAAACCGCCATAGATGACTATAAAATTTTTAAAAAAATGGAAACCGTTGAATTTAAATTAATACTGTCCAGCACGCAACAGACATGAGAGAAAGAGGAGGTTAGAGACAAAAGGAGATGTATTAGTGAGTTTAGTAGAGATAGACAGAGGCACGTGTAAGTGTGGACTAGAGATTAAAGAGAGATATCCCCAGTAAGAGGTAAATGCTCACGGACATAAACTCACAGACCATAAATAGGGATATTAGAATACTTCCTAAATAAAAGAATACAGAAATAAAAAAAAGTATAATTGGCTCTGTAATTTGATTATAAATTGCATTGAGCCCTCCACCCTGATCAGTTTTAATATAAATTACATTAATATTAATTAAGATCGGGTTTTTTTTAAGATTTACCTACCTGCATTTCCTTTAGGATTAAAGTTACACACACACACACACACACACACACACACACACACACACACACACACACACACACACACACATATATATATATATATATAATGATAATAATAACTACTTAGACTCTGTAAGAATGCACTCCGTAAATTTATACCAATATAAACTCTCGAAAAAACCATTAACAAACAGAACCTAAATCCGTTACAATCCGGTGTACTAAGTCGTCGGATAAATGGGGAGAAAAAAAGAAACCAGCGGAACAAAAATAAAACATTCAATATTCCGCAGTGAAGAAAAAAACCCAAACGGAACCAAACACAAGAAAAAGTTCTCGATACGAAAGCAGTAAAATACAATAGTAGAGCAAAAACACACGAAAAATCTAAAGTGAGCCAAAACCTACCGCGGTTTCACACTACGGATCGTCAGGCAAAAGCCTTTTCCCTGACGATCCGCAGTGTGAAACCGCGGTAGGTTTTGGCTCACTTTAGATTTTTCGTGTATATATATATATATATATATATATATATATATATATATATATATATATATATGTCTAGCCACACTGATGAGCTGTGATACAGCGAAACGGGCTTGTATGTGGATGACTAATATATTATGCTCTCATTACGATTGAGCTCTCTGGAGAAGAAAATTTTAAAAACAGTTTCCACTTCGGCTATAATGCGTGACTCTTCAGAAATGAATTGAATTCTTTCGGTGACTGGCGTCTGTATACACTGCTTACATGCAAGACGTTAAAATTTCCCTTCTCTGACCACCATGCGCCGATGGGTTAGGGAGTAGAGACTCCGACTGATACCAACTCGGTCGAGTTTCGATCCCGGCCAGAAGCGAGTGGATATGTCTAGCCACACTGATGAGCTGTGATACAGCAAAACGGGCGTGTATGTGGAGGACTAATATATATATTTGAAAATATGATTGGTAGTGCAAAGCTTCATTACCGCCTTGAATAGACAAAAATATTTATTATTATCCCTTGTGATGATAATATTTAAAAAATCAAATTGAAAAACGGGATATCTAGCCGGTTTGGAACTTCATTTACCAGAGCAAAACGAATTTAATAAGGAAATAATTATCCTTTTAAGTAAATGGACAAGATGTAGAGGGGGAAATTCTTAAATGGAAATAAGTTGGAGGCCGAATATATGCTTCTTCTATTTACACACTGAGGCTTTTACAGATCGAAAATAGACGTCCACCAGCACTTTGAGGTTGTAACTGAATTGGGACGTACTTAAGATGGAAAATACGCCCACACTAAATTTAGCGACACAATTATAGTTATTTATAAGGTGTTCCGCAATAGAAAACCCGTACGTATTGGTCAGCCTGTCCGTATTCTTCGTTAGACAGGCTGACCAATACATTGCAAGATATGACCTTGTATCGTCAAGACATGAAACGTCTGGAGCGGTTCTATCAAATAAAAATCCGAAGAACCCTTCGCATCACCAACAATAATGACCTCACTCGGATGTCTCTCTCTAACATCGAGGTTACCACCCTTTAACATCACCTTCGTTGGGCGGGTCTTTTTATATATGCCGTGTCACTTCAAAACACAGACGATCATGGCTCTTCACCTCTCCCTATTCCTAGTGGCTTTTAACACGCTTTCTCTTCTTAAACCTCTCAAACCCCGCTCTGCCATCTATTTGCTCAACCCATCAAGTATGTTACTCGTTCCTTTTCCCTCTTCTTCCTTCTATCTGACCTGTGACTATCAGATTCTCTAAGCCCACTTTCCTCATTCCATGTTCCAGGAACTTTAGCTGTATCTTCCTGATATTAAGCATTAGTTTCCTTTTCGCTTCCATCCTCTTTAAAAACGCATCGTTGCTCACATGTTCGCTCTATGGTATCCTCAGCATCCTTCTGTAGACCCACATTTCGGTTACTTCAAGGTTCTGCTTAACTCTTTCCAAGTTAATTAATTAAGTTGACCAACTATTTTTATTTTCTTACACCACCTTTTTTGCAATCGATATTTTCAAAATATCTCCACTTTTTCATGTTATAATTCATACTGGATTTCACGACTACCTTTAACGAGTTAACTGTTACAAATCTCTGAAATACTGACTCTCCTTTATACCATTTAGCCTTGTACCAGACTAAGCTAAACTTTTGTAAATAACACGACAGACAGAAGAGTAGGAAACTCGTGACAGAATAAAAGTTAGATTCTCAGTAACAGTTCGAGATACAAGTGTTGTTTACATCAACACCTTCACGCCACGACACCTTGTTAGCTCTGTAAGATTAATGCTGTGACCTCCTGTGTAAGTCTGTCTTTGCCAGCGAGATGTGCTGTATTTGCCGTCGTCAATACCTGACAATATCACTGCATCACTTTTTCCTTTCGATCAGGCGTGAATCGACTGGTCAAACATTCAAATCTCGCAAGCTGCTGACCGTTTAAGTGCTGCTATTTTATCAACGAGTCTTTGCGTCGATTATGTCTAGCAGCATAATTGATGTCGGCTTCATTTCCGGTCATTTTTTTGTAAGCAAATACATTAGTAAATCTAAACTTATTTATAAATGGAACTTTGTCTCTGTGTGTGTGTGTATGTGTGTGTGTGTGTGTGTGTGTGTCCGTTACCTATAGATTCCGAAACGGCTGAACCGATTTTCTTAAAATTTTACACAGTTGTACTATAAGCGTCTGCGAGTGTTCTTAGCTAGGTTTTGTGTCGAGATACCCCAGATAAATATGAAAAAGCAATAATCGAAAAAAACGGGTTATAGAAGGAGTGGCCCAGTTTTAATCAAATTTGATATACTCATAGACAAAGACATAAGAAACGATATTCAGAAGTTTCAAGCTTGCTGTTCTTACAATAGTGGAGAAAATTTGATATCGATACCAGGAAATCAAAATTACATCCATTCATTTTTCTTACAGTCTACGCTTTCGCTTTAATTGGAAACAACTATTGCTTTTTAGTCTTTCGTGCCAACGTCTCAAGGACCAGGGATTAGTTTTAAAGCTTTCATTACACCCGAGCAATGCCGGGTTATACTGTTAGTTGTGATACAGGGAAACAGGCTTGTATGTGGATGACTAATATATTATGCTCTCATTACGATTGAGCTCTCTGGAGAAGAAAAATTTAAAAACAGTTTGCACTTCTTTTATATGCGTGACTCTTCAGAAATGAATTGAGTTCTTTCGGTGACTGGCGTCTGTATACACTGCTTATATAAAAGACGTTAAAATTTCCCTTCTCTGATTCCATGCGCCGATGGCTTAGGGGAGTAGCGACTCCGACTGACACGGACTCGGTCGAATTTCGATCCCGGCCAGAAGCAAGTGGATGTGTCTAGCCACATTGATGAGCTGTGACACAGCGAAACAGGCTTGTATGTGGATAACTAATATATATAGTCATCCGTGGTAATAAAGAAAATAAAACTTAGAAACCTAAAATAAATAATAATTTTTAAATTTTTTTTTTCTTTTTCTATTTCACTTGACTTCGTCTGGATAAATTTGAACCATTCATTGCTGTATGAATTTGGTCGGACGTGTGGTGAGAGCCGCGAAAATGTAATATTACCAACGGATTTGTAAAAATATCCAACTTTTGTTTCTTGATTATTGTACTGTTAAATTTAACAATAAATTTTAAAATTGATTTCTCTTTGGAGTTAGTCTTTGTTGGAATTTACCTTACCAAATTTCAAAGATTATACTTTATATATATATATATATATATATATATATACTATATATATATATATATATATATACATTATATATATATATATATATATATATATACTATATATATATATATATATATACTATATATATATATATATATATATATATATATATATATATATATATATATATATATATATATATATATATATATATATATATATACTTTATATATATATATATATATATATATATATATATATATATTTTAATCGTATCACCCCGAGCAAGGCGTTAACACCACTGATGTGCAGGGGGCTACGTAGTGAAAAGATTGGCAACGAGAAGGCCAGAAACCACATCCTAAACAGGGAACAAGGGATGAGCCTCTTCACCTGTTCAATAGACGTGGGTGGAGTGTGAACCGGACGATAGATAGATCTATCTACTCCAATTAAAAAAAAAACAAAGTGAGAAGATTGATAAAGAGAAAGCCGGAAACCACATCCTAAACAGGGAACAAGGGATGAGCCTCTGCACCTGTTCAATAGACGTGGGTGGAGTGTGAACCGGGCGATAGATAGATCTATCTACTCCAATTAATATATATATATATATATATATATATATATATATATAAGGAAGTGAAAGAACAGGTAGTTGAAAAATACTGTTTATGCATTTACTTTTACAAAAAGTGCTCAGTATAAGTAAAACTTAATACTGTGATTTTGTTATTACAATGGTTTAGAAAGCATTATATCACTACAGTGAAATTTTCATCTTTCAGAACAATAGCCTTCCACTTCTGGTGATGTTTTAAAATAAATAAATGGTAAAAAGTATTTATTTAGAAAATATAAGATGAATGTATGGTTATTGAGAAAATTAGGGAGTGATAGTTGGAGAATATGCTTTAGGAGTGTCGATATCGTTCAATCAAATATGAGAAGTAGGTTGAACTCGGAAGTTGAAGATCTGGGTAGCGAAAGGCAACATAGCAGGCTGATGACATGACATGGCACTTTTAAATTTTGTCTGAGTATGATACATAGTGAGACCATACATGGTTCAAATGAGTAGACTATAATTTTTAGATTTCATTTTTTCCTTAAAATTTGATTTTATACTACCTCAGGAGTTAGTGAGACCATACATGGTTCAAATGAGTAGACTATAATTTGTAGATTTCATTTTTTTCTTAAAATTTGATTTTATTCTAACTCATGAATTAGTGAGACCATATATGGTTCAAATGAGTAGACTATAATTTTTAGATTTCATTTTTTTCTTAAAATTTGATTTTATACTACACCTTGAGTTAGTGAGACCATACATGGTTCGAATGAGTAGACTATAATTTTTAGATTTCATTTTTTTCTTAAAATTTGATTTTATACTACCTCATGAGTTAGTGAGACCATACATGGTTCAAATGAGTAGACTATAATTTTTTGATTTCATTTCTTCCTTAAAATTCAGTAATTTAAATACATTACATGATTTACATTCCCCAATGAGTCCTGTATTTAACTAATAAATAAAAAATTAATATAGATAATGTATTTCTAGAAGTTTTATGCAATTAATTGAAGTGGGGGTAACAGATAGAAAAAAATTTACCAAGATTTTCTAAAAAAATAATTACATAAATAATTTTATTTACTTGTGAATAAGTCCTGAAAGTTTCATTAAAAGCAGACGATTGGTGGATTTTTGCAAGAATTTTCAAATTAATATGTCTTTCAAAGCCAAAAACCGATTTGAATAATATTATGTTTTGCTTAATAGTCACATTACGTAAACACAGCGTGAATCGCTGACGGAAAAAAATTAATTGAAATTTTGAACGTGTTAGAAAGAATTAAAAATTTAAAAATAATAATGACAACAAAATTTGATCTTTCTTTTTAATAACAGTATAAACAATGATGATGGCGAAACTTCGTTTTATCGATATCAATGATGATAAAATATCGTTTTATTAAGGTTGAGTCCTTTTAACATCATGCAATGGTGTTTTTTTGGCAATTGAGTAGAGGTAGCTACTACATATATGTGTGCATACGCGTATGCACACATATCAGATGTGAATGGAACAATCAGATGTGAATAGAACAGCACTGAACGTTGTATGGCAGCATAATGCATAGATAGTGTTATTTCTGTATATATTACTTTTATGTTATTTTATATTATTTGTATTACTTATTTCATATTTATATATATATATTCTTCAGTTGAAAACGAGTTATTACGCGACCTAGGTTTCTACCATGAGTTATCAAGCGATTTGCAATAACTGATTTGACCGATTTTTTTTTTTTTTAAGAAAGCTCACGTCATGGTGATTTTTTGAACACTCATGTAACGGGGAATTTTTGAACGCGCAATTTTCAAAATTAACAAAAGAAAAAAAAAATATATATATATATATATATATATATATATATATATATTTCTTTTGTTAATTTTGAAAATTGCGCGTTCAAAATATATATATATATATATATATACTTCTGAGAAAAACGCTCGTTGATAACACGTACATACTCAAACAAGAAAATAATAAACAGAAACTAAAAATCCTTGAAGCAATCTACATTAAACAATTTAAACCTGGTTTGAATACAATCAATTTTGATATTTCCAATAACGTACTCAAATGTCTGTAATCAGACCAGTGACCACAACACCACTATTTTGTCACTGTCTTCGGCCATCCGCCACGGTAGGGATGGACTTATATTTTCAATTCAATTATCTTTATTGTTAATAGCTTAAATGTTCTATGTTTACTGTGTGTTAATATTTACTCTTTGATAATAGCTTATGTGAGCCGAAAGCTTAGACCCGATAAAAAATCAACAATTACTGTGATTTTTTGTTGTCTTTTAACGATATCACCATCAAGTATATCAGACGGTATGAACGGACCCTACACAAAATTAATAGACAAAACTTGTCTATATTATTAAATGAAACTTGCATTAATGAAAAAATGCTGCCAAAATACGCACAATTTAAATTACATGATCCAGCAGCCCAACACACCATCACCACCTTGAAATATAAATGGAGCCTTGTGAAAAGGCAAATTGAAATAGCGAACGAAAATCTAGACACATTATACAAGAACAAACATGACCTCTACAACAAACTGAAAGATATAACTACCTCAAACCAACTAGAAGAAATAATACTCAGACTATCCAAAATCACCGCAAAATCTGAAGTTGAACACCGTGCTAAAATTGTCAAAAAACTTAATTCACTATACAATGGCACGATCACTCTTCCAAAAAATTAGATAAATTCATAAATCTTTCCAACCACAAACTAACTAAGCACCAAAAAGAATTACTCAACCTTGGACCTAACTGCCATATATACCGTAAGTATAACCAGCTTACTAAAAAAAATGAAATAGAAACGCTCTATCAAAGTATCACTAAACTACAAGATGAAAAACTGATAACCGTTAAACCCGAACTGAAAGACCTACTTAAGGCTGAGGCAATCAAAGATCGCCATGATAAAAGCAGAAGCTCCTCAAAAATTCTATCGAAACAACTAAAAAGTGCTGCGCACGAACTACGCAACCACCTTCACATAATTGTAAAAAAAGCCGACAAGGCTAACATCTTTGTTGTACTTAACAAATCAGATTACAACACAAAACTCAACCACATACTTCATGACCACACAAAATTTTAAAAAATTAACAAGAACCCGACACACCAACTAAAATCTAAACTTAATAAACTCATTAGTGCCAACAACGCTGATCAGAATTCCTTAAAACTCCCTAAAATTATTGGTGACTATAAACCTGGTTACATATACGGAACCATAAAAACTCATAAACCTAACTATCCTCTCCGCCCTATCATATCCCAAATTCCTACTCCTGTATACCAGTTAACTAAACATATTAACCAGCTTATCACACCCTACCTTCCGAGTAAATACAGCATTAAGTCAACCCTAGAGGCAATCCAAATCCTCAAGAGTGAAAAACCCAACAATGAAATCATAGCTTCACTTGATGTGGAAAACCTTTTTACTAATGTACCCGTCAGTGAAACTATTGATATAATCATAAGAAATGTTTACAGTAATCCTTCATTACCCCCACTCAAAATTAATCCCAACATCTTAAGAAAAATTCTACTAGCTTGTACTACTGAAGTGCCATTTGTTGATCCAAACAACACTATATATATACGACGTGACGGAGTCTCCATGGGTTCAGTGCTTGGTCCGACTTTTAGTAATTTCTACATGTCTAACCTTGAAAATACTACCTTTGCAAAATTTAAAAAAACATCAATATATCTAAGATATGTTGATGATATTCTACTATTAATTAAAAATACCGACGAATCTTACAACTTCAAAAACAGTTTCAAAATAACTCAGTTTTAAAATTCACTTATGAACTTAGCAATGATAACAAAATTCCTTTTCTTGATATATTAATTAACACTGACAACAATAAATTTACTATCTCACTGTATCAAAAACCCACTAATAAAAATCCCTCCACACTCAATTATATTAGTGAATGCCCCCACTATTACAAAATAGCCATTATAAAAAATCTATTATATCGTGCAAAAGTCAATTCATCTATAAATCAAATCTTCCACAGTGAACTAAAAAACATAAAACAGACACTCATCAATAATAATTTTCCCAACTACATAGTTGATGAACAAATACGTTATTTTCTTAAAAAGCTTAACATGGAAAAAACAACACATGATACTAACCCAACCAATCCTAAACATATCACTCTCTTATACCGTAGCCAGATGCACTCCAACTACCAACTAGATGAAAACATCCTAAAAAAACTCATAAATACTAATATTTCTCCGACAGACTCTAACAAAAGAATTAAGTTTATTATATATTACACTAAATCCACTACATCTAATTCATTCGTCCGCAACGACTCTTCCCCCACCGTTAGTGATTTGCAAAAAACCAATGTAGTATATAAATTCATATGTCCATTTAGAGAATGTATCTCTAACAACCTCAATAATATCTACATTGGCCACAATACAAATTCGCTCTCACGGCGTCTGACGTTGCACTTAAATGAAAATTCAAATATATTCCGTCATTTAAAACAACACGGTTATCAACGCACACTTTTGAGAAAAACGCTCGTTGATAACACGTACATACTCAAACAAGAAAATAATAAACAGAAACTAAAAATCCTTGAAGCAATCTACATTAAACAATTTAAACCTGGTTTGAATACAATCAATTTTGATATTTCCAATAACGTACTCAAATGCCTGTAATCAATCCAGGGACCACAACGCCACTATTTTGTCACTGTCTTCGGACATCCGCCACGGTATGGATAGACTTATATTTTCAATTTAATTCTCTTTATTGTTAACAGCTTAAATGTTCTATGTTTTCTGTGTGTTAATATTTACTCTTTGATAATGGCTTATGTGAGCCGAAAGCTTAGACCCGATAAAAAAAAATCAACAATTACTGTGATTTTTTTTGTTGTCTTTCAACGATATCACCATCAAGTATATCAGACGGTATGAACGGATCCTACACAAAATTAATAGACAGAACTTGTCTATATTATTCGATGAAACCTGCATTAATGAAAAAATGCTGTCAAAATACACACAATTTATATATATATATATATATATATATATATATATATATATATACAAATGAATAAGAACGAAGAAAATAATTGCAACGTTCAAAACATAAATTTAAAACAGTACTTTATATAAAAATACACTAATTAATATTTATCATTAATTATTACTTTAGAACATGTACAAACTACAAACTACTACAAAATTGTACATTTTGTTTCAACATTGAAAGAACAATGTTTCATCAGGTAGTTAATGATAGTAATAAACGTTTTATTGAAAAAAAAATTAAAATCACGCCTACTCGTTAGTTTGGGATTTATTTTTGTACGAGGTAAAAAGACATTAAAAAAGAAAGAAAAGAAAGAGGAAAGAATAGATCAGGAAATAAGATGAGAAATCAAGAAAATGAAAAGAGACAGGAAATGAAAAGATACAGAAGAAATAGAAACTGAAGAGTAAAATAAGTGAGAAAATATGGAGAGGAAAAAGCCAATGGAAACGGCTAAGAGAGAGAAATTCTAAATAAACCTGAAGATAGGGAAAGGTTGAAACTTAGGTAGCGTTATTGGCTGATATACAGAATTAGATGTAAAAACTATACACGTTAAATTAGGAGGAATGTTATGAGGATTGAGAGGTTGCAGGGGGTGTCAAGAAGAGTCAGTCTCGAATTGGTCGAGAATCTGCGAGCAAATCATTCAGCCTTATCCGCTGAGGAGGTGAGGACCTCAAATTCATTGATTAACGCGGGTATTGAGGAGTTACTCTTGTTAAGCACGCTTTTACAGAGTCGAACTTAGAGGATGCTATGCGTAGCTTCATTCTGGCAGCAAGCAACATCTTAGCTTTGTTAAGTATATTTTACACTTATTACGAGCTGAGGTGAAAAGGCGCCTGTTTTAGTCCGACGCGTAGCTTCGATAGAGCCGGAAGAAATGATTCCGGTGGGCAATGGCGGTCGAGGAAGCGGGCGAAAACCAGAGAGGCGAATGAGATTTAAGCTGAAATTTCCTGGCAGTGATGAAAACATCGATGTCAGCCTTAACCGAAGAGGAGACCTCGAATGCACAGTCTTCGACGGGAAGACTAAAAACGTTGTTCCAAGGGACGTCACAGAGGAAGTCTCGGAACGAATCCCAGTCTGCTCTTTGGTAGCAGTAGGATATTCTGCTGGTCTGGGTTTCCAGGGTAGGGTGGGTTTGGGATGAGAAGTTGAAGGAAACTACGGCGTGGTCAGAGTTTCCGAGAGGGTAGAGCTGTCTTGTAGTGCAAGAGTCTGGGATGTAAGTGAAGCAGAGGTCTAGGAGTGAGTCCCTTCTGTTAGGATTATTGGAGAAACGTGTGGGGAAGTCCACTCCTTGCGTAAGGGATTGGGTGATTGAAAAATTCATGGTGTGGGCACCAGCAAGGTCGGTAACAAAGTTCTCCAGCCACTTCGTGTGGTGGGCGTTAAAGTCACCAAACACAAATATATGTGCAGATGGATGAGAAGAAATGGCCTTGTCGATATTGTCAAAGATGCTGTCAAGTACCGAACAGTCAGAGGAGGTGGGGGAGCGGTAGAGAAAGAAGAGATAGCTAACCGAGCTTAGAAGTGAGAGACGGAAGCACACGAAAGAATGATCCAGGGATTCAAGAGATGTCACCCTAGCTAGGGGAAGATGTTCGCTGACATATACACCAAGCCCATGCATATGGACATTGGAGTCCTTCCTGAACAGGGGGAGGTAACCAGGAACGTAAAACTCAGAAGAAGGGATAGAAGGGTGAAGGTTAGTTTCACATAGGGCTAAGATATCGGGTGAGTTAGTTTGAAGGAATAAATCTACGCTGTAAAAGTTAGTGCGGATACCTCGTATGTTTTTTTTTTTAATCATTTCACCCCGAGCAAGGCGGAAACGCCACTGATGTGCAGGGGATTACGTAAATGTAAAAAGATTAATTAGAAAAGAGTGAGGAGTACAAACTAGTTAGAAAGGAACAACAGAAAGCTGAGAAAGCAGGTGCGATGACAGATACATAGGTGAAGAGAAATGGAAGGTTATACAGAGGAGAGGAGAGAGCTAGAGGCCAGTGGTTAGTAGATGAGTATTAACTTTGCATTTAAATTTCTGGAGGTTGTAGCCGTCAGGAAAGCAAGAATACGGGAGCGAGTTCCACAGGCGAGAAGTGCGAGAGAGGAAGCTGCAGGAGTAGAATTGTCGTCTGCATTTGGCTAACCTGACTGTGAATGGGTGGGACCCAGTTGCCAGTCTGGTTGCACGGGTAAACACCTGTTGAGGAGGCATCAGTGACTTAAGCTCATCCGAGTGTTTGTTAAGAAGAACGCATGTGTATGTGTGTGTGTGTTTGTATGTGTGTGCGTGTGTGTATGTGTGTGTGTGTGTGTGTGATAGAGAGAGAGAGAGATAGTTTGATGATTCAAAACATCCCTTTACAAACATGGCGGTCCAGCACGTCGAATACTTTGTTATTTAATCGTACAAATCTGTCCCTCCCAAGAAGAATCATGCTCTATGCAACGGAAGCCGTAGTGCGAGTCTCACGACTAAGTAATAAAAATGAAGAAGACGAAAATTTAAACGCTTTTCTTTTCCATTTCTTTTGTTTTTTTTGTCTTTGAAGTATCGTCGTCGTCGACTCTTCATGACCAGACGATACTTCATGACTGCCGTAGCAATGTGACGTTCATGATCGATTTCTTATTTTATTTTCGCCCGATTTTCATTTGTTGTTCGTACGCTTTCTTGCTAAAATATTTGAATGCTTCAAATAAATACGAAAACTTTTTAGAACATCAAAGCAAAATGTTTTCGCAGATAGAAATAAAAAAGGAATGACACCAACCACTTGTGAATTGAGTTAATGAATGCTTTATTAATACGGACCAGTGTGCAGATAGACATTGATGTGGGGTGCCTTTTTATCCCGATACTGTTTGCCCAATACAAAACCTGACGGCTATCTGAATATATTGATTAACAAACTGTAGATTAGCGACATACAGTACTGTGCAAAAGTATTAGGACAAGAACTATTTTATCCTTTATGAGACATCAAAATAAAGTTTAAAATCACCCCTGTCCTAACACTTTTGCACACTACCGGTAGTGTGCAAAAGTATTAGGACAGGGGTGATTTTCCTAAAAACCTCACTGAAATTCAAATACAGGATGTAAAGCCAAGTAAGTTGCTTATAAATATTGATTATTTAGAACTAGGTGCAAAAGAAATGTCTGTGTCTCTACTATAAATACTTTCACGGCTTCTGCTCCGATGAACTTAGATCACCGGTGCCCCCTAGGTATGAATATACACGAGATACTAGATTAGCTACTAGGTCCCACTCTTTTACATTAAAACAGATAAAATGTAACCGCAATTTCTAATCCAATAGCTTCTTTTCTCGCACTTCCCGCCTGTGGAATTTCCTTCCATACACTTGCTTCCCCAACAGTTACAATATCCAGGACTTTTGTGTGTAACACACTAACTCGCATCCATTCTCTCAAACACCCTTCCCATCTACCCAACCCCCATCCTCGCTATCCTTACCCGTCTATCACCCTCCTTCTGACATTTCCTATATCTAACCATTCTTTCCAATCACATTCCCCTATGTAACCCCCTAACCACTCTTTCTCATCTCTTTCCCGTATGTAACCCCCTGCGCAATAGTGGCAGTGGAATGCCTTGCTTGGGGCGAAATAAAAAAAAAATTAAAAAGAAGTTATATTTAATTTTTCCTATTTTCTATTAAACAAGTTATTTTAAACTACTCATTATTCTATTATCCTTGGATATGACTGACTTTTTTCGTATTCCTCCCTCTCGAATTGATAAATCTAATGTTACTTCGCAAGACACCCTTTGGGAACAAATACAAGCTGCTTGGCAGGAGATACCATTAGATACATTGAAGAAGCTTGTGATGTCAATGCTTGACAGAATGAAGGCTGTGATCATAGCAAAAGGCTATTATACTAAATATTAAATTTATTTTGTAACAAGTATTTTTTTCTTGTTAAAGCATTTGTTGAGTAAATCAAATAAAATTATTTTAATTAAATTGCTTATTTTCTGTCCATATACCTCATAAAAGATGAAATATTTCTTGTCCTAATACTTTTGTACTGTATATAGGATTGATAACGGTTGGCCTTGGACTTGAAAAGGTTCAGATTGTAGTGATCAAGGAAGCATCCTCTTGGGAGTTTGTTTCGCAAAGCTGTAGCTCTTTGTATGTTAATAAACTGATTTGGCAGTAAGACAATTAAGGGTTTTGAGGAGCGTTTTAATTGCTTTTCTTACCAGATCCGTACTAACCAGGTGTAGTAGCACCTGTTAGGATCCCAGCTATGGTCAAATAGTGACCCCTTAAAAAAACCCCCCAAAAAACAACAAAAAACAAAAAAACAACAGTACATTTTTTCGTAATAAAATAATTAACAATAAATTTTTGTAATGAATTTACGAGCTATACCTTTTATGGTCTAAAAACTATATATTTTTGTTTTACTTTTGACCCTGAAACTATAAATCTGCATACAAAATATTTAGATTTCGGCATTAAATGACCCATACAAGTGTTGATATATCGCTAAGCAAAATCAACCATCTATAAAGCTAATAGAATACGAATATAAGGTGATCAATTCAGACATCTTCTTTGATGTGCAGTTTCCCTTTCAGGACATAAGCGATCACAACTCTCAACAACTTCCTATCTCGCGTGAGTCTAAGCAGCTTTTCTCTGTTTGCAAATGTTCTTGTACCACGTTCCGTCATTCATACGCCAGGTGAGTTGTTAACTTACTATCCCATATCTCTCTTGCCCTCAATAAGCCCCGTGAGGCTTAAGTTTTCAAAGCCCTCTTTCCTCATTCTGTACACAAGACATTTTAGCTGTCTTTTTCACATTCTACCGAGTTTTTGTTTGTTACCATTTACTTTGATCGCACTGTACATGGAAATCTCAGTATCCTTCTGTAGAACAGCATTTCTGTTGTTTCTAGTTTTATTCTGATCATTGGGAAAATTATCCAATATTACCAGCTATATAATAGGAAGGATACCATATAGAAACCCAGATCTCCATTGTTTGGTACTAACCATTTCTTCTGTTTCGGAACATCTTTAATTTTTAGAATGCTTATTTCATTAGTCAAATAAGTGTTCGTATATCACTCTCGCATTTTCTGACCTCTGTTAAAAAAGCAAAAAAAAAAAAAAAAAATCCCCAGATAGTTAAACTTCTGCACCAGCTTTACGATCTGTAAATTGTCGTCATTTTTTTTCATTAATTTCGTTCATGAGCGTTGTATATTTTTATGTTGTAGATTGCTCAGTATAGTAGAGTCAGTTGGGCACCTTGGATGAGAAAAAAGAGCACAATGATGAAATTAACACCGGTAGAAATTTGGAAACGGTATGCTGTACTGCTTGACATTCACGCCGGATGCTCTAATGCGAATATTTCAGAGTGTTTGGGTGTCAATGTGAGGATAGTGCAAATGATTTGGAAAGTGTTGGATGAGTCTAAGGGTGATTACGAAGGTGTTTTGAGTGATCACCAGTGATAGTGGTGTTATGCTCACATTCATTTTCTCACTGGGCATTTCTCAAGGACGCCTAGATCAAGAGCAGTGTTGCCCTGGGTCAAAAGGGTTGCTGCTGGGAGACACTATGTCTGGCAAGAAGATTCTGCACTATTTTACATAATCACGGCTACAAGACAATTTTTGAGACGACATCACCCCTTAGAACTGGCCACCTAATGCCCAAGACTGCACCTCACTTGATTATCAGGAATGGGGCACAGTTGAGCGACAGACACAAAAAAGCCCTTCGTAACACTAAAGATGAACTGAAGGAAGGGATTATGGAAGCATTAACAACATAAGCAAGAAGATCGCCCAGTGTGTGTGTGTGTGTGTGTGTGTGTGTGTGTGTTTGTGTGTGAATTAATAAACATACATGTATACACTACCGGCCATAATTATTAAGACACCCCAGCTTTTTTTTAAAAAGATGAAGCATTTCATATTATTTTTAGTATTTATTGCCAAGTGGATAATTCTAAATGAAAATAGAATGGTTCTTTTGTTATTATTACTTTGCAAAATTTTACAAGGCAAATAGCGACAATTTACCCATCGCACCTTGTAAATTTGATATATTTGTATATGTATATACATACACTACTGGTCATAATTATTAGGCCACCCCAGTTTTTTAAAAGAAATTATGTATTTCATACTATTTTAGTATTTATTGCTAAGTGGATAATTCTAAATGAAAATAGAATGGTTCTTTTGTTATTATTACTTTGAAAAATTTTACAAGGCAGCCATGAAGCATTTTGCTAAATGTATTTCAGCGAGTAAAACTATTATCACAATCAAGCTTTGTATATAAAGTTTTTTTTTTTTTTTTAATCATATCACACCGGGCAAGGCGGTAAGGCCACTGGTGTGCAGGGGGCTACGTAAGAGTGAAAAGATTGGAAAAGAGAAAGCTGGAAACCACATCCGAAACAGGGAACAAGGGATGAGCCTCTACACCTGTTCAATAGACGTGGGTGGAGTGTGAACCGGGCGATAGTTTAGTCTATCTACTCCAACTGAAAAAAAAGAAGAAAAGTGAAAAGATTGGAAAAGAGAAAACCGGAAACCACATCCTACCTTTAGGCCACGGGTGTGTATGCGTGTATATATATATATATATATATATATATATATATATATATATATATATATATATATATATGTTCCTCTTCAGGTGATATGTTACAATAAATCCTGAAAGCTTCAGGGTGTTTTTTTTTTTAAGTTTCATTGATAGCTTATGCTCCAATATAAGTTTAAAATTATTTTACCAAAATAAATGATCCACACAATAGTAAAATTTGTTTAATAATGTATAATGTAACTTAGTATACCATAATCATCAAATTCTAATCCCCACCTAAAAAAACACCCTGTACTGTAAAAGATTGCTGTCTGCCCATTTAAATAATCTATGTTCTCACAATGTATTTTATACAGACTCTATAATTCTATTTTAATTTTAAAAAAATCTACAATGTTTCATTTATAACTTATGCTCTAGTATAACTTAAAAAATTATAATTATTTTACTAAATAAAAGACCAACACTAAATTGGTTTTATATATTACACAAAAAATATATCACGAACAGTAGCTAGTCTAGCACCTATGCATCGATCATTCAGTAAGGAATTAGAATACTCTCAGCTACTGGCGTGTGTTTACATGTTATATCACGCGCTAAAAGTCTTCTTCTACCGAGCGCCCATAATTTGGTAGAATCGCCGACTGATGTCAATTCGGTCGGGTTTCAATCCTGACTAAAAGCAATCGGATGTCTAACCGTACTGATAAGCTGTGATACAGCGAAACAGTTCTGTCTGCGGATGACAATATATATATGCGGTTTAATATAAATCTTGCTTTGTGGTAGGGCTCCTCAGTATCGTGTAATGATTAGCAAGCTTGAAGTAGTGAGTTCAATCCTCAGTTTTTTTGGTCTTGTGCAAAAAAACAAAAAAACAAAAAAAAACAAAAAACAAATAAACAAAATTTCTAAATAAAATGTTTGGAATGTAGCTTTTTCTTTCCATAACCTTTTAGATTGTAATATTGGTAACCTTAAGTGAGAGGAGTTTAAAATCTATCCATAAAAAAAAAAAAATTCTTTTTAAAGATTTTTAAGTGGTCTTAAAATTCTGATCAGGAGTGTATGTGCAGGTTTGTTTCAGACGGGAAAACTTCCTGGCTCTACACAGAGAACCGACTTTCTTAGCAGCGGATTTAGCTATGGATTCTATATAGTCATTCCACTTGAGGTTTGTTGTGGCTCAGTGTTTTGCTTTCAGGGAGACGAGCCATGATCCATGCTAATGGGTTAAACAACACGTCTCCGTAAAATCAGTACTGACCACGTTAAATATCAAGACATGCTAATAAGTAGTCAATGAATTGTATTTTTTTTAGATCGAATGCATTTGGAGGTTAACTTGTCATCGTAGAATTGCAATTTTTGCAATTTTTGAACAGAATCGTCTGCCACATGTTGATGTACTCTGCTGGGGAATTGAAACACGATTTTTCATGCTAATTTCTCAATCTGTAGAAATGTTCAAGTGCCTAATTTGTCATTTTTTTTTGCAAATTCAATGCTACTTTGAAGACTCACACTTGCTATAAACACCCAGAATCCCAATCTGCATCTAAGGCTTCTGATTCCTACACAGGCGCTTTAAATGCTCTCTCTGCAACCTGTTATGCAAATCCAAGGCAGGTTTGATAACACACATAAGTCACAAACATAAAACTTGATGTTTTATGTACCAAACGAATCAGTCCCTCATACGTCGAAATCGTAGGAAGAGCCCATCGCATATATATATATATATATATATATATATATATATATATATATATATATATATATTAATTTTAAATTTAAATTTATTTTATTTTTCTCATGTATTGTATTAGGACAAATGAATTTATATCTTCGTGTTATGTTGTTTTAATATTCTTTATTTTAAGTTTTATGAATAATTTTTCTGTTTGTGTATGTGATTTCATTAGTTTTTTTTAAATTCCAAAATATTTAACTTGAAATCATGTAACCGATGTCTGCAATTCACTTCTGGACAAAATTTAAAAATTTCTTTCTCTTAACCGTTTCCATTGGTTCTTTCCTCTCTGTATTTTCTCAATTATTTTTCTCTTCACTTTCTATTTCTTCTGTATCTTTTCCTTTCCTCTTTCTTTTCCTCTTTCTTTATTTCTCATTTTATTTTCTGATCTTTTCTTCCCTCTTTTTTCCTCTCTTTCTTGATATCATTTTAGCTCGTACAGAAGAAAAATCCTGAAATAAAAGGAAGTGGTGATTTTTAAAAGATTTTTCAATAAGACGTTTATTACCATAATTATTAACTAACTGATGAGACATTGTTTTTACAACGTCGAAACAAAATCTACCATTTTGTAGTAGTTTGTAGTTTTCACATCTACTATATAATAATTAATAATAATAATAATAATAATAATAATAATAATAATAATAATAATAATATTCAGAAACGGATATATATATATATATATATATATATATATATATATATATATATATATATATATATATATATATATATATATATATACTCGTACAAAATATATAGCTCGTACAAAAGAAAAATCCTGAAATAAAAGGAAGTGGTGATTTTTGAAAGATTTTTTCAATAAGACGTTTATTACCATAATTATTAACTAACTGATGAGACATTGTTTTTACAACGTCGAAACAAAATCTACCATTTTGTAGTAGTTTGTAGTTTTCACATCTACTATGTAATAATAATAATAATAATAATAATAATAATAATAATAATAATCAGAAACGGATATATATATATATATATATATATATATATATATATATATATATATATATATATGTACTGTGAAACCAATAAATTGTAAACGCAATGTCTATTTTATCAGCTTCTTTTCTCGCACTTCTCGCCTGTGGAATTCTCTTCCGCATACTTGCTTCCCTGACAGTTACAATTTCCAAGAATTTAAATGTAAAATCAATAGTCATCTTCTGTCTCACTAATTTACATCCTCTCTCTCATGCTCTTCTACATCCACCCCACTCTTATCGGTACTCTCTTCCTGACATCCTCTTCAACCTCTCACTCCTCATAACATTCCTCCTATCTAACCCCCTGCACAACAGTGGCAGCAAAATGCCTTGCTGGGGCGACACGATTATAAATATATATATATATATATATATATATTACGCATCTGAATGTAGTTGTCCGTCTAAAAAATAACCACATCTCTATACACTAAGCTCATATCTGTTCACAAAGTGGGGACCATAAAACATTTAGGACAACTTTACCAATAGAAATTTTCCACTTAAATGTAATAAAACTCAATCACTCAGGCTTTCAAGCAAAATAGAAACAAGACAATAATTCTCGAATTTTCATGATTTGTTTTTATTATTAACACAATGTTCAGAAGCTTTTCCATATCATACTACAAAATTTCTAGTATTTAAACCTCGGCGGTATAATTATAAAGATATTCAGCAAAAAACGTACTTCACGTCAAACCATCCCACTGATCTATACACACTACTCAAGTGCTTAATTTGTCATTATTTTGGCAAATTCAATGCTACTTTGAAGACTCACACATAATTCTTTCGGGATACATAATGAGGCACATTACAAAACTGATCGTCCGAATCCTGATGAATAGAGTGAGAAGCAGAATCAGACCAGAGACAGGACAAGAACAGTGCGGGTTCTTCAAAGACACTGGAACAAAGAACGCCATACTTATGACTAGGATGCTCTCAGAAAAAGCAATACAAATGAAGAAAGACTTGTACCTATGTTTTATCGATTATGCGAAGGCGTTCGACAAAATAAGCCTCAAGGAATTGATGGAGAAGCCCAGCAGCCCCAACATATTTGAGAAAGACATTAGAGTAATCAAGAATCTCTACTGGCAGCAAACTGCCTGCATACGGACAGGTAACAAATTCAGCAGATATATAAAGATAGAAGGGAGCGTAAGACAAAGATGTGTCTTTTCACCGGATCTATTCAACTTGTAGAGCGAGACTATTCTGAGGACCCTAGATGTTATGCTAGGATTTGTCATCAGAAACCACAATTTGAACAAAATAAGGTACGCAGATAATACAGCGCTGATACAAATAAATTGCAAGAAAGCCGAATGCATGGTCATCATCAAAAAGAGCAGCTCAAAAAGCCAATTACAGGTGGGGGAGTCAAGCAGGTAAAAAAATTTAAATATCTGGGAAGTGTTCTAACAGAAGACAGAAAGAGCAACACAGAGATTCGAAGGCTAGAAACAAAAAAAAAAACAAAAAAAAAGGAAAAAAAAGAGTACTGGATTGCTATGGGATGTCAATTCTTCAATATGGCAGTGAATGTTGGACAATATCATCAAAGATGAAGGAAAACAAAGAAGAGAGTACTGGATTGCTATGTGATGTCAGTTCTTCAATATGGCAGTGAAAGCTGGACAATACCATCAAAGATGAACGAAAAACTTGAAGCAACTGAAATGTGGTTCTGCCGAAGGATTCTGCGGATATCATGGATTGAGCATGTGAGCAATAATGAGGTTTTGGAAAGGATGAAAACGAAAAGGAAATTAATACTGAACATCCGGAAAAGACAGCTAAAGTTCCTGGGACATGCAATGAGGAAGGAGGGCTTGGAGAACCTGATACTAACAGACCAGGTAGAGGGAAAAGGGACAGAGGAAAGCAGCAGATAACATATTTGAAGAGTCTGAGCAGGTGGATGACAGAACGGGGGCTGAGAGACGTTACAAGAGAAAGCGACCAGGGATAGAGAGACGTGGAAAGCCATAATCGCCTACGTCCTGAAAGAACAAGGCAAGAAGAATTCCTCACCTCTCCAAAGGGTAATAAACCCCGATGCCAAGTCTGTAGGCTTATCATCACTGGTAGCAATTTCACACCCCCTCCAGCACTCACGTAATTTTCAAACCACCGGCTCTGTATTGTGACAGATCAAATCTTATATACAGTGGTACCTGTTGTATGCGACCATCCCTACTGCCATCAAAACTGGTCGCATACGGCAGGTGGTCGCTCATTAAAGACACGTGGCCTATCTTTCCCTTCGATCGTATATTTCACTCTCCAGAATATTTTAGTATTTTACCATGTAATCTGGTAATAAATATTTTTAGTATTTTACCATGTAATCTGGTAATAAATAATCTGGTAATTTTTACCATGTAATCTGGTAATAAATAATCTGGTAATTTTTACCATGTAATCTGGTAATAAATAAATGAGAACATAAGATGGTCTAACTTTGAAAATTATTCAGCATAATTATTTTTTAACATTATAAACATATTTACAACAGTTAATAAAAGAAATAAAAAATATTTATTCACACTGGTGTAGGCTTAAAAAGATCAGTTATTGCAGTCTGTGTGGTATTTTTTTCTTTTTGTTTTTGTAATGTGACCACTTCGATTGTAATTGATGTTGGCATTTATATAAAATCTGTACGTTGGAAAAGTTCGCGATAAATTTTCAAAGAAGTGAGTGAAAGTAAAAGAAAATCTGTGATAATATATAGAACAATAAACAAGCATACAAGAAAAAAATGACAAAGATCAGGGTAGAGAAAGAGAGAGAGAGATAGAGAGATAGAGAGAGAGAGAGAGAGAGTAAAACGATTGAGAAAAAATAAAGATAATGAAAGAGATAAACACTGAAAATTTAAATTTAACATAGATGTGATTTTTCTCCTACGCCCGAATTTATCCAAGTTAGTACAGAAACCGACAAATCTCTTGGTCTTGTCAAATGTAATAAGTACATGTTAATGCAAGACAGCCGCCGTTTGGCCACCGCTATTTCAACAAATAATAAAAAAATTGACACTTTACTACAATAACAACATTAGCAAATCGTCCGTGCATAGAAAAACGGTCGTTAATAATAAGTGGTCGCTGACGACGGGGGTCGCATACACCAGGTTCCACTGTATTTATTTTTCTTCCACAAATGAAAAAAAAAAGAAAATTATTTTGGAGAAATTGGACAAGAATTCCATCTTCAATAACCATAAAAACCACCAGCGACGACAACAAAAACTTTCTTGTCGCTTCACACATCAGCCAACCGTTTCATAGCATTGATGATATCAGATTCGTGCTTTTAGAGTGACCATTCAACAGCCGACACGAAAGACGCAGGGTAAATTTATTTTCAAAATAAATTCACACACTGGGGAGTTAAACAGAGATATGGGTTTAGAGTATAATTTCCACAGTAAGACCACAAACCAACAATAAAAAGCAACATTATTCGGGGGAATAGTGCCAGTTTGTTCATTTCTCGTCTCGGGTCCGGAAATTCCGATTTTAAAATCTTTCTCTTCTTGCTTCAATTTAGTCAAAAGTTTTACCGATTATATATATGATATATGAAAAAGTTATTTTTTTATATTTACGAATTCGCGCATAAATTCATCCTGCTTCCCCATCTTTTACATATATTTGAAGACTTTGAATAATTGGCACGTCTTTCTCAATAATAGTCAACCGATTATCTCCTGATAAAAAATAATCAATCATTTTGCCAATATTAGTATCATTTTGTTGGCATTTTATTTCTTAAATTTTATTAACAATTCAGTCAGTCAGTTAAGTGTCATACGTGATACACGCTTTGGGCGATCATGTCTCAAAAGAGACACGACTGACTGGGCAAAATATTATCCTGCAGTAGCTTGGCATTGCTTTCTGCGGTAGACTCGTTGCCAGCCAAAGCTAAAGAACCCAACCTGTCCTGTTATTTGACTCATAACTAGAGGGAGTAGAGATGTATTATATTATTAAGTAGTAATTAGTGGGGGATCAGTTTATTGCTTCATAACAATAGAAAACCGATCCCCCACTTTATGCCCAGTAGAAGATTTAATCATGTCTCCAACGATTATATTCAGTCAGTCAGTTAAGTGCTATACGTAATACACGCGTTAGGCAATCATGTCTTGAAAGAGATTAGACTGACTGGGCAGAAGATTATCCCGCAGTAAGTTGCCATTGCTTTCTGCGGTTGACTGGTTGCCAGCCAAAGCTATAGAGCCCAATCTGTCCTATTATTTAATCCATAACTGGAGGGAAGAGACGGATTAATACCTTTCGCAAGGGTAATTGTTTTCGTTTCAATCATGTATGCATATATACATTTATACTATTCCCCCACTGGAGGAGATGTGACACAAGGTCGGTTTTTAACGTGGGGAGCCCGGACGCGTACGAACGGGTGAAGGAACAAAACTTTCCAAGTCCCCGCAACCGCCGATGAAGAGTTCCTGGTCCACCCCTCTTTTCAATGGAGTGGCGCGGCCTCGGGACACTGTTCCACGGGACCGGGCATCTACACATTATATTTTTTTATCTGATGCATCTCTGTCCTCGGACAGAGCTACAGCTGATCTTCGAGTACAGAGACGCAACTGAATGATATTTGGTCCCTACCCGATACAAAAATGCGCCAGACAAGTGTATGTATGTATGTATGTGTGCGTAGCGTAGTGGTTGGAACGTTCGCTTTCTGACCATGAAGCCCGGGTTCGAGTCTCACCATGGTGGATTTGTCAGAAAGGTGACTAACCCTTAGACCCCGCCAATTACCGTACATACACCGGGCACTTGACAAGAATGGCGAAGCCCGAACCGTTGCCTTGGATATCTCCAAAGCGTTCGACAGGGTCTGGCACGCTGGCCTCTTGTGCAAACTGCAGAGCTATGGGTAACTGGACATCTGTTTGACCTCATCCAGTCATTCCTCTCTAACCGCACATTGAAGGTAGTATTAAATGGGCATGCCTCCCAAAACTACCATACGAACGCGGGCGTCCCTCAAGGTTCTATCCTAGGTCCCACGCTCTTTCTGGTGTATATTAATGATCTCCCCGTCGCCATTAGATCCCAAGTAGGCATGTACGCCGATGACACAACAATCTACTCTCGCATCGATCAAAAACTAGGTGTGGGCGACAAAGCGAACCTCGCTGTCGTGCTTGAAAAGGACCTCCAATCCGTAGTGGCCTGGGGTAGGAAATGGCTAGTAAATTTCAATGCTTCTAAAACGAAGGTGTTATCAACCAACCACCATAGATAATCGCATCTACCTCCCATTAGCATGGGACAGGCTAGCCTCCCAGAGAGTAAAATACTACGCCTCCTTGGCCTTACACTTTCGGTGGACCTCAAATGGAATGACTATATCGAATCCATTGCCAAATCTGCCACTATGAAAGTCGGCTCTCTGTGCAGGGCCCGGAAGTTTTTCCCACCTGAATCTATTCTGCACATATACAAATCTACCATCCGCCCGTGTATTGAATATTGCTGCCACATCTGGTCGGGTGCCCCTGCTGCTCTCCTTGGGCTTCTTGACAAAATACAAAGGAGGATCTGTAACGTGGTTGATACTGACTTGGCAGACCGGCTGCAACCACTCTCTCACCGGCATGATGTGGCTTCCTTGTGCCTCTTCTACAAGTACTTTCATGGTTTCTGCTCCGATGAACTTAGAGCAATGGTGCCGCCTAAGCAGGAAATTACACGAGATACTAGATTAGCAACTAGGTCCCACCCTTTTATAGTTAAACAGATAAGATGTAACCGTAAATTCTACTCCAACAGCTTCTTTTCCTGCACTTCCCGCCTGTGGAACTCCCTTCCACAAGTCTGCTTTCCCGATAGCTACAATCTCCAGGTGTTTAAATGTAGGGTCAATAGACACCTCCTATCACACTAACTCCCAACTATTCTCACAACACTCTCATCTACCCAACCCTCATTCTCGGTATCCTTACCCGCCTATCACCGACCCTCTGACATTTCCTATATTTAACCATTCTCGGTATCCCTACCCGCCTATCACCCACCCTCTGACATTTCCTATATTTAATCATCCTTTCTCCACTCTATGTAGCCCCCTGCGCAGTAGTGGCAGTGAGATGCATTGCTCGGGGTGAAACTCTTATAAAAACAAAAAAACAAAATGATGTTATCGTTCTGGAGGCGACCCAAGCATGCGTCACATTTGGAAAGTGCCTGAAATTGGGTAGACGGCTCTTTTTGAGACACGAAGTGACAAGTCATGTGTTTGAGCGCCCTTGCGTTGTTCAGACTGGTGTGCACACTAGACAACGCGCTTTTTTCCCGGAAACTGTAACTTAGCATATTTGTAGTATAAACCAGAGGTAGGCTCTGTGGATTTGAACAAACCCAAGTGTTCCTGAACAGCCGTCTTCAATAGAGATTAGCCGTGTCGACATAGTAGGCGGGTATCCTCGAATACCATTAATCAGCCATTACGTATATATATATATATATATATATATATAATCAAAGTGGGAATTCGTGATATAATTTGACATTCTTTATCAAAATGTTCAACATTGTTCAGGTATGAGAATAGATATTTTGGAAAAAATCTGTGAGTAAATTGCACATATTGCATATTTTTATTTCGGTCAGGTTATAAGTACCTATCTATCTATCTATCTATCTATCTATCCCAATCTCTTCACTATCTATCTATCTATCTATCTATCTATCTATCTATCTATCTATCTATCTATCTATCTATCCCAATCTCTTCACTATCTATCTATCTATCTATCTATCTATCTATCTATCTATGATTAGTTAGGATCAAATACAGATCAAATATGGATCGGAATATGACACAGTGATAAGATAAAGAATAAATAGGGGTCCTGGGTATGACGGTAAACTGCATCCGGCAGCAAGGCCTCTGAATGGGAGGTTGTGAGGTGCATGGAAACACCTTTCAATTGCTGTTGTTCTCAGGTTCACCATGACCCGAAGTGGTAGCACTTGTTAGGGTTCCAGCTATAGGCAAATAGTTAACCCCCAAACTGGGATCAAACATTATGAAAGTATAAAAATAGACTGTTATAAATATATATATATATATAAACAATAGACTTTTATAAAAAAATATACATTTTTGAAGAAAAAATATTACCAACAATACATTTTTAAAGAAAAAATTATTACCATAACACATGTTTGAAGGAAAAAAAATATTCTCAGCAAAACATATTTGAATACAAAACTAGAAGACATTTTCATTTTTCTAAAATACGAAATAATAAAAACAAAAAATTTCTATTAAAATCTGATTAAATCAACTTTCTCACTATAACCGAACATTGAAAAAAATACCTTAAAATCCCACCTTTTTGGCATTAAATAACCCACAGAGGTGTTGATATGTAGTTCGAGAAAACTCTCAAACTCAAAGAATAAATAGGAAACGTTTATAAACCTAACGTTTGGCTTTTATTAAAGCTTAATAATGGAGCTTCATTATCTATCTATCTATCTATCTATCTATCTATCTATCTAAGCCTGTTCATTATCTATCTATCTATCTATCTATCTATCTATCTATCTATCTATCTATCTATCTAAGCCTGTTCATTATCTATCTATCTATCTATCTATCTATCTATCTATCTATCTAAGCCTGTTCATTATCTATCTATCTATCTATCTATCTATCTATCTATCTATCTATCTATCTATCTATCTATCTATCTATCTAAGCCTGTTCATTATCTATCTATCTATCTATCTATCTATCTATCTATCTATCTATCTAAGCCTGTTCATTATCTATCTATCTATCTATCTATCTATCTATCTATCTATCTATCTATCTATCTATCTAAGCCTGTTCATTATCTATCTATCTATCTATCTATCTATCTATCTATCTATCTATCTATCCTAATTCATTATCTATCTATCTATCTATCTATCTATCTATCTATCTATCTATCTATCTATCTATCTATCTAAGCCTGTTAATTATCTATCTATCTATCTATCTATCTATCTATCTATCTATCTATCTATCTATCTATCTAAGCCTGTTCATTATCTATCTATCTATCTATCTATCTATCTATCTATCTATCTATCTATGTAGATGCCTGTTTGTCTCCCTCTTTGTATATTTACGTATAGCTCTAATATATATATATGTAAAATTTATTTTCTTACATTTACGAATTCACGCATAAGTACGTCATACTTCACTATCTTTTACTTATATTTGAAGAATTTGGATAATTGGCACGTCTTTCTCAATAATAGTTAACCTATTATCTCCTGATAAAAACCAAAATTATTTCAACTTTCTGTCGCATCAATAGAGATAATTTTTTTTTCCAATGAAATTTATCGGTCTGATACGTAATGGCTGAAGAATTATTTTGATTTGCAAAGTTCTTTGTATTCCCTCCAAAGTGCTTCGCTGTTTCGATTTTCTTTCTGATGAAATCATTTGAAGAAATTGGTTTCTTTCTTGTTTGTTCAATGAATTTGTCTTTTGTGCCATTCTTGGGAATTGGCTGGTAGATTTTAATAATGACCCTTCGTAAGCCTGATTTTTTAATTTCTTATTTCATTCTTTTTCTGTTTAGCTTATTTTGGAAACCAATTAAAAGCGTACGCTTCGTATTACAATAACTGGTCGGAGAGAGTTGGTAGATATCCTTACTGACGTTGTCCGGTTCGATGTCTTCTTTTCATCTTTTTGATTTGCTTTTTTCATTTTATTTCTTTCTCGCTCTTTCGGCTGGAGCTTCAGAATACAGCGATTACACCTCTGCAAAGCGATTAATAAATAAAAAAAATCTTTGTTGCTATTTGTACGACATTTCGGCCGTTGTACGCTCCGGCCTTTATTACAATCACTGGGGTGTATAAACGCCATTCCTTGCGTAAAGCCTCGATTGGAAGTCATGAGTTACCTCCCTCTAACCCTGCAAGTTACTTGCTCACCACGTCTCCCTATTCCTGGTGGTTCTTAGCACGCTTTCTCCTATTACACCACGCAACCCACGTTCTGTCATCCACCTGCTCAGTCCCTGCTTCTTTTTCTCTCTATCTGGTCTGTTAGTATCAGTTTCTCCAAGCTCTCCTCCCTTATTGCATGTCCCAGAAACTTTAGTGGTCTCTTCCTGATGCTCATTATAAATTTCCTTTTCGTTTCCATTCTTTCTAAAACCTTATCATTGCTCACGTGCTTGATCTATGATATCCGCAGCATCCTTCTGTAAAACCACATTTCAGTTGCTTCAAGTTTTTCCTTCATCTTTGATGATATTGTTCAGCATTCACTGCCATATTGAAGAACTGACATCACATAGCAATCCAGTACTCTCTTCTTGGTTTTCCTTCATCTTTGATGATATTATCCAATATTCACTGCCATATTGAAGAACTGACATCACATAGCAATCCAGTACTCTCTTCTTTGTTTTCCTTCATCTTTGATGATATTGTTCAACATTCACTGCCATATTGAAGAACTGACATCACATAGCAATCCAGTACTCTCTTCTTTGTTTTCCTTCATCTTTGATGATATTGTTCAACATTCACTGCCATATTGAAGAACTGAGCTCACATAGCCATCCAGTACTCTCTTCTTTGTTTTCCTTCATCGTTAATGATATTGCCCAACATTCACTGCCATATTGAAGAACCGACATCACATAACAATCCAGTACTCTCTTCTTTGTTTTCCTTCATCTTTGATGATATTGTCCAACATTCACTGCCATATTGAAGAACTGACATCCCATAGCAATCCAGTGCTCTCTTTGTTTCTTGTGACATTTTCCTGTCTTTTAACACCATGAAAGTATAGATATAGATTTTTACAGTAAAAATTCCAGTTATATATTTATGAAGAAAATATTCTTCTTCTTTTGTCAGTGTGCCGGGTCTTTTCATGACGTATACGGCCATGGTCTTCCACATCTCCTGATCCCTAGTGGCTCTTAACACTCTCCTTTACCCCACCTAAACCCCGCTTCTCCATCCACTGACTCAACTTCGTCAAGTATATTACACGCTGCTTTTTCCTGTCTCTCTTTCCCTCTATCTGACCTGTGAGTATCCGATTCTCCAAGCCGTCCTTTCTTATTGCTTATCCTAGGAACTTTAACTGTCTTTTCCTGATGTTAAGTATTATTTTGTTTGTTTGTACCCTCTCTAAAACGTCATCGTTGCTCACATGCTTGGCTCATAGTATCCTCAGTATCCTTCTGGAGAACATATTTCGGTTTCTTCAAGTCTCTCTTTCATCTTTTATAAGATTATCTAATATCTGTGCCATATTGAAGAACAAACATCTCATAACAATCCAGTACTCTCTTTTTTATTTCGAGCGAAATTTTCCTCTCCCTTAATACTCTACTCAGCTTCTGGAATGCCACTTTGGCCAGGTCAATTCGACTTCAGATCACAGTATCACACTTTTCCTCCTCTGTTAGATCTCATCTCCGGTATTTAAATTTCTGTACCTGCTTGATTTTGGTATCCCCAGCATGTAGTTGGCATTTTGGACTCCTTTTTAGTCTGATGACGATGCATTCAGTTTTCTTTTTGTTTATTTGTAGACCTTTAATTCTGTTTTTTTTTCAGCTACCATCTGCTGGAGATCTTGCAGTTTTTTTCCATGTCTGCTATCAGCACAGTATTGTGTATTTTTCAGACTGTAACCACCAAGTTCTTTCTTAACTTAATTATTCTTTCTTTCTTTCTTTCTTCCTTTCTTTCTTTCTATTGTCTTTTCTTTTGTTTTCTTTGTTTCCTTCCTTCCTTCCTTCTTTCTTTCTTTTTTTCTTTCTTTTCGCCCTCTTTGTTTTTATATTCTTTGTTTTTGTCTTCTTTGTTTTCTTCTTTCTTTCTTTTTTGCCGTCTTTGCTTTTGTCTTCTTTGTTTCCTTCTGTGTTTCTTTCTTTCTTTCTTTCTTTCTTTTTGCTGTCTTTGCTTTTGTTTTCTTAGTTTCTTTGTTTCTTTGTTTCTTTCTTTTTGCCGTCTTTGCTTTGGTCTTCTTTGTTTGTTTGTTTGTTTGTTTGTTTGTTTCTATCTTTCTTTCTTTTTGACGTGATTGCTTTTGTCTTCTTTGTTTCTTTCTTTCTGCCGTCTTTTCTTTTGTCTTCTTTGTTTCCTTCCTTCTTTGTTTTTTCTTTCTTTTTGCCGTCTTTGCTTTTGTCTTCTTTGTTTTCTTCTTTCTTTCTTTCTTTAATTATTTTTTACATTTTTTGTTTCTTTTTACCGTCTTTGCTTTTGTCTTCTTTCTTTCTTTCTTTCTTTCTTTCTTTCTTTCTTTCTTTGTAAGACTTATGTCTCCAAACCATTATTAAATCAACAAAAATATAAAATAACTGGCTTTAAATAACCTACAAAAGGTTGATAAGTCGTAAAACGCAAATTGATCAATCGATCTCTTCTTTTATTATCCGTTTTATTTTTTTTTTCAAATTTGGATTTCTTTTCGCTTGTTTTCCATCTTCTCTTGTTCTTTTTTTCGACTTCATGTTTTCTTTTTCTTTTTCTTCCTCTTTTTTCTTTTTCTTTCTTTCATTTATCTTCTTTTCTTTCAATTTTTCTACTTTGTTTCTTTTTTATGTCTTTTCCTATTACTTTTCTTTGTCTTTATCTTTTTGTTTTGCTTCCTTTTTATTTTGTCTTTTTACTATTTACTGCTTCTTTCTTTTGTTCGTTGTTATTCTTTATATAATTCCACCCCATTTTTTTTCTTTCTCTTTCTTCTTCCTATTTATGTCGTCTTTTTCTTTTCTTTACCTTCTTCCGTATCTTTTTTTATTTTTATTTTTCTCTTCTTTTCCTTTTTTCTTTCTTTTTTCTTCTTTTTCTCATATTGTTGTAGAGTGGCTTACACCCCTGCAGCACTCTCAGTGATGAAATGGCCCATGGCTGAAATGGTATATTTAAGTAAAGAATAGTAGTAATATTCAAATGTCGTTCGAATAATATTCAGACTGATTATTTCAGCGGCTATTGTGATATAAACTCCTCCTCTCTGAGTTGCAAGTTCTGCCTTGTCTGTTATTGTAACTATTGTACTGTTCTGTGTATATTCGTTTAACACCGGAAATTGTGCTGAATAATACCGCAGCACACTTTCTCTATGTATTGTATTCACCTCGGCGATAAAACTCATACATTAGTGTCTTTCAAGGGTTGTTCGTATAAATAAATTTAATCCACTTTTTATTAAGACGTTGTTTTCTTCGTCATTAGTGTACTTTCAAGGGTTGTTCGTACAAATAAATTTAATCCACTTTTTATTAAGACGTTGTTTTCTTCGTCATTAGTGTACTTTCAAGGGTTGTTCGTACAAATAAATTTAATCCACTTTTTATTAAGACGTTGCTTTCTTCGTCATTAGTGTACTTTCAAGGGTTGTTCGTACAAATAAATTTAATCCACTTTTTATTAAGACGTTGTTTTCTTCGTCAAAATTGTGCTCACGAAGTTTTCAAAGGCACGGATGTGTATTACGATGTTTAATTTTAAATACTGCGTTGTTTAATTTAATATATGAATATAACTGAAAGAAAAGAGGAAAATGAGAAAAAAAATAAGAAAAAACGAAAAACAATAAGGAGTAAGGATAAAAAAAATAACGGAGAAAAGAACAATTGACCAGGACATTCGACACGTACGCACATCTCCGCAGACAAGAATGCGCGCGAACACACACACGCACGCACATATGAAATTCTCTTTCTCATCGACGTGACGTGGCTTACCTATGCATAGCAAATGCTCTGACGAACATTTCTTCCTGGTGCCCCTTCCACGTGAATTTAAGCGTGCCACTTGATTGGCGTCTAGGTCTCACCCTTTTACTATTGAAATAGGTAAGCCACGTCACGTCGATGAGAAAGAGACCGAGATGCCAAGTCAAGAACCATTATATTGCATGGCTTTAGTCTTTCGGTTAATGTTTTGGCTTTCCAGCAACTTGTGGTGTTGTGAGAGACTACCTCTAGCGCATCGTATCATATGTTCAATTTGCTCTTCAACTAAACTAATTTTTTTTCCATAACTGATCCATGAACCGAGGTACCGAAAATGTTTAGTTTTTACTAATTCCCCTTCCTGAATTCTCATAATGAATTTAGTGTAGGTACCATCACTGCTTTTATTCCAATTTCAGATCGTAGTTTCTGTTTTGGAAAAGGTTTATCGTGACTGACATTTCTTGGAATACCTGATATAGGCTAGGAAACGAAACAAAATAATGTTAAATTATAAATAAAAGGAGCGTTTACTCAAATATGAGTATCCACTAGGGAGTAAAATGTTATCTCCTTACCTATTTATTTCTAAATTTGCCTTTTCCAGTGTAAAGTAAGAAAAAAAACGACGTAAAAAATAAATAACTACGACATTCTACACGTACGCACATCCTTACAGACAGTCGAGCGCGAACAAACACACACACACACACACACACACACACACACACACACACACACACACACACACAAGCACGCATCAACTATGTAAAAAAACACTTGCACCAATGAAAACTGCATATAAATAAATAAAAAAACTCGGGAAATACAAACGGTTAATTACTGATAATTCCTGACGAGTGGACGGTGTGATTTCCGGAACATACCATCTACGAAACTCTGGAAACCTTTTACTTGTAGTTTTTCTCCCTCTGTGATGTGGTTTTCCTTTTCATTCTCCTACATTGATTACCATAAAAGAGCATCATGCTATTTAAAATGATGTATTAGTATCACGGATGTGCGTTGTGGTGCATTGGATATCGGCTCGGAACGAGAAATCGGGGAGCCGAGTTCGAATTCCATTTGAATTCATTGCATTCACTTACGCGCAAATACTCTTGGGAAAGGTATTAATCCGTTTCTTCCTTTCAGTTCTGGGTTAAATAACAGGACAGATTGGGTTCTATAGCCTTGGTCGGCAACCAGTCTACTGCAGAAAGCAATGGCAACCTACTGCGAGATAATCTTCTGCCCAGTCAGTCATGTCTCTTTCGAGACATGATCGCCCAAGCGTGTATCACGTATGGCACTTAACTGACTGATTAGTATCACTGTTGCAAAAAAAAACAGTCGATCAATTTCTTCTTCTTCCTCCTGTTTCCACCCCCTCCTTCCGTCTCCTTATCCGTCTATTACTTCTTGTTTCTAATCTCCTTTTTTTTCGTCCTCTTTATTCTTGCTCCTCCTCCTCCTCCGTATTATCTCCCTTCTACTCCTTTTATACTTCTTTTTCCTCCTCTTTCCTCCCCCTCCTTCCGTCTCCTTATCCGTCTATTACTTATTCTTGCTCCTCCTCCTCCTCCGTATTTTCTCCTTTCTACTCCTTTTATACTTTATTTTCCTCCTCTTCCTCCTCCTGTCCTTCTTCCTCCTCTCCTTTTTATTTTTATTTTCCCTCTCTTCTTCCTCCTCCTACCCTTCTTCTTCCTCCTCTTTCTTCCTCCTTTTACTTCTTAATCCTCCTCCTTCCTTATTCTTCTTCCTCCTTCTCCTTCCTCCTTCTTCTTCCTCATTCGTCTTCATCCTCCATCTCCTTCTTTTTTCCCCTCTTTCCTTATTCTCTTTTTTATTCTTGCTCCTGTTCCTCCTCTGCCTCCACCATCTTTCTTCTTGCTCCTCCTCCTCCTCCTTATTCTTCTTTCTTATTCCTCTTCCTTCTTATTCTTCTTTCTGTTTTGTATAGCGTTGCATTTCTCGGGACCGTGCCTACATAATTAACGGATGTGCTACGGTATGTTAGCTAATATACGCGGTTTCATACATCCGCTGGCGGTGTGGTGGGATGTCTTAGAACGTGCCCATAGCGAATAAAGGTGGATTACTGTAATTGCTTTTCTTAGCAACTGTTATAAAAAAATAGGAAAAAAAAGTTATCATTATTATTGTCATTTTACTTTTACCTGGACTACAGGCTTCTCTTAACTTTCGTTTTAACTTACCGTTTTCTTTTCTTCTTGTCTCTGCCTTTCCCCCTTCTCTTCAAACATTCGCAATTACAGTCTCATAAACACAGTTCAGCCTGCGGTTGAGTCGAATAATTCGGCTTCAGCATACACAAACCCAGTTTTAATAGCTTTTATTGCACCATAATACGCTAATTTAACATAAACACTGTCTGGTGTGTTTTTATTATGGACTCAAAAACAAACAAGCCAAAAAGAAGCAAAAAGTTAAAAGAACAAACAGAAAAGTTTGCAGTCTAACTAGGTTCATTTATCTCTCTCTCTCTCTCTCTCTCTCACTCTCTCTCTCTCTCGTGCTGTGAAATTCATCTTTTTTAGATTGTTCCCTTTTGGGTTCACGACCGTTTTTCGGTTGCTGTTTTTACGCCTCAATAGTAATAATAGAATTGCCTTTTTTTTTTCGTTAGATAGAAAGAAAGAAAAACGAAAGAAAGAAGGAAATAAAGGAAAAGCTTGGGATAGATAGATAGATAGATAGATAGATAGATAGATAGATAGATAAATGCTCGCATAGATAGATAGATGATAGATAGACAGACAGACAAATGCTCGTATATATATATATATATATATATATATATATATATATATATATATATATATATATATTAATTTTAAAAACAGTTTCCACTTCTACTATATGCTTGACTCTTCAGAAATGAATCGAGTTCTCTCGGTGACTGGCGTGTGTATACACAGCTTATACAGAACACGTTAAAATTTCCCTTCTCTGATTCCATGCGTCGATGGCTTAGGGGAGTAGCGACTCCGACTGACTCCAAATCGGTTGAGTTTCGATCCCGACCAGAAGCAAGTGCATGCGTCTAGCCACATTGATGAACTGTGATACAGCGAAGCAGGCTTGTATGTAGAGGACTAATATATATATATAGATAGATAGAAAAATGCTCGCATAGATTGATTAAAGAAAGTAAGAAAGATTGAAAGAAAGGACCTTGCATAGGTAGATAGATTATGTTGATTGAAATACAAATAAAAATTTATAAATGTATTTACAGACGACGTTTGAGAGATGAACTGAAGCCTAGTGTTAGATTAGTAACTAGGTCCCTTTTGTTGCTGGGATAGCAAGATGTAACCGCAAGTTCTAATCTAATAGTTTCTTTTGTCACATATCTCACCGATTTTTTGCTTCCCTACCGCCTAAATCTTCAAAAAATTAAATGCAACGTCAATCGACATCTTCTGTTTTCCCGAACCTATTCTTTTATGGTCTTTTTTATTCACCAAAGACTTCTCATTCTCTTCCAATTTCAGTAATACCTTGCGTCTTAGTGGCATTATCTCCTTACTTTGGGTGAAACGATTAAAAAGCAAATGTCCTCAGGACGTGAGCGATTAGGGATCACCACAATTGTTTCATTTGTATCTCTAACAATATGTTGTCCCCTAATTATTCCTGCTATTTCCTGTTCTGTCATCGTTTTATACAAGCTCGTTGCCCCCCTCTGTAGCTCTTCCTTTCAGTATGCCATATGAGTATCGAATTCTCCAATCTCTTTCTTAACTATGTCCCCGAAATTTTGACTATATCTTTCCGATTCTAAGCATAAGTAAGGCGCCCCTGGCATTCATCTCAGGGTCCTCGACAGGCTCCAAAGAAGAATCTGTAACGTGATCGGTCCCGACCTGGCAGCTCGTCTACAGCTACATTTTACCGGCGGAATGTGGCTTCCCTCTATCTATTCTACAAATATTTTCATGGTTTCTGATCCGACGAGCTTAGCTCACTGGTGTTCTCTCTACAAGAATTTACTCCAGCAACCAGACTGGCAACAAGGTTCCAACCTTTTACAATTAAATCAACTAAAAGCAGCCGCTACTTCTACTCCATCAGCTTCTTTTCTAGCACTTCCCGCCTGTGGAACTCGCTCCCGTATACTTGCTTCCTTAACCCTAACCCTAACCCCGGCTACAAACTCCAAGAATTTAAATGCAACGTCAGTTGCCATCTCTAGTACACTTAAATCTAGTCCTTCTCTCGTCCTTTCCCTGTCACCTCGTGCATCTTGTTCTTTTCCTTTCTCACTTTACCCTCGCAACTAATCTTCACATTGTTATTCCCATTATTCTCTTGTTCTTTCCCCGACACCCACGGTATCTGGCTCGTCTTTCTCTTTGCTCTCCTCCTGCTTAAACTCTCACTCTTCTCTTATGTAGCTCACAGAGTACCAGTGACGGTTCCGCCTTTCTTGGGGGTTAAACGATTAAATAAAAAAGAGTCTTTTTGTTCCCGTGTACCGTTCATGGAGTGTGTTTTATCTATAACTAGCAGTACAGCCCGGCGTTGCTCGGTTGTAATGAAAGCTTTAAAACTAATCCATGGTCCTGGAGTATACAACTTTATAAATTTTCAAGAAAATCGGTTCAGCCATTTCGGAGTCTATAGGTAACGGACACACACACACACACACACACACACACACAGAGTTTCATTTATAAATAAGTTTAGATGTGTGAAATTACTTTGAGAAAAGGTTAAAGATGAAATGGATTTTCATGTAGAAAGAAGTATTAAAAGCCGACGCTTGTGTTTGAACACTGATCGTCAGATAAATAATAATAATAGAAAAATAGATTATTCTACAGGCGATCAGGCGACCACAAAACTAACTATATAAAAACTGGACCGAAGTCTGGTGAATGAGCCGAATAGCGGTTAACGAGCAATCGGAGTTCAGCGAATAACAGGTCTACGAAGTGAATTAATTTTGATTTTACCGCGGATCGATAGTAATACGAGTAACCGACTGGTTATATCAAGACCAAAGATATAGAACCGTGTGCTACCAACACATCAGTAAAGACGAGGTTACAACAGAGATTCAAGAAGATAAAAATAACTGATTATATCAAGACCAAAGATATAGAACCGTGTGCTACCAACACATCAGTAACGACGAGGTTACAACAGAGATTCAAGAAGATAAAAATAACTGATTATATGAAAACCAAAGATATAGAACCGTGTGCTACCAACACATCAGTAACGACGAGGTTACAACAGAGATTCAAGAAGATAAAAATAACTGATTATATCAAGACCAAAGATATAGAACCGTGTGCTACCAACACATCAGTAAAGACGAGGTTACAACAGAGATTCAAGAAGATAAAAATAACTGATTATATCAAGACCAAAGATATAGAACCGTGTGCTACCAACACATCAGTAACGACGAGGTTACAACAGAGATTCAAGAAGATAAAAATAACTGATTATATCAAGACCAAAGATATAGAACCGTGTGCTACCAACACATCAGTAACGACGAGGTTACAACAGAGATTCAAGAAGATAAAAATAACTGATTATATCAAGACCAAAGATATAGAACCGTGTGCTACCAACACATCAGTAACGACGAGGTTACAACAGAGATTCAAGAAGATAAAAATAACTGATTATATCAAGACCAAAGATATAGAACCGTGTGCTACCAACACATCAGTAAAGACGAGGTTACAACAGAGATTCAAGAAGATAAAAATAACTGATTATATCAAGACCAAAGATATAGAACCGTGTGCTACCAACACATCAGTAACGACGAGGTTACAACAGAGATTCAAGAAGATAAAAATAACTGATTATATCAAAACCAAAGATATAGAACCGTGTGCTACCAACACATCAGTAACGACGAGGTTACAACAGAGATTCAAGAAGATAAAAATAACTGATTATATCAAGACCAAAGATATAGAACCGTGTGCTACCAACACATCAGTAACGACGAGGTTACAACAGAGATTCAAGAAGATAAAAATAACTGATTATATCAAGACCAAAGATATAGAACCGTGTGCTACCAACACATCAGTAACGACGAGGTTACAACAGAGATTCAAGAAGATAAAAATAACTGATTATATCAAGACCAAAGATATAGAACCGTGTGCTACCAACACATCAGTAACGACGAGGTTACAACAGAGATTCAAGAAGATAAAAATAACTGATTATATCAAGACCAAAGATTTAGAACCGTGTGCTACCAACACATCAGTAACGACGAGGTTACAACAGAGATTCAAGAAGATAAAAATAACTGATTATATCAAGACCAAAGATATAGAACCGTGTGCTACCAACACATCAGTAACGACGAGGTTACAACAGAGATTCAAGAAGATAAAAATAACTGATTATATCAAGACCAAAGATATAGAACAGTGTGCTACCAACATCAGTAACGACGAGGTTACAACAGAGATTCAAGAAGATAAAGAAATAACTGATTATATCAAGACCAAAGATATAGAACCGTGTGCACCAACACATCAGTAACGACGAGTTACTGTGAGATTCAAGAAGATAAAAATAACTGATTATATCAAGACCAAAGATAGAACCGTGTACTTACAACACATCAGTAACGACGAGTTACAACAGAGATTCCAAGAAAGATAAAAACCTTGATTATATCAAAACCAAAGAATGCTAGAACCGTGTACTACCAACACATCAGTAACGACGAAAGTTACAACAGAGATTCAAGAAGATAAAAACAACTGATTATATCAAGACCAAAGATATAGAACCGTGTGCTACCAACACATCCAATTGGAGCAAGGTTACAACAGGGAATTCGAAGATAAAGCAGCACTGAATTATATCAAAGACCAAAGATATAGAACCAAGTATTACTACCAACACATCAGTAACGACGAGGTTACAACAGAGATTCAAGAAGATAAAAATAACTGATTATATCAAGACCAAAGATATAGAACCATTATTACTTCAACATCAGTAACGACGAGGTTACAACAGAGATTCAAGAAGATAAAAATAACTACAGATTATATCAAGACCAAAGATTTAGAACCGGTAATGCCACCAACATCAGTAACGACAGGGTTACAACAGAGATTCAAGAAGATAAAAATAACTGGCTGATTATATCAAGACCAAAGATATAGAACCGTGTGCTACCAACACATCAGTAACGACAGAGGTTACAACAGAGATTCAAGAAGATAAAAATAACTGATTATATCAAGACCAAAGATATAGAACAGTGTGCTACCAACACATCAGCAACGACGAAGGGTTACAACAGAGATTCAAGAGAATAAAATAACTGATTATATCAAGACCAAAGATATGGGAGCCGTATTACTGCAACACATCAGTAACGACGAGGTTACAACAAGATTCAAGAAGATAAAATAACTGATTATATCAAAACCAAAGATATATGAACGTATTGCTACCAACACATCAGTAACGACAAGGGTTACAACAGAGATTCAAGAAGATAAAAAAAATAACTGATTATATCAAGACCAAAGATATAGAACAAAGTACTACCAACACATCAGTAACGACGAGGTTACAACAGAGATTCAAGAAGATAAAAATAACTGGCGATTATATGGGAACAAGATATAGAACCGTGTGCTACCAAAAAACACATCAGTAACGGCAAGGTTACAACAGAGATTCAAGAAGATAAAAATAGCGATTATATCAAGACCAAAGATATAGAACCGTGTGCTACCAACACATCAGTAACGACGAGGTTACAACAGAGATTCAAGAAGATAAAAATAACTGATTATATCAAAACCAAAGATATAGAACCGTGTGCTACCAACATCAGTAACGACGAGGTTACAACAGAGATTCAAGAAGATAAAAATAACTGATTATATCAAGACCAAAAAAGATATAGAACCGTGTGCTACCAACATCAGTAACGACGAGGTTACAACAGAGATTCAAAGAAGATAAAAATAACTGATTATATCAAGACCAAAGATATAGAACCGTGTGCTACCAACACATCAGTAGCGACGAGGTTACAACAGAGATTCAAGAAGACAAAATAACTGATTATATCAAAACCAAAAGATATAGAACCGTGTGCTACCAACACATCGGTAACGACGAGGTTAGCAGAGATTCAAGAAGATAAAAATAACTGATTATATCAAGACCAAAGATATAGAACCAATGTTTTCACCAACACATCAGTAACGACGAGGTTACAACAGAGATTCAAGAAGATAAAAATAACTGATTATATCAAGACCAGGTATCTAGAACCGTTTGCTACCAACACATCAGTAACGACGAGGTTACAACAGAGATTCAAAGAAGATAAATAACTGATTATATCAAAACCAAAGATATAGAACCGTGTACTACAACACATCAGTAACGACAGGGTTACAACAGAGATTCAAGAAGATAAAAATAACTGATTATATCAAGACCAAAGATGAACAAACCGTGTGCTACCAACACATCGGTAACGACGAGGTTACAACAGAGATTCAAGAAGATAAAAATAACTGATTATATCAAGACCAAAGATATAGAACCGTGTGCTACCAACACATCGGTAACGACGAGGTTACAACAGAGATTCAAGAAGATAAAATAATAACGATTATATCAAGACCAAAGATATAGAACCGTGTGCTACCAACACTGCTCAGTAACGACGAGGATTACAACAGAGATTCAAGAAAGATAAAAATAACTGATTATATCAAAACCAAAGATATAAGACCGTGTGCTACCAACACATCGGTAACGACGAGGTTACAACAGAGATTCAAAGAAGATAAAAATAACTGATTATATCAAGACCAAAGATATAGAACTGTGTGCTACCAACACATCAATAGAAGACGAGATTACAACAGAGATTCAAGAAGATAAAAATAACTGATTATATGAAAACCAAAGATATAGAACCGTGTGCTACCAACACATCAGTAAAGACGAGGTTACAACAGAGATTCAAGAAGATAAAAATAACTGATTATGTAGAAAACCAAGAATGTAGAACCGTGTACTACCAAGCATCAGTAACGACGAGGTTACAACAGAGATTCAAGAAGATAAAAATAACTGATTATATCAAAACCAAAGATATAGAACTGTGTGCTACCAACACATCGGTAACGACGAGGTTACAACAGAGATTCAAGAAGATAAAAATAACTGATTATATCAAAACCAAAGATATAGAACTGTGTGCTACCAACACATCAGTAAAGACGAGGTTACAACAGAGATTCAAGAAGATAAAAATAACTGATTATATGAAAACCAAAAGATATAGAACCGTGTGCTACCAGCATCAGTAACGACGAGGTTACAACAGAGATTCAAGAAGATAAAAATAACTGATTATATCAAAACCAAAGATATAGAACTGTGCTACCAACACATCAGTAACGACGAGGTTACAACAGAGATTCAAGAAGATAAAAATAACACCAGTTATATCAAAACCAAAGATATAGAACTGTGTGCTACCAACACATCAGTAAAGACAGTTACAACAGAATTCAAAGAAGATAAAAATAACTGATTATATGAAAACCAAAGATATAGAACCGTGTGCTACCAACATCAGTAACGACGAGGTTACAACAGAGATTCAAGAAGATAAAAATAACTTTGATTATATCAAGACCAAAGATATAGAACCGTGTGCTACCAACATCAGTAACGGCAAGGGTTACAACGAAGTTAAAGAAGATAAAAATAGCAGTTATATCAAGACCAAAGATATAGAACCGTGTGCTACCAACACATCAGTAACGACAGGGTTACAACAGAGATTCAAGAAGATAAAAATAACTGATTATATCAAGACCAAAGATATAGAACCGTGTGCTACCAACATCAGTAACGACGAGGTTACAACAGAGATTCAAGAAGATAAAAATAACTGATTATATCAAAGCCAAAGATATAGAACCGTGTGCTACCAACACATCAGTAACGACGAGGTTACAACAGAATTCAAAGAAGATAAAAATAACTGATTATATCAGAGCCAAAGATATAGAACCGTGTGCTACCAACATCGGTAACGACGAGGTTACAACAGAGATTCAAGAAGATAAAAATAACTGATTATATCAAGACCAAAGATATAGAACCGTGTGCTACCAACACATCAGTAACGACGAGGTTACAACAGAGATTCAAGAAGATAAAAATAACTGATTATATCAAAACCAAAGATATAGAACCGTGTGCTACCAACACGTCAGTAACGACAGGGATTACAACAGAGATTCAAGAAGATAAAAATAACTGATTATATCCAAGACCAAAAAGATATAGAACCGTGTGCTACCAACACATCAGTAACGACGAGTTACAACAGAGATTCAAGAAAGATAAAAATAACTGATTATATCAAGACCAAAGATATAGAACCGTGTGCTACCAACACATCAGTAACGACAGGGATTTACAACAGAGATTCAAGAGAAGATAAAAATAACTGATTATATCAAAACCAAAGATATAGAACCGTGTGCTACCAACACATCGGTAACGACGAGGTTACAACGAAGATTCAAGAAGATAAAAATAACTGATTATATCAAGACCAAAGATATAGAACCGTGTGCTACCAACACATCAGTAACGACAGGGTTACAACAGAGATTCAAGAAGATAAAATAACTGATTATATCGAAACCAAAGATATAGAACCGTGTGCTACCAACATCGGCAGTAACGACGAGGTTACAACAGAGATTTAAAGAAGATAAAGCAACAGTTATATCAAGACCAAAGATATAGAACTGTGTGCTACCAACACATGGTAAAGACGAGATTACAACAGAGATTCAAAAGAAGATAAAAATAACTGATTGTATGAAAACCAAGATATGAACCATGTGCTACCAACACATCAGTAAAAGACGAGGTTACAACAGAGGTCAGGAAGATAAAATAACTGATTATATGAAAACCAAAGATATAGAACCGTGTGCTACCAACATCAGTAACGACGAGGTTACAACAGAGATTCAAGAAGATAAAATAACTGATTATATCAAAACCAAAGATATAGAACTGTGTGCTACCAACACATCAGCAGTAGCGACGAGGTTACAACAGAGATTCAAGAAGATAAAAATAACTGATTATATCAAAACCAAAGATATAGAACTGTGTGCTACCAACACATCAGTAAAGACAGGGATTACAACAGGAATTCAAGAAGATAAAAATAACTGATTATATGAAAACCAAAGATATAGAACCGTGTGCTACCAACACATCAGTAACGACGAGAGTTACAACAGAGATTCAAGAAGATAAAAATAACTGATTATATCAAAACCAAGAATGTAGAACTGTGTGCTACCAACACATCAGTAACGACGAAAGTTACAACAGAGATTCAAGAAGATAAAAATAACTGATTATATCAAAACCAAAGATATAGAACTGTGTGCTACCAACACATCAGTAAAGACGAGGTTACAACAGAGATTCAAGAAGATAAAAATAACTGATTATGCCAAAGCAAAGATATAGAACCGTGTGCTACCAACACATCAGTAACGACTTAAGGGTTACAACAGAGATTCAAGAAGATAAAAATAACTGATTATATCAAGACCAAAGATATAAACCGTGTACTACCACCAACACATCAGTAACGACGAGGTTACAACAGAGATTCAAGAAGATAAAAATAACTGATTATATCAAAGACCAAAGATATAGAACCGTGTGCTACCAACACATCAGTAACGACGAGGTTACAACAGAGATTCAAGAAGATAAAAATAACTGATTATACCAAGACCAAAGATATAGAACCGTGTGCTACCAACACATCAGTAACGACGAGGTTACAACAGAGATTCAAGAAGATAAAAATAACTGATTATATCAAAACCAAAGATATAGAACCGTGTGCTACCAACACATCAGTAACGACGAGGTTACAACAGAGATTCAAGAAGATAAAAATAACTGATTATATCAAGACCAAAGATATAGAACTGTGTGCTACCAACACATCAGTAAAGACGAGATTACAACAGAGATTTAAGAAGATAAAAATAACTGATTATATGAAACCAAAGATAGTAAACGTGCTACCAACACATCAGTAAAGACGAGGTTACAACAGAGATTCAAGAAGATAAAAATACTGATTATATGAAAACCAAAGATATAGAACCGTGTGCTACCAACACATCAGTAACGAGGTTACAACAGAGATTCAAGAAGATAAAAATAACTGATTATATCAAAACCAAAGATATAGAACTGTGTGCTACCAACACATCAGTAATGACGAGGTTACAACAGAGATTCAAGAAGATAAAAATAACTGATTATATCAAAACTAAAGATATAGAACTGTGTGCTACCAACACATCAAAGAAGATTGAAAGTGAAACAGAGATTCAAGAAGATAAAATAACTGATTATATCAAGACCAAAGATATAGAACCGTGTGCTACCAACACATCAGTAACGACGAGGTTACAACAGATATCCAAGAAGATAAAAATAACTCTGATTATATCAAAACCAAAGATATAGAACTGTGTGCTACCAACACATCAGTAACGACGAGGTTACAACAGAGATTCAAGAAGATAAAAATAACTGATTATATCAAAACCAAAGATATAGAACTGTGTGCTACCAACACATCAGTAAAGTACGAGGTTACAACAGATTCAAGAAGATAAAAATAACTGATTATATATGAAACCAAAGATATAGAACCGTGTGCTACCAACACTAGTAACGACGAGGTTACAACAGAGATTCAAGAAGATAAAAATAACTGATTATATCAGTAGTTCAAAGATATAGAACCGTGTAAGCACAACACATCAGTAACGACGAGGTTACAACAGAGATTCAAGAAGATAAAAATAACTGATTATATCAAGACCAAAGATATAGAACCGTGTGCTACCAACACATCAGTAACGACGAGGTTACAACAGAGATTCAAGCATAAAAATAACTGATTATATCAAGAATTAAAGATATAGAACCGTGTGCTACCAACACATCAGTAACGACGAGGTTACAAATGAGATTCAAGAAGATAAAAATAACTGATTATATCAAAACTAAAGATATAGAACTGTGTACCAACACATCAGTAACGACGAGGTTACAACAGAGATTCAAGAAGATAAAAATAATCATTTATATCAAGACCAAGATATAGAACCGTGTGGGTTACCAACACATCAGTAACGACGAGGTTACACAAGTAGAGATCAAGAAGATAAAAATAACTGATTATATCAAGACCAAAGATATAGAACCGTGGTGTTACCAACACATCAGTAACGACGAGGTTACAACAGAGATTCAAGAAGATAAAAATAACTGATTATATCAAAACCAAAGATATAGAACCGTGGTATTACCAATACATCAGTAACGACGAGGTTACAACAGTGATTCAAGAAGATAAAAATAACTGATTATATCAAGACCAAAGATATAGAACCGTGTGCTACCAACACATCAGTAACGACGAGGTTACAACAGAGATTCAAGAAGATAAAAATAACTGATTATATCAAGACCAAAGATATAGAACCGTGTGCTACCAACACATCAGTAACGACGAGGTTACAACAGAGATTCAAGAAGATAAAATAACTGATTATATCAAAACCAAAGATATAGAACCGTGTGCTACCAACACATCAGTAACGACGAGGTTACAACAGAGATTCAAGAAGATAAAAATAACTGATTATATCAAGACCAAAGATATAGAACTGTGTGCTACCAACACATCAGTAAAGACGAGATTACAACAGAGATTCAAGAAGATAAAAATAACTGATTATATGAAAACCAAAGATATAGAACCGTGTACTGCCAACACATCAGTAGAAACGGAGTACAACAGAGATTCAAGAAGATAAAAATAACTGATTATATGAAAACCAAAGATATAGGGCAAACGTACCAACACATCAGTAAAGACGAGGTTACAACAGAGATTCAAGAAGATAAAAATAACTTTACTGATTATATGAAAACCAAAGATATAGAACCGTGTGCTAACACATCAGTAACGACGAGGTTACAACAAGTTCAAGAAGATAAAATAACTGATTATATCAAGACCAAAGATGTAGAACCGTGTGCTACCAACACATCAGTAACGACGAGGTTACAACAGGAATTCAAGAAGATAAAGAAAATAACTGATTATATCAAGGCCAAAGATATAGAACCGTGTGCTACCAACATCTGATAACGACGAGGTTATAGAGATTCAAGAAGATAAAAATAACTGATTATATCAAGACCAAAGATATAGAACCATTGCTACCAACACATCGGTAACGACGAGGTTACAAGCAGAGATTCAAGAAGATAAAAAAATAACTGATTATATCGTCAAAGATATAGAACCGTGTGCTACCAACACATAAAATGTTTAATGAGGTTACAACAGAAGATTCAGAGAATAAAATAACTGATTATATCAAGACCAAAGATAGACCGTGTGCTACCAACACATCAGTAACGACGAGGAGTTACAACAGAGATTCAAGAAGATAAAAATAACTGATTATATCAAGACCAAAGATATAGAACCGTGTGCTACCAACACATCAGTAACGACGAGGTTACAACAGAGATTCAAGAAGATAAAAATAACTGATTATATCAAAACCAAAAAAGATATAGAACCGTGTGCTACTTTAACACATCAGTAACGACAGTTACAACAGAGATTCAAGAAGATAAAAATAACTGATTATATCAAGACCAAAGATATAGAACCGTATCATACCAACACATCAGTAACGACAAGGTTACAACAGAGATTCAAGAAGATAAAATAACTGATTATATCAAGACCAAAGATATAGAACCGTGTGCTACCAACACATCAGTAACGACGAGGTTACAACAGAGATTAAAAGAAGATAAAAATAACTGATTATATCAAAACCAAAGATATAGAACCGTGTGCTACCAACACATCAGTAACGACAAGGGTTACAACAGAGATTCAAGAAGATAAAAATAACTGATTATATCAAGACCAAAGATATAGAACCGTATTGCTACCAACACATCAGTAACGACGAGGTTACAACAGAGATTCAAGAAGATAAAAATAACTGATTATATCAAGACCAAAGATATAGAACCGTGTGCTACCAACACATCAGTAACGACGAGGTTACAACAGAGATTCAAGAAGATAAAAATAACTGATTATATCAAGACCAAAGATATAGAACCATGTGCTACCAACACATCAGTAACGACGAGGTTACAACAGAGATTCAAGATAAAAATAACTGATTATATCAAAACCAAAGATATAGAACCGTGTGCTACCAACACATCAGTAACGACGAGGTTACAACGAAATTCAAAGATAAAAATAACTGATTATATCAAGACCAAAGATATAGAACTGTGTGCTACCAACATCAGTAAAGACGAGATTACAACAGAGATTCAAGAAGATAAAAATAACTGATTATAGAAAAACCAAAGATATAGAACCGTGTGCTACCAACACATCCAAGTAAAGACGTGGTTACAACAGAGATTCAAGAAGATAAAAATAACTGATTATATGAAAACCAAAGATATAGAACCGTGTGCTACCAACACATCAGTAACGACGAGGTTACAACAGAGATTCAAGAAGATAAAAATAACTGATTATATCAAAACCAAAGATATAGATCTGTGTGCTACCAACACATCAGTAACGACGAGGTTACAACAGAGATTCAAGAAGATAAAAATAACTGATTATATCAAAACCAAAGATATAGAACTGTGTGCTACCAACACATCAGTAAAGACGAGGTTACAACAGAGATTCAAGAAGATAAAAATAACTGATTATATGAAAACCAAAGATATAGAACCGTGTGCTACCAACACATCAGTAACGACGAGGTTACAACAGAGATTCAAGAAGATAAAAATAACTGATTATATCAAAACCAAAGATATAGAACTGTGTGCTACCAACACATCAGTAACGACGAGGTTACAACAGAGATTCAAGAAGATAAAAATAACTGATTATATCAAGACCAAAGATATAGAACCGTGTGCTACCAACACATCAGTAACGACGAGGTTACAACAGAGATTCAAGAAGATAAAAATAACTGATTATATCAAGACCAAAGATATAGAACCGTGTGCTACCAACACATCAGTAACGACGAGGTTACAACAGAGATTCAAGAAGATAAAAATAACTGATTATATCAAGACCAAAGATATAGAACCGTGTGCTACCAACACATCAGTAACGACGAGGTTACAACAGAGATTCAAGAAGATAAAAATAACTGATTATATCAAGACCAAAGATATAGAACCGTGTGCTACCAACACATCAGTAACGACGAGGTTACAACAGAGATTCAAGAAGATAAAAATAACTGATTATATCAAAACCAAAGATATAGAACCGTGTGCTACCAACACATCAGTAACGACGAGGTTACAACAGAGATTCAAGAAGATAAAAATAACTGATTATATCAAGACCAAAGATATAGAACCGTGTGCTACCAACACATCAGTAACGACGAGGTTACAACAGAGATTCAAGAAGATAAAAATAACTGATTATATCAAGACCAAAGATATAGAACCGTGTGCTACCAACACATCAGTAACGACGAGGTTACAACAGAGATTCAAGAAGATAAAAATAACTGATTATATCAAAACCAAAGATATAGAACCGTGTGCTACCAACACATCAGTAACGACGAGGTTACAACAGTGATTCAAGAAGATAAAAATAACTGATTATATCAAGACCAAAGATATAGAAACCAAAAAGGACACATCAGTAACGACGAGGTTACAACAGAGATTCAAGAAGATAAAATAACTGATTATATCAAGACCAAAGATATAGAACCGTGTGGTTACCAACACATCAGTAACGACGAGGTTACAACAGAGATTCAAGAAGATAAAATAACTGATTATATCAAAACCAAAGATATAGAACCGTGCTACCAACACATCAGTACGACGAGGTTAAACAGAGATTCAAGAAGATAAAAATAACTGATTATATCAAGACCAAAGATATAGAACTGTGTGCTACCAACACATCAGTAAAGACGATTACAACAGAGATTCAAGAAGATAAAAATAACTGATTATATGAAAACCAAAGATATAGAACCGTGTGCTACCAACACATCAGTAAAGACGAGGTTACAACAGAGATTCAAGAAGATAAAATAACTGATTATATGAAAACCAAAGAGTATAGAACCGTGTGCTACCAACACATCAGTAAAGAGGTTACAAAAATAGAGATTCAAAGATAAAAATAACTGGATTATATGAAAACCAAAGATATAGAACCGTGTGCTACCAACACATCATAACGACGAGGTTACAACAGAGATTCAAGAAGATAAAAATAACTGATTATATCAAGACAAAGATATAGAACCGTGCAAGCGCCTAACACATCAGTAAATACGATATAAAAGAGAGATCAAGAAGATAAAATAACTGATTATATCAAGACCAAAGATATAGAACCGTGTGCTACTAACAACATCTGTCATCAGTAATGACGAGGTTACAACAGAGATTCAAGAAGATAAAATAACTGATTATATCAAGACCAAAGATAGAACCGTATACTAACACATCACAACAGTAAACGATGGAGGTTACAACAGAGATTCAAGAAGATAAACAATTGATTATATCAAAACCAAAGATATAGAACCGTGTGCTACTAACACATCAGTAACGACGAGGTTACAACAGAGATTCAAGAAGATAAAAATAACTGATTATATCAAGACACCAAAGATATAGAACAGTGTGTACTAACACATCAGTAACGACGAGTGTTAAAAATAGAGATTCAAGAAGATAAAAATAACTGACGAGTCACATGACCAAAGATATAGAACCAAAAAGTTACCAAATACATCAGCAACGACGATGCAACAGAGATTCAAGATAAAAAATAACTGATTATATCAAAACCAAAGATAGAACCGTGCTAATAACACATCAGTAACGATGAGTGCAGCAACAGAGATTCAAGAAGAGAAACAACTGATTGACTATCAAAGATATAGAACCGTGCTACTAACACACATCAGTAACACCGAGGTTATAAACAGAGATTCAAGAAGATAAAAAATAACTGATTATATCAAGACCAGATATAGAAACCGTGCTACTAACAATCAGTAACGAGTTACAAATAGAGATCCAAGAAGATAAAAAAATAACTGATTATATCAAAACTGGAAGATATAGAACCGTGCTACTAACACATCAGTAATGACGAGGAAAATAGAGATTCAAGAAGATAAAAGATAACTGATTATATCAAACATCTAAAGATATAGAACCGGGTGCTATTAACAACACATCAGTAACGAGCTACAAATGATTCAAGCAATATAAAAATAACTGACGTTATCAAGTACTGAAGATATAGAACCGTGTGCGTCAATTACATCAGTAACGAGGTTACACAGATTCAAGAAGATAAAAATAAATTGATGAACAGATCAAAGATATAGAAATCAAAAGTTACCAACACATCAGAACAACGACGAGGTTAAGTAAAATAGAGATTCAAGAAGATAAAAAAATAACTGATTATATCAAAACCAAAGATATAGAAATCAAAAGTAACACATCATAACGACGAGGTTACAACAGAGATTCAAGAAGATAAAATAACTGATTATATCAAGACCAAAGATATAGAACTGTGTGCTACCAACAACAAAGACGAGATTTACAAAGGAGATTCAAGAAGATAAAACAACTGGATTATATGAAAACCAAAGATATAGAACTGCAAAGGTCAACACACGTAAAGACGTGGTTACAACAGAGATTCAAGAAGATAAAAATAACTGATTATATGAAAACAAAGATATAGAACCGTGTGCTACCAACACATCAGTAACGACGAGGTTACAACAGAGATTCAAGAAGATAAAAATAACTGATTATATCAAAACCAAAGATATAGATCTGTGTGCTACCAACACATCAGTAACGACGAGGTTACAACAGAGATTCAAGAAGATAAAAATAACTGATTATATCAAAACCAGATATAGAACTGTGTGCTACCAACACATCAGTAAAGACGAGGTTACAACAGAGACAAGAAGATAAAAATAACTGATTATATGAAAACCAAAGATATAGAACCGTGTGCTACCAACACATCAGTAACGACGAGGTTACAACAGAAGTTCAAGAAGATAAAATAACTGATTATATCACGAGCAAAGATATAGAACTGTGTGCTACCAACACATCAGTAACGACAGGGTTACAACAGAGATTCAGAAGATAAAAATAACTGATTATATCAAAATAAAGGATATAGAACTGTGTGCTACCAACACATCAGTAAAGACGAGGTTACAACAGAGATTCAAGAAGATAAAAATAACTGATTATATGAAAACCAAAGATATAGAACTGTGTCCTACCAACACATCGGTAACGACAGGGTTACAGCGATTCCAGAAGATAAAAATAACTGATTATACTGAAAATAAAGATATAGAACTGTGTGCTACTGACATCGGTAAAGACGAGGTTACAACAGAAATTCAAGAAGATAAAAATAACTTCAGTTATATGAAAACCAAAGATATAGAACCGTGTGCTACAACACCTCAGTAAAAGACGAGGTTACAACAGAGATTCAAAGAGATAAATTAACTGATTATATCAAAACCAAAGATATAAGACTGTGTGCTACCAACACATCAGTAACGACGAGGTTACAACAGAGATTCAAGAAGATAAAAATAACTGATTATATCAAGACCAAGATATAGAACCGTGTGCTACCAACACATCAGTAACGACGAGGTTACAACAGAGATTCAAGAAGATAAAAATAACTGATTATATCAAGACCAAAGATATAGAACTGTGTGCTACCAACCCACATCAGTAAAGTTGAAGATTACAACAGAGATTCAAGAAGATAAAATAACTGATTATACAAGAAACAAAGATATAGAACTGTGTGCTACCAACACATCGGTAACGACGAGGTGCAACAGAGATTCAAAGAAGAAAAAATAATGAGTTATGCGGAAAACCAAAGATATAGAAATGTGTGCTACTAACACATCAGTAACGACAAGGTTACAACAGAGATTCAAGAAGATAAAAATAACTGATTATGTCAAAACCAAAGATATAGAACTGTGTGCTACCAACACATCAGTAACGACGAGGTTACAACAGAGATTCAAGAAGATAAAAATAACTGATTATATGAAAATAAAGATACAATTCGTGTGCTACCGGCACATCAGTAACGACGAGGATTCAACAGAGATTCAAGAAGATAAAAATAACTGATTATATCAAAACCAAAGATATAGAACCGTGTGCTACCAACACATCAGTAAAGTCGTGGTTACAACAGAGATTCAAGAAGATAAAAATAACTGATTATATCAAGACCAAAGATATAGAACTGTGTGCTACCAACACATCAGTAAAGACGTGGTTACAACAGAGATTCAAGAAGATAAAAATAACTGATTATATCAAGACCAAAGATATAGAACTGTGTGCTACCAACACATCAGTAACGACGAGGTTACAACAGAGATTCAAGAAGAAAAAAATAACTGATTATATGAAAACCAAAGATATAGAACTGTGTGCTACCAACACATCAGTAAAGACGAGGTTACAACAGAGATTCAAGAAGATAAAAATAACTGATTATATCAAAACCAAAGATATAGAACCGTGTGCTACCAACACATCAGTAACGACGAGGTTACAACAGAGATTCAAGAAGATAAAAATAACTGATTATATCAAAACCAAAGATATAGAACCGTGTGCTACCAACACATCAGTAAAGACGTGGTTACAACAGAGATTCAAGAAGATAAAAATAACTGATTATATCAAGACCAAAGATATAGAACCGTGTGCTACCAACACATCAGTAACGACGAGGTTACAACAGAGATTCAAGAAGATAAAAATAACTGATTATATCAAAACCAAAGATATAGAACCGTGTGCTACCAACACATCAGTAACGACGAGGTTACAACAGAGATTCAAGAAGATAAAAATAACTGATTATATCAAAACCAAAGATATAGAACCGTGTGCTACCAACACATCAGTAACGACGAGATTACAACAGAGATTCAAGAAGATAAAAATAACTGATTATATCAAAACCAAAGATATAGAACCGTGTGCTACCAACACATCAGTAACGACGAGGTTACAACAGAGATTCAAGAAGATAAAAATAACTGATTATATGAAAACCTAAGTTATAGAACCGTGTGCTACCAACACATCAGTAACGACGATGTTACAACAGAGATTCAAGAAGATAAAAATAACTGATTATATGAAAACCAAAGATATAGAACCGTGTGCTACCAACACATCAGTAACGACGAGGTTACAACAGAGATTCAAGAAGATAAAAATAACTGATTATATCAAAACCAAAGATATAGAACCGTGTGCTACCAACACATCAGTAACGACGAGGTTACAACAGAGATTCAAGAAGATAAAAATAACTGATTATATCAAAACCAAAGATATAGAACCGTGTGCTACCAACACATCAGTAACGACGAGGTTACAACAGAGATTCAAGAAGATAAAAATAACTGATTATATCAAAACCAAAGATATAGAACCGTGTGCTACCAACACATCAGTAACGACGAAGTTACAACAGAGATTCAAGAAGATAAAAATAACTGATTATATCAAAACCAAAGATATAGAACCGTGTGCTACCAACACATCAGTAACGACGAGGTTACAACAGAGATTCAAGAAGATAAAATAACTGATTATATCAAAACCAAAGATATAGAACCGTGTGCTACCAACACATCAGTAACGACGAGGTTACAACAGAGATTCAAGAAGATAAAAATAACTGATTATATCAAAACCAAAGATATAGAACCGTGTGCTACCAACACATCAGTAACGACGATGTTACAACAGAGATTCAAGAAGATAAAAATAACTGATTATATCAAAACCAAAGATATAGAACCGTGTGCTACCAACACATCAGTAACGACGATGTTACAACAGAGATTCAAGAAGATAAAAATAAATGATTATATGAAAACCAAAGATATAGAACCGTATGCCAACACATCAGTAACGACTATATTACAACAGAGATTCAAGAAGATAAAAATAACTGATTATATCAAAACCAAAGATATAGAACCAAAGTTACCAACACATCAGTAACGACGTATGTTGAAAATAGAAGATTTCAAAGAAGATAAAATAACTGATTATATCAAAACTAAAGATATAGAACTGTGTTACCAACACATCAAAACGTACTATAAGGCAATGATTCAAGATAAAAATAACTGATTATATCAAAACCAAAGATATAGAACCGTGTTACCAACACAACAGTAACGACGGATATTACAACAGAGATTCAAGAAGATAAAATAACTGATTATATCAAACAAAAGATATAGAACCAAAAAAGTACCAAATATCAGTGCAATGACGAGGCGCAAAAGAGATTCACAAGAAGATAAAAAAATAACTGATTATATGGAAAAACCAAAAGATATAGAACGTGTGCTAACAACACATCAGTAACGACGAGGTTACAACAGACCTCAAGAAGATAAAATAACTGATTATCAAGACCAAAGATATAGAAACTCGTGTGCTACTTAACACATCAGTAACGAAGGAGGTTACAAGGAGATATTCAAGAAGAAATAACTGATTATATGAAAACCAAAGATATAGAACCGTGTGCTACTAACACATCAGTAATGACGAGGTTGGCAACAGAGACCTAAGAAGATAAAAATAACTGATTATATGAAAAACCAAAGACATAGAACCAAAAAAGTTACCAACACATCAGTAACGACGAGGTTACAACAGAGATTCAAGAAGATAAAGCAACTGATTATATGAAAACCAAAGATATAGAACCGTGTGCTACCAACACATCAGTAACGACGATGTTACAACAGAGATTCAAGAAGATAAAAATAAATTGATTATATCAAAACCAATAAAGATATGTGAACCGTGTGCTTCAACACATCAGTAACGACGAGGTTACAACAGAGATTCAAGAAGATAAAAACACTGATTATATCAAACCAAAAGATATAGAAATCAAAGCTACCAACACATCAGTAAATATCGATACAACAGAGATTCAAGAAGCAAAATAATCTGATTATATGAAAAACCAAGAAGAGGAACTCAAAAAGTTACCAACAGTTATCAGTAACGACGAGGTTACAACAGAGATTCAAGAAGATAAAAATAACTGATTATCACACCAAAGATATAGAACCGTGTATACTACCATCAGTAATGACGAGGTTACGCAACAGATCAAGAAGATAAAAATAACTGATTATATCAAACCAAAGATATAGAACTGTGTGCTACCAACACATCAGTAACGACGATGTTACAACAGAGATTCAAGAAGATAAAACTGATTATATGAAAACCAAAGACATAGAACCGCAAGCACAATACACCAGTAAATTAATGAGTTACAACAGAGATTCAAGATAAAATAACTGATTATAGAAAAACCAAAGATATAGAACCGTGCTACTTCAACAATACATCATGAATGACGAGGTTACAACAGAGATTCAAGAAGATAAAAAAATAACTGATTATATGAAAACCAAAGATATAGAAATCCGTGGTTACCAACACATCAGTAACGACGAGGTTAAGCAACAGATTCAAGAACATAAAAATAACTGATTATATCAAAACCAAAGATAGAAATCCGTGTTACTAACACATCAGTAACGACATTTAGGTTACAAAATAGAGATTCAAGAAGATAAAATAACTGATTATATCAAAACCAAAGATATAGAACCGTGTGCGTCAACACATCAGGTAACGACGAGGTTACAACAGATTCAAGAAGATAAAAATAACTGATTTATATCAAAAACCAAAGATATAGAACCGTGTGCTACCAACAATATCAGTAAGGACGAGGTTACAACAGAGATTCAAGAAGATAAAAATAACTGATTATATCAAAAACCAAAGATAGAAAGAACCGTGTTACCAACACATCAGTAAATGACGAGGTTACAACAGAGATTCAAGAAGATAAAAATAATCACTGATTATATCAAAACCAAAGATATAGACCCGTGTGCGTCAACAATACCAGTAACGATGAGGTTAAATAGAGATTCAAGAAGATAAAAATAACTGATTATATCAAACTAAAGATAGAACTGTAAAAGTACTTCAACACATCAGTAACGACGAAACACAACAGATTCAAGAAGATAAAAATAACGATTATATCAAAACCAAAGATATAGAACTGTGTGCTACCAACACATCAGTACTAGTGTTTACAACAGAGATTCAAGAAAATAAAAATAACTGATTATTTCAAAACCAAAGATATAGAACTGTGTGCTACCAACACATCAGTAACGACGAGGTTACAACAGAGATTCAAGAAGATAAAAATAACTGATTATATCAAAACCAAAGATATAGAACCGTGTGCTACCAACACATCAGTAACGACGAGGTTACAACAGAGATTCAAGAAGATAAAAATAACTGATTATATCAAAACCAAAGATATAGAACTGTGTGCTACCAACACATCAGTAACGACGAGGTTACAACAGAGATTCAAGAAGATAAAAATAACTGATTATATCAAAACCAAAGATATAGAACCGTGTGCTACCAACACATCAGTAACGACGAGGTTACAACAGAGATTCAAGAAGATAAAAATAACTGATTATATCAAAACCAAAGATATAGAACTGTGTGCTACCAACACATCAGTAACGACGAGGTTACAACAGAGATTCAAGAAGATAAAAATAACTGATTATATCAAAACCAAAGATATAGAACTGTGTGCTACCAACACATCAGTAACGACGAGGTTACAACAGAGATTCAAGAAGATAAAAATAACTGATTATATCAAAACCAAAGATATAGAACTGTGTTGTAACCTCGTCGTTACTGATGTGTTGGTGCCACAGAATTCTATATCTTTGGTCTTTATATAATCAGTTATTTTTATCTTCTTAAATCTCTGTTGTAACCTCATCTTTATTGATAAGGTATATAAGATAAAAATAACTGATCATATCTTAGCCAAAGATATAGAACTGTGTGCTACCAACACATCAGTAACGACGAGGTTACAACAGATATTCAAGAAGATAAAAATAACTGATCATATCAAGACCAAAAACCAACACATCAGTAACGACGAGGTTACAACAGAGATTCAAGAAGATAAAAATAACTGATTATATCAAAACCAAAAATATAGAACTTTGTGCTACCAACACATCAGTAACGACGAGGTTACAACAGAGATTCAAGAAGATAAAAATAACTGATTATATCAAAACCAAAGATATAGAACTGTGTGCTACCAACACATCAGTAACGACGAGGTTACAACAGAGATTCAAGAAGATAAAAATAACTGATTATATCAAAACCAAAGATATAGAACTGTGTGCTACCAACACATCAGTAACGACGAGGTTACAACAGAGATTCAAGAAGATAAAAATAACTGATCATATCAACACCAAAAACCACCACATCAGTAACGACGAGGTTACAACAGAGATTCAAGAAGATAAAAATAACTGATTATATCAAAACCAAAGATATAGAACTGTGTGCTACCAACACATCAGTAACGACGAGGTTACAACAGAGATTCAAGAAGATAAAAATAACTGATTATATCAAAACCAAAGATATAGAACCGTGTGCTACCAACACATCAGTAACGACGAGGTTACAACAGAGATTCAAGAAGATAAAAATAACTGATTATATCAAGACCAAAGATATAGAACCGTGTGCTACCAACACATCAGTAACGACGAGGTTACAACAGAGATTCAAGAAGATAAAAATAACTGATTATATCAAGACCAAAGATATAGAACTGTGTGCTACCAACACATCAGTAACGACGAGATTACAACAGAGATTCAAGAAGATAAAAATAACTGATTATATCAAGACCAAAGATATAGAACCGTGTGCTACCAACACATCAGTAACGACGAGGTTACAACAGAGATTCAAGAAGATAAAAATAACTGATTATATCAAAACCAAAGATATAGAACCGTGTGCTACCAACACATCAGTAACGACGAGGTTACAACAGAGATTCAAGAAGATAAAAATAACTGATTATATCAAAACCAAAGATATAGAACCGTGTGCTACCAACACATCAGTAACGACGAGGTTACAACAGAGATTCAAGAAGATAAAAATAACTGATTATATCAAAACCAAAGATATAGAACTGTGTGCTACCAACACATCAGTAACGACGAGGTTACAACAGAGATTCAAGAAGATAAAAATGACTGATTATATCAAAACCAAAGATATAGAACCGTGTGCTACCAACACATCAGTAACGACGAGGTTACAACAGAGATTCAAGAAGATAAAAATAACTGATTATATCAAAACCAAAGATATAGAACTGTGTGCTACCAACACATCAGTAACGACGAGGTTACAACAGAGATTCAAGAAGATAAAAATAACTGATTATATCAAAACCAAAGATATAGAACTGTGTGCTACCAACACATCAGTAACGACGAGGTTACAACAGAGATTCAAGAAGATAAAAATAACTGATTATATCAAAACCAAAGATATAGAACTGTGTGCTACCAACACATCAGTAACGACGAGGTTACAACAGAGATTCAAGAAGATAAAAATAACTGATTATATCAAAACCAAAGATATAGAACCGTGTGCTACCAACACATCAGTAACGACGAGGTTACAACAGAGATTCAAGAAGATAAAAATAACTGATTATATCAAAACCAAAGATATAGAACTGTGTGCTACCAACACATCAGTAACGACGAGGTTACAACAGAGATTCAAGAAGATAAAAATAACTGATTATATCAAAACCAAAGATATAGAACCGTGTGCTACCAACACATCAGTAACGACGAGGTTACAACAGAGATTCAAGAAGATAAAAATAACTGATTATATCAAAACCAAAGATATAGAACTGTGTGCTACCAACACATCAGTAACGACGAGGTTACAACAGAGATTCAAGAAGATAAAAATAACTGATTATATCAAAACCAAAGATATAGAACTGTGTGCTACCAACACATCAGTAACGACGAGGTTACAACAGAGATTCAAGAAGATAAAAATAACTGATTATATCAAAACCAAAGATATAGAACTGTGTGCTACCAACACATCAGTAACGACGAGGTTACAACAGAGATTCAAGAAGATAAAAATAACTGATTATATCAAAACCAAAGATATAGAACTGTGTGCTACCAACACATCAGTAACGACGAGGTTACAACAGAGATTCAAGAAGATAAATATAACTGATTATATCAAAACCAAAGATATAGAACCGTGTGCTACCAACACATCAGTAACGACGAGGTTACAACAGAGATTCAAGAAGATAAAAATAACTGATTATATCAAAACCAAAGATATAGAACTGTGTGCTACCAACACATCAGTAACGACGAGGTTACAACAGAGATTCAAGAAGATAAAAATAACTGATTATATCAAAACCAAAGATATAGAACCGTGTGCTACCAACACATCAGTAACGACGAGGTTACAACAGAGATTCAAGAAGATAAAAATAACTGATTATATCAAAACCAAAGATATAGAACTGTGTGCTACCAACACATCAGTAACGACGAGGTTACAACAGAGATTCAAGAAGATAAATATAACTGATTATATCAAAACCAAAGATATAGAACTGTGTGCTACCAACACATCAGTAACGACGAGGTTACAACAGAGATTCAAGAAGATAAAAATAACTGATTATATCAAAACCAAAGATATAGAACTGTGTGCTACCAACACATCAGTAACGACGAGGTTACAACAGAGATTCAAGAAGATAAAAATAACTGATTATATCAAAACCAAAGATATAGAACTGTGTTGTAACCTCGTCGTTACTGATGTGTTGGTAGCAATACAGTTCTATATCTTTGGTCTTTATATTATCAGTTATTTTTATCTTCTTAAATCTCTGTTGTAACCTCATCTTTATTGATAAGGTATATAAGATAAAAATAACTGATCATATCTTAGCCAAAGATATAGAACTGTGTGCGACCAACACATCAGTAACGACGAGGTTACAACAGAGATTCAAGAAGATAAAAATAACTGATCATATCAAGACCAAAAACCAACACATCAGTAACGACGAGGTTACAACAGAGATTCAAGAAGATAAAAATAACTGATTATATCAAAACCAAAGATATAGAACTGTGTGCTACCAACACATCAGTAACGACGAGGTTACAACAGAGATTCAAGAAGATAAAAATAACTGATTATATCAAAACCAAAGATATAGAACTGTGTGCTACCAACACATCAGTAACGACGAGGTTACAACAGAGATTCAAGAAGATTAAAATAACTGATCATATCAAGACCAAAAACCAACACATCAGTAACGACGAGGTTACAACAGAGATTCAAGAAGATAAAAATAACTGATTATATCAAAACCAAAGATATAGAACTGTGTGCTACCAACACATCAGTAACGACGAGGTTACAACAGAGATTCAAGAAGATAAAAATAACTGATTATATCAAAACCAAAGATATAGAACTGTGTGCTACCAACACATCAGTAACGACGAGGTTACAACAGAGATTCAAGAAGATAAAAATAACTGATTATATCAAGACCAAAAACCAACACATCAGTAACGACGAGGTTACAACAGAGATTCAAGAAGATAAAAATAACTGATCATATCAAGACCAAAAACCAACACATCAGTAACGACGAGGTTACAACAGAGATTCAAGAAGATAAAAATAACTGATTATATCAAAACCAAAGATATAGAACTGTGTGCTACCAACACATCAGTAACGACGAGGTTACAACAGAGATTCAAGAAGATAAAAATAACTGATTATATCAAAACCAAAGATATAGAACTGTGTTGTAACCTCCTCGTTACTGATGTGTTGGTAGCACACAGTTCTATATCTTTGGTCTTTATATAATCAGCTATTTTTATCTTCTTAAATCTCTGTTGTAACCTCATCTTTATTGATAAGGTATATAAGATAAAAATAACTGATCATATCTTAGCCAAAGATATAGAACTGTGTGCTACCAACACATCAGTAACGACGAGGTTACAACAGAGATTCAAGAAGATAAAAATAACTGATCATATCAAGACCAAAATCCAACACATCAGTAACGACGAGGTTACAACAGAGATTCAAGAAGATAAAAATAACTGATTATATCAAAACCAAAGATATAGAACTGTGTGCTACCAACACATCAGTAACGACGAGGTTACAACAGAGATTCAAGAAGATAAAAATAACTGATTATATCAAAACCAAAGATATAGAACTGTGTGCTACCAACACATCAGTAACGACGAGGTTACAACAGAGATTCAAGAAGATAAAAATAACTGATTATATCAAAACCAAAGATATAGAACTGTGTGCTACCAACACATCAGTAACGACGAGGTTACAACAGAGATTCAAGAAGATAAAAATAACTGATTATATCAAAACCAAAAGATATAGAACTGTGTTGTAATCGTCGTTACTGATGTGTTGGTAGCACACAGTTCTATATCTTTGGTCTTTATATAATCAGTTATTTTTATCTTCTTAAATCTCTGTTGTAACCTCATCTTTATTGATAAGGTATATAAGATAAAAATAACTGATCATATCTTAGCCAAAGATATAGAACTGTGTGCTACCAACACATCAGTAACGACGAGGTTACAACAGAGATTCAAGAAGATAAAAATAACTGATCATATCAAGACCAAAAACCAAAAACCAACACATCAGTAACGACGAGGTTACAACAGAGATTCAAGAAGATAAAAATAACTGATTATATCAAAACCAAAGATATAGAACTGTGTGCTACCAACACATCAGTAACGACGAGGTTGCAACAGAGATTCAAGAAGATAAAAATAACTGATTATATCAAAACCAAAGATATAGAACTGTGTGCTACCAACACATCAGTAACGACGAGGTTACAACAGAGATTCAAGAAGATAAAAATAACTGATTATATCAAAACCAAAGATATAGAACTGTGTTGTAACCTCGTCGTTACTGATGTGTTGGTAGCACACAGTTCTATATCTTTGGTCTTTATATAATCAGTTATTTTTATCTTCTTAAATCTCTGTTGTAACCTCATCTTTATTGATAAGGTATATAAGATAAAAATAACTGATCATATCTTAGCCAAAGATATAGAACTGTGTGCTACCAACACATCAGTAACGACGAGGTTACAACAGAGATTCAAGAAGATAAAAATAACTGATTATATCAAAACCAAAGATATAGAACTGTGTGCTACCAACACATCAGTAACGACGAGGTTACAACAGAGATTCAAGAAGATAAAAATAACTGATTATATCAAAACCAAAGATATAGAACTGTGTGCTACCAACACATCAGTAACGTCGAGGTTACAACAGAGATTCAAGAAGATAAAAATAACTGATTATATCAAAACCAAAAATATAGAACTGTGTTGTAACCTCGTCGTTACTGATGTGTTGGTAGCACACAGTTCTATATCTTTGGTCTTTATATAATCAGTTATTTTTATCTTCTTAAATCTCTGTTGTAACCTCATCTTTATTGATAAGGTATATAAGATAAAAATAACTGATCATATCTTAGCCAAAGATATAGAACTGTGTGCTACCAACACATCAGTAACGACGAGGTTACAACAGAGATTTAAGAAGATAAAAATAACTGATCATATCAAGACCAAAAACCAACACATCAGTAACGACGAGGTTACAACAGAGATTCAAGAAGATAAAAATAACTGATCATATCAAGACCAAAAATATAGAACTGTTTGCTACCAACACATCAGTAACGACGAGGTTACAACAGAGATTCAAGAAGATAAAATATGGCAACTGACGTTGCATTTTAAAAGTTTTTGGAGATTGTAGCTCTCAGGAAAGCAAGTAAACGAAATGGAGTTTCACAGATGGGAAGTAGGAGAAAAGAAACTGTTGGTGTAGTGGTTACGGTTATATTTAACGGTAAATTAACTCTATAACTACTGCCTCTCTGCTTCTTGCTTTCCTGCCTGCTAGAATCCTCCTCTGTTGTTCCCATATATAAAAATACTGGCGAAGCCTCTGACTCCGCTAATTATCGCCCTATCAGCCTCCTACCGATCTTCGGCAAAGTGTTCGAAGCCACCATCAACGGCGAGGTCGTACAGCATCTCTCAGTTCACAGACTCTTCTCCCACAAACAGTATGATTTCCGCTTCACCAGGTTTACTGCTGATATGCTCACGACCATCACCTAATATATACACCAGGCCCTCGGCAAGAACGCCGACACATTTACTTCTACAACTTGTGTTATTCTTTCTTTTTGACATCTCCAAAGCGTTTGACAGAGTCTGGCATGCTGGCCTTCTATGCAAGCTGCTTGGCTATGGTGTAACTGGACAATTGTTTGACCTCATCCAGTCATTCCTTTCAAATCATACAATGAAGGTAGTATTGAACGGACAAGCCTCCCAGTACTATCACACGATCGCGGGTGTCCCTTACGAGTCTATTCTAGGTTCTACGCTTTTCCTTATGTATATTAACGATCTCCCCGGTGTAATTAGATGCCAAGTAGGCATATACGCTGACAACACTACGGTTTACAAAGCAAACCTCGCTGCTTAGCTTGAAAATGACCTCCAATCCGTAGTGGACTGGGGTAAGGAATGGCTCGTAAATTTTAATGCTTCCAAAACGAAGCTGCTATCCATTAACCATCACATACAATCGTTCCCTCCGCCCATTAACATGGATCAGGCTAGTCTCCCTGAAAGTAAAACACTGCGCTTCCCCGGATTAGCTCTCAAATCAGACATCAAGTGGAATAACTATATAGAATCCATAGCTAAATCCGCTGCTAAGAAGGTCGGTTCTCTGTGCAGGGCCAGGAAGTTTTTCCCGTCTGAAACAATCCTGCACATATATAAATCTACCATCCGCCCGTGCATTGAATATTGTTGCCATATCTGGTCGGGTGCTCCTGCTATCCACCTAGGTGTCCTTGACAAAATCCAACGGAGAATCTGTAATGTGATCGATCCCGACATGGCAGCTAGGATACAGTCGCTTTCTCACCGACGCAGTGTGTCCCTTTACAAATACTTTCACGGCTTCTGCTCCAATGAACTTAGCTCACTGGTACCTCCTATATATGAATTTCCTCGAGCCACAAGATTAGCAACAAGGTCCCACCCTTATACTGTGAAACCAATAAAATGTAAACACAAATTCTTCTCCCACAACTTTTTTCTCTCGCACTTCCCGCCTGTGGAATTCCCTTCTGCTTACTTGATTTCCCGACAGCTACAATCTTCAAGAATTCAAATGTGAAGTCAATAGTCATCTCCTGTCTCACTAACTTGCATCCTCTCTCTCATGCTCTTTTTCCTGACATCCCCTATAACCTGTCACTCTTTCTCATAACATTACTCCTATGGAAGCCCCTGCATTTCAGTGGCAGTAAAATGCCTTGCTTGGGGCTACATGATTATAAAAAAAAGGGTGGACCTATAATTCAGTCCAGTAGTACGTTTAAATTCATGTTCTTGGCGCACCAGGAAAAAAGGTCGTGGTGGCCATGAAAATATTTGTGAAAAGGATAAAGGGAAGCCATGAAAGAAATAAAGAATAAATAAATAAATAAAGAAAGAAAGAAAATAGGATAGCAAAATTACACGGAAAAAATAAACGAAGGGAATGATGTCAAAGAAAAAAATGATTGATAAATACTGATGGCAGAGAAGAAGAAGAACAACAAAAACAAAGGAGGAAGAGGAAGAGGAGAAGAAAACGAAGAAGAAGAAGAAGAAAACAAAAAAGACGACAAGGAAGAAGACGACGGAAAAGAAGACAATGAAAACGAAGACGACGAAGAAGATGACAAAGAAAAAGGAGACGACGACGAAGACGAAAACAGATAAGACGAGGATGAAGAAGACGACGACGACGAAGAAGAAGACGCAAATGTAGAAGAAGACAAAAACGAAGAAGATGACGAAGAAGAAGAAAAAGAAGACGACAACGAAGACGAAGAAGAAGAAGAAGAAAACGAAGCAGAAGAAAACAAAGAAGGAAGATAAATAGTTGTTAAAATGAAGAAGCAGAAGGTGAAGAAGATTAAGACGAAGAAAGAAAAGAAAACATAAGCAAATAAGAAGAAGAAGAAGAAGAAAGAGTCAGAAATGGCTTTCTACTTTTAAAATGTTTAGAAAACATTTAAGATCAGTTATTAATCATGTGGGCATTTATTTGTCGACGGTGAAACTTACTTATCAGGATGTACGAGATTAGTATATCATTAACATATTTACCCTAAACTCTGAGGAAATCAAGTCACCTTCGCTATTTCGGAGCCTTTGATGATTTTAACTACAGCTCTTCTTCATCAGGAGATAATTTTAGAATCTTTCAAGACCGCTTTTTAAATGTATTTTTGCAATATTTATCTTTTTCTATTCTTCTTCTTTATTTTTATTTTTTTGTTCCTAGATTTCTTATTTTCATTGATATATTTCTAGTTTTTTTTTCTTTTCAGTAACTACAACACAGTCTGCTTTTATTTTTACTCCTTACAGTGTGGCCATTTTTATTTGTTTCTTTGCCGATCATCTCTCAGCGTTTATTCCGCACTCAAAATGACTTCCCAGCAATAGTTACGGTTTCCCAAGACGAAATCAAACACATTTTGAAAGAAGTATGATAAGAGTTTGGTTAACGTGTCTTTATCAAACGCTTATCCTATCAGATAAACAATGTTTGTTTTTTTTCTGCGCTTAATATTCACATTGTCGACTGCGTTACAGACGACAGACTCCAGCTTCGTTTATCGGCTGATCAGAATGACATTTGCAAACGTTTACGCAATCAATAAGTTACCAGTTGTAAGAAACTTCGTTTAGTCGGCTGAGATCAATCTAAAAGATAGCAACTTGATTCTATGCCCGCATATTACACATATGCAAAAGTTTTCAGAGATTTCTCTTAAAAAAAAAACGGATTTTATCCAGCGTATCCAGCACCAAGAGTTTTAGAAAAGTGTGTGCTAAGCACTTTTGATCACAATTAAAATATATACTCACATACATACAATTGACAACCCAGAAAACTTAAAACAAAATTGTTGGTTTTGATTAGGTACCTTGAATCTATAGGGAGACATGGTTAATGTTTCTTTGATTCGGCCTTGTGTCAGACATAACCGAACTCCCTATACCTGACAAGTTTTATCCAGAGTTAATATCAGGATTTCTTCATCTAGTTGGTTGGTTGTCGGTAGGTTGGAATATGTGGAATAATGTAAGAATGAAATATACATCTTTCATTTTAAAATAGAGATTTACTAAAAAGAAAGAATAATACGGGTTGTAGAAGTTAATGTGCAATTCGATGGATTAAGAAGTTAAGGGTGGAGTTCGTGATAAATGATAAAAGTGAGTTAAGGGTATCAAGATTCGTAGAAAATGTTCATAGTAGTAATTGTTGAAATGGAACAAGGTACGACCCGACCTTATCTCAGGGTCGATTTGAAGTTGAAGTTACATTTTAGTCGTTTCGTCTCGGGGATCCCATCTGAGTCTGACTGATGCTGATCGGGGCCCTTTTATATGTTTTTTTTTAATCATATCACCCCGAGCAAGGCGGTAACGCTACTGATGTGCAGGAGGCTGCGTAAGAGTTAAAAGATTGGGAAAGAGAAAGCCGGAAAACACATCCTAATCAGGGAACAAGGGATGAGCCTCTTCACCTGTTCAATAAACGTGGGTGGAGTGTGAATCGGGCGATAGTTTAGTCTATCTACTCCAATTGAAAAAAAAGAAAAAGAAAAGAGTGACAAGAATGGAAAAGAGAAAACCGGAAACCACAGCCTAAACAGGGAACAAGGGATGAGCCTCTTCACCTGTTCAATAGACGTGGGTGGAGTGTGAACCGGGCGATAGTTTAGTCTATCTACTCCAATTGAAAAAAAGAAAAAGAAAAGAGTGACAAGAATGGAAAAGAGAAAGCCGGAAACCACAGCCTAAACAGGGAACAAGGGATGAGCCTCTTCACCTGTTCAATAAACGTGGGTGGAGTGTGAACCGGGCGATAGTTTAGTCTATCTACTCCAATTGAAAAAAAAAAGAAAAAGAAAAGAGTGACAAGAATGGAAAAGAGAAAGCCGGAAACCACAGCCTAAACAGGGAACAAGGGATGAGCCTCTTCACCTGTTCAATAGACGTGGGTGGAGTGTGAACCGGGCGATAGTTTAGTCTATCTACTCCAATTGAAAAAAAAATAAAAAGAAAAGAGTGAAAAGAATGAAAAAGAGAAAGCCGGAAACCACAGCCTAAACAGGGAACAAGGGATGGGCCTCTTCACCTGTTCAATAGACGTGTTTTTTTTCGTCATAAATTTTCGATACCTAAGTTTAAAATGAGATTTTTAAAATGAAAACCATTCTTGAAGATCTCATTTTAGATTTAACTAAAAACATAATGATTAAATTTATTATTTCCATTATGTAAAAATTCTGGTGTATTTCAGATAGAAATTATATAGATTAGAATGTCATTTAATTTCGATTTCTTAATATTTTCTTAAAAGCGACCATTTTCTTAATTGTAAGAAATTTGTAAACAAACAAAAATTCATCGATATTAAAAATATTTCAAAAGATTTCTGACACTTTATTTTAGTAAAATTAGAAAATAGTTAAATTAATCTGATTTTAAACCAATATTACTTACTTATAGCATAAAATGAAATATACAACTAATTATTAACGGTTCTCCATAACTCTATATAGCTTTTTGGTCCTCACTCTATAAAAGGTTGCCGAACCCCGTTTTAATGTTTACCGCTGACACGAAATATTTTTTTAATCATTTCATCCCAAGCAAAGCGATACAGCCACAGTTGAACTACATAAGAGAAGAGTGAAAGTTTAAGCAGGAGTAGAGAAAGAAGAGAAAGACGAACCGGTTACTGAGGTTATAGGAGAAAGGGCAAGAAAAGGATGGAAATACCAGTGTGAAGTCAGTTGCGAGGGTAAAGTGAAAAGGGAAAAGAATAAGATACACAAGGTGATTGGGAAAGGACGAGAGAATGACTGGTGTCAAGTGGATAAGAGATGGGAATTGACATTGCATTTATATCCTTGGAGATTTTAGCCGTCAGGGAAGCAAGTTTACGGAATGGAGTTTCACAGGCAGGAAGTGCGAGAAAGGAAGCTGATGGAGTACATGTAGAGGCGGCATTTAGTTGATTTAACTGTAAAAGAGTGGAACCTTGTTGCCAGTCTGGTTGGAAAATTATATTGACTTCAATTGTTCCCCCTGCTTGCTAGGCTTGTTATTTCATTGTGTCGTGCTATACAACTTTTCTCCCCATCATACACATTTATAAATCTAACATTCATCTATGCATTGAATCATTGATGACATATCTGGTCTGCTGTTCCTATTATTTATTACAAGATTCTTGACAAAACTCAAAGAAGCATCTGTAATGTAATCAACCCTGACCAGCCACTTTCTCACCGAGATAAGATGGCTTCCCTTTGATTTTTTTTTGCAAAGTCTACCATTTGACCATTAGAGATTTAAACTTATTTATAAATGCAACTTTGTCTGTGTGTATGTGTGTGTGTCCGTCCGTCCGTTACCTATAGACTCCGAAACGGCTGAACCGATTTTCTTGAAAATTTACACAGTTGTACTATAAGCGTCTGCGAGTGTTCTTAACTAGGTTTTGTGTCGATGTACCCCCAATAAATATCGAAAATCGATAATCGAAAAAATCGGGTTATAGAAGGAGTGGTCCGATTTTAATCTTATTTCATACACTCATAGACAAAGACATAAGAAACGATATTCAGACGTTTCAAGGTGGCAGTTCTTAAAATAGTGCTGAAAATCCATAATATATATATATATATATATATATATATATATATATATATATATATATATATGAAAGGCAAGATGTTTGTGTGTGTATCTGTTTATCTGCCTGTATGTCTGTATTTTTTCAGCCTTTTTATTTTAGTTTTTGCTTCGGGTTTGGCTCTAAGTAGGTATAATTGTAGTTCTTAGTCTCAGCCATGATACCATTTACTCAGAGGACTTATTTAGCCTTAAAAATTCAGTTTACGACAAAAAAAACTTATTTGATATCGACACCAGGAAATCAAAATTTGACTTACATCCATTCATTTTTCTTTTAGTCTACGGTTTCGCTTTAACTGGAAACAACTATTGCTTTTTAGTCTTTCCTGCCAACGCCCAAAGAGTCTGAGCTCCAGGACCATGGATTAGTTTTAAAGCTTTCATTACACCCGAGAAACGCCGGGCTATACTGCTAGTCCTTGATTAAATCAAATGAAGAATCTGCAATGTCTTTGATTCTAACCTATCGTTTCGGTTGCATTAATTTTCTTACCACTGTAAAAGTAGCTTTTCTCAGCTTTTTCTATAGTTTCACAGTAATTGTTCTGATGAACTTTCTTCTGCGTAACTAGAATTGTACTTAAGCACAGTACTAGATGTGCGGTGTGGTGCATTGGATATCGACCCGGAACGAGAAATCAGGGAGCCGAGTTCGAATTCCAACTGAATTCATTGCATTCACTTACGCACAAATACCCTTTGGAAAGGTATTAATCCGCATATTCCTTCCAGTTATGGGTTAAATAACAGGACAGATTGGTTTCTATAGCCTTGGTCGGCAACCAGTCTACCGTAGAAAGCAATGGCAACATACTGCGGGATAATCTTCTGCCCAGTCAGTCATGTCTCTTTCGAGACATGATCGCCCAAGCGTGTATCACGTAAGGCACTTAACTGACTAGATTGCCAACAATTTTGATCTTTAAAAAATGTAATCGCGATATAAATGCGATCTCAATCCTTATCTACTGTCTTCTTAATTCCTGTTCTTTTATTGATCTCTCTCCTTGATTATGTTTTCTTCTCATATTATTATAATGGCTCCCATGCTAACAATGTCTTCTCTCGCTTGTGGAACCTTTTCCGGTTTCTTGCTTTCTAGACAATTTTGATCTTCAAATTTATTGTTTTCTTTCCGAAATTATGTTTTTCACTTTATCTGTAACTCTAAGTTATTCCTTGCGGCTTAGTGTCTTAATTGTCTTGTTTGGCGTGAAAATACGACTTGTGTATAATACGACGCTTGTCTCTGAAGCTATAAACAGGGAAAAATTACATTCTTGTGCATAATACGACCTTTTAGTAATCCCTATATAAATGTTTTCCGCACCATGTTATGCATTTGTACTTATCCATTAAGTGCCATAAGTGATACACACTTGGGTGATCATGTCTCGAAAGAAACATGATTGACTTAACTGAAGTTTTTTTTTCATTAATTTCTGCTGTAGACTTGTTGCCAACCAAGGCTATAACATCCGTTTTGTCCTGCTATTTAACTCATAGGAGGAGGGAGAATAGACAGAAAAAAATCCACGACAAAGCTTAAAATCTTTTTTAAAAATAAAACGTATGAACACAAGTAAGTGAAGTGCCATACTTGGCGATCATGTCTCTTTAGATCGATGACTAAGCAGAAACTTTTCCTACAGTACATTGCCATTTATTTGTGCAGTAGATTAGTTGCCTTTAAGGCTATAGAACCCAATCTATCCTGTTAGTCAACTAATAGCTGGAACCAGAATAGATATATTCAGATCTTTCCCAAGGGTATTTACGCGTAAGTGAATGCAAGGAATTCAACTAGAATTCGAACTAGGCTCTCCGATTTCTCATTCCGCGCCGATATCCACTGCACATCCGTCGTACATATATTTTCACTAAAATATTTCATTTCTCGCGATATTAAAGAATAGAAAGGATCAGGAAATTTAGCTATTTCGTGTTTTTTTTTTATCTAATATCTGTTTCAAATTTATTTTCGGGGAAAGGTACTAGACACATCCGGTAATAGATGTGTTAATTAATGTATCGTTGTTTTCTGTTTCTGTGGGTAACTTCTCTGTGTCTCTTTTCCCTCCAGCTATGGGTTTAATAACGAGACAGATTGGGTTCTACAGCCTTCGTTGGCAATCAGTCTACCGCAGAAAATTAATGGGAAAATCTTCTGCTAAGTCAGTCATGTATCTTTCGAGAAATGATCGCCCAAGAGTGTATCACTTTTGGAACTTAACTGACCGACTGTATTTGCCAACTTGCTGTTTCAAATAAGGGTTTTTTTTTAAGTTGAGCAAACATTTCTGAAAATGTGTACTCGTGTATAATGCTACTTTCATTTTTGCTTTTAATTTGCGTTCAAAATTTCTCATATTATACACATGAAATTCCGGTTGAATCAAAAAGTGATTGGCACTGGGGCTAGCAATTTTAACCCGTAAAAACCAACAGTCGTATTACATAGCGGAATGAGTCCTGTGATTTATGCAAAAGTGTACACGATTGATATTGTAATGTTGATATATCCCGAAAAGGAATAGAGAATAAAAAGATCAGATGAAGAATGAAACGCCACACCAGGAATAAGAAATACAGATTTATTGTAGTAAGGTACAATTAACAATAATATGCATATAGGCAAGTCACGGGTTGGAGCGGAATAGACTATCGAATAGTGAATGCCTTCGGCTAAGACATTTTTCTATATTTACTAGCCTTCCCACGCAAGGCCAGATGTGACACATGGTCATTTTATAGTGGGTATTCTCGGTCATATAGCCGGGCCAAAAAATGTCTGTCTCACTTTTCCCCAGTCGTAGTTCTACCCTTCGGCGGAACCACGACTGGGTTTGTGCTCTCTGCTTCCGAGCAGAGAGCGTCCCCTACCCGAAGGCAGATGGCTGACAGTGTCATAGAGCAGTCAGGCGAATGCCTAAGACATTTTTCCCGTATTTACTAGCCTTCCCACGCAAGGCCAGATGTGACACATGGTCATTTTATAGTGGGTATTCCCGGCCATATAGCCGGGCCAAAAAATGTCTGTCTATTTTTCCCCAGTCGTGGTTCTACCCTTCGGCGGAACCACGACTGGGTTTGTGCTCTCTGCTCGGAAGCAGAGAGCGCCCTCTACTCGAAGGCAGAGTGCTGACAGTGTCATAGATCAGTCAGGCAAATGCCTAAGACCTTTTCCTTGTCGTACCGCTCGTTACAGTCTTTTATTACGTAGAGCATTCTATTCTCGGGGATGGCAGGATGTTCCACTATAACAAATATTAAGCGTATGGCGACAGAAAAAATGTAGAAATGAAAAAAATTTAGAAAATAAATAATTGCATTACCAAGAAATACAACAAATGGTAAATCGGTGTAAATATCTCGTTAAAAGGAAAAGATAAATAGTCATAAAAGTCGTTCATGGAGGAATACGGTAGAAGTGGGAAGGTGAGTTGTGAATTACTGCGGCAACGGTCTTTGGCCGGTTTCACTGGAAATGGAAGGCTGCGTCCCGAAGGGCATTGTGAATCATTGCTGGTATGTTGACCGACTATCAAAGAGTCATTCTCATGAGTTTTATATACTTTTCTTAGGTTCAGATCGGCTTCAAGTTTTATTTTGTTTATTTAGGTGGGAATGGATGCTATTGGTGAAAATTCTGGATTGTATTTTTCTTTGGGTGTGTAAGAGAAACGGAAGCTATGTGCAGAGCCTATGCGCAGTTAACGAAATTTTTAGTTCAGCCTTCGGTTTTGGAGTGTTCACATCCAGTCAGTGGTGGAAATTTGTGTAACATGAATGAGAAGATCTGGTTTTAGGAAGATTATAACATATGATTGCGTGAGTGTGATTTTATGAGTGTGATCTTATGATTCTTATTTTAAAAAAATTCTGGTTCTTTAACTGTGCTTCTGTCTAGCCGGGTTAATATTTCCATTGAAATTCCTTTTGTTAGTTATTCAAATATTCGTCCAGATGTAACTGTAGTAAACTATGACTAGTTGCAAGGATTCACTAATATATCTTTAGCAGTTTCGTCTTCAGGGTCAGAACTATTAGTATCTATCAATTCACTCACATCGCAACTTGATGTGACACAAAGTAGTCGGTTAAGTACCATATGTGATGCACGCTTAGGTGATCATGTCTGGAAAGAGACATGATTAACTGGGCAAAGATTTTCCCGCAGTAAGTTGACAAATTTTTATCATCTTTTTACCTCAAGCAAGGCAGTACTTCCACTGGTGCGCAGGGGGCTACATGAAAAGGGAGCGAAGAGAAAGAGGATCAGGTTACAGGGCGTGTCAGAGAATGGATAAAAGAAAGATGGGAGATTGAATAAGAGAAAGATGTGTCGGATGGATTCAGACGTGAAAAGCTTCCTTGCTCGACACAGTGACCCGATCTTTCTAGCAGTAGATTTAGCTATTGATTTAATGTAGTCATTCCACTTAAGGTCGGCTGAGAGAGCGAAAGGCCGAGGAAGCGCAATGTATTGTTTTCAGGGAGACTATCGTGATCCATGCTGATGGGCATGGTCGTATTTGACTACCAGGCACACCGGCCACGGGTCCGGGCCGATCCATGCAATCATAGTGAAAATCCGGGCAAGAAAAAATGTCTTCGTCAGAAATCAAACTAAACAATTCACGAAGAAAGAAAGAAAGAAAGAAAGAAAGAAAGAAAGAAAAACGAAGAAAACATCCGAATGAACGCAGTAAAAATATGTTTGTTTATTTATTAATTTTGGGAGAAAAGACTGGTTATACTCAGAAAGTTCGAACCCGATTTCCTGCTTTCGTTCACGTTCTGTGCCTAATTTTCATTGGAATAGCCGAAAGAATCCGCAAAAATAATAGTTTCTGGAAACGGATGACACTGATGACGTCATCACATTGTCAACTAATAAATCCGGTCAATTTTCTCTGTGTCCGGTGTTTTTTTTAGCATCAGCTACGGCCCTGCTGATGGGCGGGGGTAGGACAGATTGTCTATGGTGATTAAAGAATAGCAGCTTATTTTGGAAGCATTAAAATTTACGAGCCATTACTTACCCCAGACTACCACCGATTTGAAGTCATTTTCAAGATCAACAGCGAAGTTTTTCTTTGTCAGCCTTGGAAGATTTCTAATTGAGGCGGAGTAAATATTGGTTTTGTCAGAGTAGATGCCTACTTAAGAGCTGATTACATCAGGTAGGTCGTTGATGAAGATCAGAAAAAGCCTAGGACCTAGGATAGAGTCTTGAGGACAATTGCGTTGTATGATAGGATCTGAAATCATGCCCGTTCAATACCATCTTCATTACGCGATTTGATAGGAACGATTGGATTAAATCAAACAAGCGTCAAGTTATACCATAGCTTGCGCAGAAGACCAACAGGCTTTGTCAAATGGTTTGGAGATATCCAAGGCAACAGCTCGAGTTTCGCAGTTTTTATCGGGTGCATGGTATATGTATTCGGTTTTAGTCGTTAACATATCAGCAGTAGACCTGGCGAAGTAGAAACCATACTGTTTGTTGGAGATTTATCTGTGGGCTGTGAGATGCTGAACCCCTTCAACATTGATAAGACGCTCGATCACTTTGCGAAAAATTGGTAGGAGGCTGATTGGGCGATAATTAGTGGGGTCCGAGTGGTTCTTTAGAGTTCATAAAAACAGGAACCAAAGAGGAGGATTTCCAGCAGGCAAGAAAGCAAGACATAAAGAGACAGTAGATGTAGAGTTTGGAGAGGACAGAGGAGAATTCCGCGAGCATATTTCTTCATGGCGATGACTGGGATTCTGTCACCTCCCCTCGCCTAATCGGGGTTAAGCCTTGAAATTATATCAGGGATTGCTTTCTGCGGTAGAGTGGTTGGCAAACCTGTCCTGACACCCAATCTGTCCTGCTATTAACCCATAGTTGGAGAGAGAAAAGATGGATTAATATATTTCCCAATGATGTCTGCCGGTAAGTGAATGCAACGAATTCAACTGGAATTCGATCTCGAGTCTCTGATTTCTCGTTCTGCGCTGATATCTACTGAACCACATAAGGTCGTGTTTTAAAGTGGATCTCCCGGTCAAACCGCACAAAAATTTCCAAGCCTTTATCGGCACTTCCCGTTTTGGCGTCGCCTCAGGCGCCGAGCAGTAAACTTAGCCCCCTATCGACAGGTAGCCTAGAGGGAAAAGCTTCCTGGAGCTTCGGCTAACATTCAGTGCATACCAATCCCAACCAAAAGGTCAGGATTAGCGGTAGTTACCAGAGGGCCCACATCACAACCGGATGTGACACAAGATCAATTTAAAGTGGATTTAACAGCCATCAGTCAGTCAATTAAATGCCATACGTGATACACGCTTTGGGCGATCATGTCTCGTAAGAGACATGACTGACTGGGCAGAAGATAATCCCGCAGTAGATTGCCATTTCATTCTGCGGTAGACTAGTTGCCAGCCAAGGCTATAGAACCCAATCGATCCTACTATTCAACTCATAGCTGGAAGGAGAAGAGATGGGTTTATATCTTTCTCAAAGCTATTTGCACGGAAGTGAATGCAAAGAATTCAAGTTAAATTCGAACCCAGCTTACCGTTTACTCATTCCGAGCCGATATATATAACACCTTCTTCTTCTTCTTCTTCTTCTTCTTCTTCTTCTTCTTCTTCTTCTATGGGACCTGTCCCTTCAGGACGTAAACGATCATGGTTCGCCACGTCTCCCTATCCCTTATGGCTCTTAGTATGTTTGCTCCTGTTACTCCTGGCAACCCCCTTTCCGTCATCCACCTGATCAGGCCCTGCAAATATGTTATCCGCTACCTTCCTCTGTCTCTCTTTCCTTCTATCTGGCCTGTCAGTATCAGATTCTCCAAGCTATCCTTCCTCATTGCGTGTCTCAGGAACTTCAGTTGTCTCTTCCTGATGTACAGTATTAATTTGCTTTTTGTTGCCATTATTTTCAACATCTCATCGTTGCTTGCATGCTCAGTCCACGATATCCGCAGCATCCTTTTGTAGAACCACATTTCCGCTGCTTCCAGTTTTGTCCTCATTTTCGATGATATTGTCCAGCATTCATTGCCGTGTTGAAGAAGTGACATCATCACATCGCGCAAAAATCCCCCTTTTCGGAGAGGCCTTAGTCATTGGGCTATAAACCCAGCCACCTATCTAGAGCTTAAACTAATATTGAAAGAATATCAATCTGAAGTAAAGGTCAGGAATTAGTATAAGCTCCCCAACTGCTAATTATATGCTAGCGATTTGCATACAAATACAATAGTAACTATTCGAGGATGTTCGTTTTCGATTTTATAGCTTCGTTTTTTTTTAATTTTTATTGTTGGCATAATCAGTCTTTTGTTATTTGGCTGACGTTTTCAAAGTTTCAGTTAGAATCAACTTACTCATTGATGCTATCGTTTCCCGAGCTTCGATCTTAATTTTTTTTCTAACTTTTTTTTATTGTACTTTCGGCTGTCGTGGTTTTTGTTCATTACTTGATGTAGATTAAGTGTTTCGGGCAGAAAGAAAGCTTTTGTCGAAGTTGTAAATTCCTGAAATTGATGTTAAAATTATTAGCGTAGAGTTGATTTTTGTTCAAAATATTGACCGACTTTGTTCGACATGCATGCGATATATTCAATACCGTGTAACATAAAAATAAAGAAACGCTAGAAAATGTAGTTCATTACAGACGATCGACTGTAATATTCGCAGTAGCAGTAACAATATCAATGATTATAGGACGAAAGCTGAATGATAAAAAAAATTATGAAAAAAAAGTAAGTTCGAGAAAAGGTAAATATTGAATAATAAAAAAAAAACAAAAAAAAAAAAGGAAAAGAAGAGAAAATATCGCGAAGAAAGAAAATTCAAAAGGGCAGAGGGAGCGGGGATGAGCTGCTGGTTTCGGAATTAAATTTAAATCAGATACGGAGAGGACGACGAAAGATAGCGAAAGAGAGGAAAAGTGTAAGGAGAAGGTAGAAAGAAGGCGAAAGAAGAAAGGAAAAGTAGAAAAAGAGAAAGAAGAAAAGCAAGAACTAGTACCACAGAAAGGAAGAAAGGAAAACAAGATATACAGAGAGTAAGAAAGAAAGAGAAGGGAGAAGGGCAAATGAGAATTAAAAATTATCGATGACGAAGGAAAAGTGGTTGAAAAGTAGATGACTAATGAAAAAGAACGGAAAGAAAAGAGTTTAAGATAGAAGAAAGGACAGAGAGAGAGAGAGAGAGAGAGAGAGAGAGAGAGAGAGAAAGATGAATATAATTGAACAAACATAATATAGATAGATATTTATGAACTGACTGAGAGATATAAACTATTTATCTATTATATATATAGAGATAGATAGATAGATAAAAACATAGATAGATAGATAGATAGATAGATAGATAGATATGAACAGACTGATAGATAAATAGATAGATATGAAAGACAGACAGACAGATAGATAGATATGAAAAAATTGAAAAAATTAGATAGATAGATAGATAGATAGATAGATAGATAGATATGAACATACTGTAAGATAGATAGATAGATAGATAGATAGATAGATAGATAGATAGATAGATAGATATGAACATACTGTGAGATAGATAGATAGATAGATAGATAGATAGATACTGTTAGATAGATAGATAGATAGATAGATAGATAGATAGATAGATAGATATGAACATACTGTTAGATAGATAGATAGATAGATAGATAGATAGATAGATAGATAGATAGATAGATAGATATGAACATACTGTTAGATAGATAGATAGATAGATAGATAGATAGATAGATAGATAGATAGATCCGAACAGAACAGAATAGATTAAATATCTCAAAAGAGTCAACATCGAAAAAGCAGAAACATTTAAACCCTCACCTTTTATTACGGATTTTATTAATGGATGCCAAATAATGCAAGACATTTTTCTATAATTTCACAAAATAAATTTCTCTCTTTTTTCTTTTCTCGTTTTTTGCTCCTCTTCTTCCTATTCTTTAATTTCCAGTTTTCTGAAATTACCATTCCTAATCACATGACCGTATCAGTAGTTTATCATCTTTTGATTTGCTCGTAATAATCTTTGGTTTCAATTTTGCTTCTCGTAGCTGTCTGTTATTTCTTTTGCATTTTGCCCTGCTCCGCTTTCCATCTACTGTCCTCGCTACATCATCCCATCCATCTCTAGACATACAGACAATGTGGACTGTATTATATCCGATGGAGGCCTCGAATGACAGGTATTATTCATTCGACGTAATGGCTTCTGCCTCGACCGGCTCTATGAAAGAATTAGGAATTTGCATTTAGGCCATTAGGCTTTATTAACTATCTTACTCGCTGCCGTCAGGAGAGAAAGTTTCCCTCGGTAGATATCATTGGATCTTAACATTGATTAAATCTTTTATTTATCTTTCTTTCTTTCTTTCTTTCTTTCTTTCTGTCTTTCTTTCTTTCTTTCTTTCTTTCTTTCTTTCGCTATTCTCTTGTGAAGGTTTACATTTTATTCTCTTTTAACAAATCTCTTGTGACTGTTCCTTTTTTATTCTTTCGATTACAATTCTCTTGTGGCTGTTTTCTTTCTTTCTTTCTTTCTTTCTTTCTTTCTATTTGGCGTTCCCTTACCATATAACATTCACTTTCTTTCTTTCTTTCTTTCTTTCTTTCTTTCTTTCTTTTGGCGCTATCTTTACAATATGCCATTCACTTTCTTTCTTTCTTTCTTTCTTTCTTTCTTTCTTTCTTTCTTTCTTTCTTTTGGCGCTATCTTTACAATATGCCATTCACTTTCTTTCTTTCTTTCTTTCTTTCTTTCTTTCTTTCTTTCTATTTGGCGTTCCCTTACCATATAACATTCACTTTCTTTCTTTCTTTCTTTCTTTCTTTCTTTGAAACATTCGTCTTTTTTATGTCTTTATTTCTTTCAACCATTACTCACTCACTCACTCACTCACTCACTCACTCACTCACTCACTCACTCACTCACTCACTCACTTTCTTTCTTTCTTTCTTTCTTTCACTATTCTTTTATGCTTGTTCGTTTTTATTCTTTATATTGCAATTCTCTTACGCCTGTTCTTTATATATCTTTCTTCCTTTTTCAATTCATATGTGACTGTCCTTTTCTTTCTTTCTTTCTTTCTTTCTTTCTTTCTTCAATATCTACCTATTCTTTTTTATTCTTTCTTTCTTTCACTATTCTTTTATGCTTGTTCGTTTTTATTCTTTCTGTTACAATTCTCTTAGGCCTGTCTTTTTTATTCTTTCTTTCTTTTTTATTTCTTTCTTCTATTTTATTATCTTCTTTTTTTATTCTTTTTCTCTTCTTTACTTTTTCTTTATTTTTCCATTCTTTGATATTTTATTTCCTTTTTCTCTCTTTCTTTATTTACTTTTTCTCTATGTTCATATTTTTTTCATATTCTTTTATCTTCTGTCCATATTTCCATTGTTTTTCTTTTCTTGTTTCTCATAGTTTCTGTTGACATTCTATCTATCTATCTATCTATCTATCTATCTATCTATCTATCTATCTATCTATCTATCTATCTCAGTTTACTTCTCTATCCTCATATTTGTATCAGTCTGTTCGCATGTAAGTATTTATGTTTCTCTCTTTCTCTATTTATCTATCTCAGTCTGTTTCTATCTATCTATCTATCTATCTATCTATCTATCTATCTATCTATCTATCTATCTATCTATCTCAGTCTTTTCACTATCTATCTACTTCTGTATTCTTTTAGTTCGATTTTTTTATAATTATTATTCACGACTTAATTTATTCTGGTTTTTTTATTTCTTTCTTTCTTTCTTTCTTCTTTCTTTTCCTATTTCTATTTTTTTCCTTCCTGGGTTTCTTTCTTTTTTCCTATTTTCAGTTTTCCATTTTCTCTCATTTCTCTTTTCATTCATTTTTCCTTCTTTTCTTTCTATATTTTTTCATGACAATTTGAAATTTGCTTTTTCTTTTCTTCTTTATTTTTTCTTTCTTTTTTTCCGAAATGATTTTCTTTCTTACTTTCATGTTCTTTCATTTTATTATCCTTTTTCTTTCTTTCTCTTTTCTTTCTTTTTTTTTCAGTTGGAAAGAAGATTTAAATGTATCTGACGCATCTTGGCACGTGACAAAGTACCTGTTCTTGTCTAACATTTTCAACGACCATTTTTCTTTCTTTCTCACACATCAGAATCCCTAAATATATCATGCCTACCTATTACCCGGTGTCTTTGGTCCGCCACCTCATCGAAAATTGTTGTACAGAGACCTATTATATTCCCTTTCAGCATTTTCCTTCCTCGCTTCGCCCTTTCTTTTGCTTCGGCAAGAAATTAATTAGGACTTTGTTGAGAAGGCCTTTCTGTTCACAGCATTGTCGTTCTGTCATCTTCCTCATTGTCACTCATAACATGGCTACACACAGTTACAGACATGCAACATGCACATACAAAGAGACAAACAAAATCAGTAACAGAAAAATTGACATGCATTCAAGCACTCAGTTACACGTATATAAACAGTTGAGAAATAGGTCTCACCAATCTGTTCGTGTATATATATATATATATAAACTGATTTTTCTCCAGTTTCTGAAATGATTTTTCTGTTGCTGAGGTGATGTGTTATCCCCCGTGGGGATCTTCATATCGAAATGGTCATTCAACATCATTGAATTAATCCTTTTTTAATTTATATTTGCTCTGTAATATTTTATTACATGGAGCTCTCTTCCTGTATCATTTTTTAATATTAAAATAAAATTTTTAATATTAATTAGGATCGGGTTTTTGGAATTTGCCTTCCTGCTTTTTTCCCTTGGATTAAAGTATCTGAATTAAAATGTATATATATATATATATATATGAAATGATTTTTTTAACATTATTTTTGATCGATACTCGTATTTAAGTAGATATTCGGTTTTTAATTAAACAGTATTATATATTTATTTCTACCGGCCTGATTATTTTCGATAAATTTTTGTTACGAAATAGTGTGTCATTTTTACTTTGTATTGTTAACTCTAGCCAACTGGGAGAGTTCATTTTCCCGCCCTCCCCTATTTAATAACAAAATCCGAGTTGCACCTTTTTTTAGATCTTTAATCGTGGTTTCTCTTTCAGGTATGTTTATACATCTTTTTTTCTTTCTTCACTAAATTTACACCTATACCTGCTAATGCTAATTATACTTTCTTACCTCTATTTACTAACATATATTTTTAAACGAATTTTACAATTCAACGTGTCTATAATTAGCTATACCTTTCCCGAAAATTTATCGAAACTACCTACTATATATATATATATATATATAGTTGTAATATCAATAACAACAGAAACAATCCGGTCAATATTATCAATAATTAAACTACAACTGAGATCGTCTTGAAACCCACCGGGAACGAACCCGGAGGGAAAAGAAGGGGAAGAAAAAAAGAAACAAATGAAATACCTTAACAAAAAGTCAAGCATTCGTGAGAAAGAAAAAAAAAACAAGACGAAAACCTTAACAATAAAGAGCTCAATACGAAAGCAGAGTGCACAAACCACCCAACGCGAAAGTAGAGCAAACAAAATCGAACATCTAAGTGAGCCAATAACCTACCACGGTTTCGCTAACAGCTCGTCAGGGAAAATTTAGCGAAACCGTGGTAGGTTATTGGCTCACTTAGATGTTTGATTTCATATATATATATATATATATATATATATATATATATATATATTTCGTCATTGATGAAATTTAAACATAATAAAAAATATAAAACAACGGTGTAATACCGGAAGATTTAAGTAGATACATTTTCATAGCGCTGCCTAAAATTCCAGGTGCAGATGAATGTAAACTCCGTGCAATGGGTCACATAGCAAAATATCATGTCTAAGCTGATGAATAGAAACCGAAGCAGAATTAGGTCTGAAATGAGACAAAAACAGTGAAGGTTTGTTAAAGACACTGGAACAATGAATGCAATATTTATGCTCAGAATTATGACAGAAAAAGCAGTGCAAATGAAAACCTATGTTTTGCAGATTATACAAAAGCGTTTGATAAGGTACACCACAAAGAACTGTTCGAACTGCTAAGTAAGCTTGATTTGTTTAGGACATGTATTAAAATAATGAGGAACGTATTCTAGGGGCAAACTGCTTACATATAGATAAAAATAAATTAGCCAATGCACAAATATAGAAAGACATAAACATATGATTCTGTTAACATTTTGGTCTCTCACGCGTTGTGACATCATAGAACTGCATTACAAATTTACGCCCTGCGTCTGCTATTCGGTGACTGTTATCGTTGCTTAGCAATGCTTTATGTCAGCACAAAATAAAATCATCTTTGATGGTGAATGTCTTTATGTTAACGTCCCTGTGACCTCTCTGAAGATGTCTCATGTGAGTCGAATGCTTAGAACCAAGATAATAAAAAATATCTAAATGTTGGACAATTTTTGTTTTTAATTTCACCTGAAATTTAAGCCAAAATACGATGTTTAGAACGGCCCATGATTAAAGATAATAGACATTCATTGTCTGTTATATTTAACAGTATATGTTTAGAAAATTATCTGCTACTTCGATACATATATATATATATATATATATATAGAGAGAGAGAGAGAGAGAAACTAGAGAATATCTTCTCAGTTGTTCCTGTCCTTAACAGTAACTTCGGACTAGTTTATCTACATAAAATAAAGAACTATATATGTATATATATATATATATATATATAGAGAGAGAGAGAGAGAGAGAAACTAGAGAATATCTTCTCAGTTGTTCCTGTCCTTAACAGTAACTTCGGACTAGTTTATCTACATAAAATAAAGAACTGGAGATATTACTGCCATAATGATACCAGAAATTTAGAAATAAAGTCGTATTAACACATTAAGAGACGAAGGACAACGGTGATAAGCGTCAACAAATATTACTGTTGCTATATCCCGACTTCATCTTAGTTAACCGTTGAGAACGGTATAAATCTATTCATTCTCTACTCAAAGGTCTCTGTGTTTGAGTTGAACTCTATCTAAGAGAAGAAATATTTAAATTCAAAACCGTGTCAGAAGATATGAAACTACTCCACTACTTTTCATAAAACGTCATATCAACTCACAGATTATCAAACAAATTAATCTTTGGCGTACCATGACCCACAGACATTTTACAGGAATTTAGTAAGATAATCCAAAGAGTGATTGTTATTTATCCGGCTATGGCTTAAATAAGATGACAGACTGAGGTCTCTATTCTTGTGTTGAACCTCGTCTGATAGAGGGCATATTTGAGTTCAAAACCGTTTTAGAAGGTAACAAGATACTACTCAACTATTTTTTACCTCAAACGTCATGTCATCTTACGGATAACCAAGCAGCTGAATCTTAGCCGTACCATGATCGACCCACTTTCTACAGGAATTTAGTAAGATATCCCAAAAAGCAGTTGTTGTCTTCATAGCTATGGCTTGAATAGGAGAACAGACTAGGATCTTCGTTTTGGGGTTGAATTCTAAGAAAAGGAATATTTGAATTCAAACCGTGTTAGAAAGAAACCAGAAACTACTCTACTATTCTTCCCAGCACTTTATGGCAACTCGCCGGTCACCAAGCAAATCTATCTTTGTCGCACCATGATCCAATCACGATCTACAGGAATTTAATGAAATAGTTCAAAGAATTATTGTTCTCTTCCCAGCTATGACTTAAATAAAACAGACAGGGCTCTTTGTTCTTGCGTTGAGCCCGTCTAAGAGAAGGAATATTTGAAATCAGAACCATGTTAAAAGGTAGCAAGAAACTACTCCAATACTTATCTCAAAACGTCATGGCATTTCGCAGATAACTAAGCAAATGAATATAATATACGAATGAGAACCCACGTTCTTTAGGGCATTGGTTATATATATATATATATATATATATATATATATATATATATATATATATATATACTGTATCCAGGTAGAAGATAATTTTGTAAACATTTACTGTCAAACAAAAGAGAATAAATGTCTATTTAGTTTACTCATGAGCTGTTCTAAACATCGTATTTTGGCTTTAATTTCAGGTGAAAATAAAAACAAAAATTCTCTTACAATTATATAATTTTTTATTATGCTAGTTCTAAGCTTTCAGCTCACATGAGACATCTTCAGGGAGGTTACAGGGACAAAACAAAACAAAACAACCCACTCTTGATAAAATCACATTTAAATCTAGTAATAACACATTACATTGCATTTAAATATATGGTTCTGTTAACATTTCTAGAACCGCATTACAAATTTACGAACTGCGTTTGTTGTTCACTGACTGTTATCGTTGCTTAGCAATGTTTTATGCCAACACAAGATAAAATCATCTTTGATGGTGGATGTATTTATGTTAACGTTCCTGAAACCTCTCTGAAGATGGCTCATGTGAGCCGAAACTTAGAACCATCATAATAAACGAATATCCAATATTTTCACCTGAAATTAAAGCCAAAATACGATGTTTAGAACGTTTCGCGATTAGACATAATAGACGTTCATTGTATCTTTTATATATATATATATATATATATATATATATATATCCGAGTGAGTATAGAACGAGGAGAGAAAAGAAAAAAATTTTTCCGTCCAAAATATTAATTTAAAACAGTGCTCGATATATGATGTATAGAGCTGTGAATATTTATTATAAATTATGTTTTAGAACGTGTACATAATGTTTTCTATACATGTCCTCTTCTCTACAATCATATGTTTGTTTCAATGTTGGGGACTCCAACATATCATCGGGAGACGGAAATGATGTTTGTAGAAAAGAGGACATATATAGAAAAAATTATCTACTTGTTCTAAAACATATATATATATATATATATATATATATATATATATATATATATATATATATATATATATATATATATATATATATCTGCCTTCTTCTACCGAGCGCCCATAGCCCAGAGGTAGAATCGCCGACTGATGCCAATTCGATCGGGTTTCAACCTTGGGTTAAAAACAATCGGATGTCTAACCGTACTGATGAGCTGTGATACAGCGAAACAGATCAGTCTGCGGATGACTATAAATCTTATATCTACTTTTTCCCCTAAATATTTTTTAATCATAAAAAATCTGTTTTCTAATACTTTAACCCATGTATAAATGCTAGTTTTGTTTGACAAGTCTCTAATATATGAATCTTTCTTTTTTCTTTTCTTTTCTTTTTTTTATCCTTCTTATCTACCCCCCCCCCCACTCTATTTCCTTCTGTTTTGTTTAACACAATTCTCAGTTTAACAACACTTCCTATTCCATCTTTTAACCCCTTCCCCCTGTAAAGCTAGACGAAGCCAAATTTTCAAATTTTTCCCTTACATCACTATCTAAAAGTAAAATCTTAAAAATAGACGTAAATTGCAAATTAAAATTTTTTCTGATGTAAATTTCTTAGTTCTAAACCGTCTTTTTTTATTTTTTTCATTTTGAAAAAGTGTCAGTTGCTGACGATATATGAAATCTCTCTTGGGGATTTACTGTTGAAATGATCATGCAACAACAATTTTGAACCTTGAAAATATATATATATTCGAGCCGAGTTCGAATTCCAGTTGAATTCATTGCATTCACTTACGTGCAAATACCCTTGGGAAAGGTATTAATTCATCTCTTCCTTCCAGTTATGGGTTAAATAACAGAACAGTGGTTTCTATAGCCTGGGCTGGCAACCAGTCTACCGCAGAAAGCAATGGCAACCTACTGCGGAATAATCTTCTGCCCAGTCAGTCATGTCTCTTTCGAGACGTGATCGCCCAAGCGTGTTTCACGTATGGCACTTAACTAACTTATATATATATATATATATATATATATATATATATATAGTGTTGGGAGTCAGCATATTTAATATTTACAGCGTAGGACTGAGAAATAATTTCTTAGACAGTTGTCTACTTTTGGTATTTTCTCTTTACTTTATGTTTTTGTTGTTGTTGTTGTTGTTTTCTGTTTCTTTAATGGTTGTCTTTGTTCGTTTTTCATTTTCTATTTCCACTTTACAGAATATTTTACTCTATACCGATTTGTTTAAACACCTATGAATGTTCCAGTTTATCATTCTTGGTTACTGGAGTCTCATACGTTGGAAATTATTTTTATCAACATTGAAATGTAAATTCTTTAGCAACAAACTGCCTGCATACGGACAGGTAATGAATTCAGCAGATATACAAAGAAAAAAGTCTACGGCTATATCGTGTTGAAGACACCGGTTCCCGTCCGATCACCGAAGTTAAACAACATCGAGCCTGGTCTGTACTTAAAATGGGTGACTGTTTAGGAATACCAGGTGCTGTAAATGTAAGGACCAAGAATAGTCCACCGGTCCTCCAGGTTTGGGGGTTGGGTGCAGGGCTAACAACCCTGTCCCGTAAAAAAAACAGTTTGTCACAGAAACAGCAACAAAAAGTTGCTGCCCTATGCATCATCTGGGTGTGATGGATAAATGATGATGAAGAGAAAGATAAAAAGGGGAGTAAGAAAAGAATGCGTCTTTTCACTTAATCTGTTTAACTTGTACAGCGAGACTATTTTGAGGACCCTAGATGTTATGCCAGTTTGTAATCGGAGGCCACAATTTGAACAACATAAGGTAAGCAGATGATACAATGTGGATTGCAGACACGGAAAGGAATACACAAATCCTCCTACAGAAGATAGCTGAAGAGTGACAAAAAAGGACTACAAATAAATTACAAGAAAACCGAATGCATGGTCATCAGCAAAAAGAGCAGACCCAAATGCTAAATACAGTTGGGGTATACTAAAATCAAGCAGGTACAAAAATTTAAATACCTGGTAAGTGTTCTAACAGAAGACAGAAAGTGCGAAACAGAGATCTGAAAGCGAATTGGCATGACAAATGACGGGTTCCAGAAGCTGAGCAAAGTATTAAGACACAGGAAAACTTTTGCTAGAAACAGGGAAGAGAGTATTAGATTGCTATGTGATGTCAGTTCTTTAATATGGTAGTGAAGGCTGGACAGTATTATCAAAGATGAAGGAGAAACTTGAAGCAGCTGAAATGTGGTTCTACAGAAGGATGCTGCGGATATAGTGGAGTGAGCAGAAATAAACGTTATGAAAAGTTTTTAAATTCAAAGGCAGTAATAATGTCATCATTATGATGACATTATTGAATTTAAATGATGACATTATTACTGCCTTTGAATTTAAAAATTTTTCATAACGTATATTTCTTTCTTTTAAAATGTTGTAACACTTTTCCTGCTACAAGGTAATATTTGTTTTTTAAACTGTAATATAGTCCCTGATAATGAACGATGACGTTCGTAAGTACTAGAACAACCTTTTGATAATTCTTATGCAAATATAATTCGGAAATAAAAGTCTAATCAGAAAATATGAAAAAATTAAAAAGAAAATGTATAAGATTATGTTGTCTCTATCGTTTAACACAACTTGTTTAAAAGAAAAATGCTGCCAAAATATACGTACTTATATATATATATATATAAAGAAAAATTAAGGTAGACACGTTATTACATGGTAAATCGGAATTATGGGCCTATTTCAGGCGAACTATCATCATCTTCTGTCTTGATTGTATAAAGGATTTTACACGAATGAGATTCACAAAGACCTAAAAAAAAAAAAAAAGAAACGAATAAAAATAACGGTCGCTCCCTTAAAAGAAAAAAATAAGAAAAATACATCTGTTCGGCGAACACACATACATATATATCAGTCAGTTAAGTGCCATACGTGATACACGCTTGGGCGATCATGTCTCTTTCGAGATATGACTGACTGGGCAGAAGATTATCCCGCAGTAGGTTGCCATTGGTTTCTGCAGTAGGCTGGTTACCAGCGAAGGCTATAGAAGCCAATCTGTCCTGTTATTTAACCCATAAATGGAAGGAATAGACGGATTAATACCTTTCCCAAGGGTATTTGCGCGTAAGTGAATGCAATGAATTCAACTGGAATTCGGACTCGGCTCTCCGATTTCTCGTTCCGAGCCGATATCCACTGTGCCACAACGCACATCCCCGTTAATCTCTAAAGCATATATATACGCAACATATAATCAGAGGACACGCGTAGCGGCGGATGTCAACAAAAGTTCGAAGATACATTCAACTTGACAGTTGGATTGCAGACCCGTAGATTTGAAACGTAAAGAAAGTGGGTTAGGTGAGAGAGAGAGAGAGAGAGAGAGAGAGAGAGAGAGAGAGAGAGAGTGAGAGAGAGATAGAGATAGTTAAAAAGAAAGGGTAAGTATCTTAAAGCATAAACGAAAAGGGAAGAAGAAGAAGAAGAAGAAAGAAGAGAGGAATAATTTTAAAATAGAAAGAAAAGATGAAAAGAGAAAATGAGAAAATAAAAAATAAATAAATATTATAAATTAAAGATGAAAGGATAAGAAATTGGTGTCTAAAAAGATTAAAAATATATTTAAGAGATAATAGTTAATCTGTTGTGATCACAAAATACTCACACTAATATATAAACAAAATTATACTAATTATACAATCAACAAAACAAATATAATACAATAAAAAATTAAAAAATTAAAAAAATTAAAAAAATTAAAATTTAAAAGTAAGCCTAATTATTCTATTTAAATTTAGTTGTTTAAATTTAATTATTTAGTTTAAAAATAAATTTACATATTACTAGTTAAAGGATAAGAAACTGGAATTTTTAAAAAAACCTAAGAAAATTAAACAATTAAGATGTAATAGTTAATCAATTCACTTTAATTATAATTACCCCCCCCCCCACTATATAATAAAAATTATACTAATTATTCGGTTAACAATACAATAATAATACCATAATGTAGGTAGATTTTTCGGTCAACAATACAGTTATAATACCGTATAACTGTAGTACAATAAAAAACATATATGTACATATACAAGTCACACACACACACACACGTAAATGCGTACACACATACCCGCATACACATATATATATGTATACCCATATATGTACATGTACACAGATACATAAATACATATACACACACATACGAACACACTCATATATATATATACACACACGAACACCAGCAAAAACAAATATGTAAGCAATACCATACATATATAAAAACCCGAATAGATAGAACAAAAAAAAAAACAAAAAAAAAAACCTCGACATATATAACAATGGTTTACAATTAAACAATATATATTCCGTAGAATAGTGTGATGTGTGTAAACTCTTCAGAGGAATGAATGAGGGGCTAAAAGTTTAACATAATTTAAACCGACTCCTGTGTCGACATTTAAAAATTAGTTCCCTCCTCAGTTTCAGCAGATCCAATAGGTTTTTGTGTTTTACAATAGTGACCTTTTCATCCAGGCATAAGCGACAGCAATATTGTTTAATTACTTAGTTTCTGGTAATAATAAGATTAGACCAGTGCACATTTGTATTAAAAGGTGTTTAATACAATTATATTGTGGAACGTTTGAGCGTTCAAAAAAACAAAACAAAACAAAAACAGAAAAACAAAAAAACACCGTTACGTGAGCGTTCTTAAAAAAAACGTAAAGGTAAAAACGTAAAGGTAAACGGTCAAATCAGTTATTGCAAATCGCCTGAAGACACCACTCATGGTAGAAACCTAGGTCGCATAATAACTCGTTTACAAATGGAATATATATATAATCCTCGAAGCACTCTACATTAAACAGTTTAAACCTGGTTTGAATACAATCAATTTCGATATTTCCAACAACGTACTCAAATGTCTGTAATCAGACCAGGGACCACAACACCACTATTTTGTCACTGTCTTCGGCCATCCGCCACGGTAGGGATGGACTTATATTTTCAATTCAATTATCTTTATTGTTAATAGCTTAAATGTTCTATGTTTACTGTGTGTTATTATTTACTCTTTGATAATGGCTTATGTGAGCCGAAAGCTTAGACCCGATAAAAAATTCAACAAATACTGTGATTTTTGTTGTCTTTTAACGACATCACCATCAAGTATATCAGACGGTATGAACGGATCCTACACAAAATTAATAGACAAAACTTCTCTATATTATTCAATGAAACCTGCATTAATAAATATATATATATATATATATATACTGTAATGGTTATTACAATGTTTTTATAAATTCATAGTATCACTACACAAAAATTTTCATGTTCCGAAGCCAGCCCATTATGTTGTTGGCTTCATCCTCGTGTGATTTTTTAGAAAAAAAAATATACATATATATATATATATATATTGATGCATTTTTCATTAAATAATATAGACAAGATTGACCACTTAATATTTCTTGCTTTTACTCTCGCGTGGTCATGTGTGACGTCATGAGCTGTGGTGCGATATTCACTTCCAGCGTCTTGTATGCACGAGTTTGTCGTTGCTTGGAAATCTTCCATGACAACAAAAACAAATTGTCATCCTTGCCATTATTGTCCATGAATTGTTATACTATAATGTAATTTGAAATCTTTTAAAATGGAACTTTATCTCAGTGCGTGTGTGTGTGTGTGTGTGTGTGTGTGTGTGTGTGTGTGTGTGTGTGTGTGTGTGTCCGTTACCTATAGACTCCGAAACGGCGGAACCGATTTTCTTGAAAATTTACACAGTTGTACTATAAGCGTCTGTGAGTGTTCTTAGCTAGGTTTTGTGTCGAGGTACCCCTGATAAATATCGAAAATCGATAATCGAAAAAATCGGTTTATAGAAGGAATGGTCTGATTTTAATCAAATTTGATACACTCATAGAAAAAGACACAAGAAACGATATTCACAAGTTCCAAGGTTGCAGTTCTTACAATAGTGCAGAAAATCGATAATATTTGTATAAAAAAAGCAAGATGTTTGTTTGTTTGTGTGTGTCTGTTTATCTGCCTGTATGTCTGTATTTTTTCAGACCTTCTATTTTAGTTTTGCTTTGGGTTTGGCTCTAAGTAGGTATAATTGTAGTTCTTAGCCTCAGCCATGAGCTCATTTACTCAGTGGACTTATTTAGCCTTCAAAATTCAGTTTACGACGAAAAAGACTTATTTGATATCGATACCATGAAATCAAAATTTGACTTACATCCATTCATTTTTCTTTCAGTCTACGGTTTCGCTTTAACTGGAAACAACTATTGCTTTTTAGTCTTTCGTGCCAACGTCCAAAGAATCTGAACTCCAATACCATGGATTAGTTTTAAAGCTTTCATTACACCCGAGCAACGCCGGGCTATAATGCTAGTATATATATATATATATATATATATATATATATATATATATATATATATATTACATCGAAGAAGTTAGAGGATTGCACACGCATTCTGCGTCTAAATTTCAGTTATGCTTCTCCTTCGACGATCTCCACTGGTCTTTGCTATTTGAGTGATAGCATTTAGCAGATCTTGCGTAAAATGACAGTCTACTTACAGAACCAATTGGCCAAGCAAACGGAGACGTACTTAGTGGACTGTGATGCCGGCTAAAATAATGCTATAAATATCTTAACTGTTGTCTGCATGGCAGACATGCTACTCGAATAAAACATCGGCCATACCTCTTTCTCCTTCTTTTCGTCACACAACCTGTACAGACAATAAGGCCTATTTTCCCGACTCGTAAAGAAGTTGAATTTTATGAATCAATAAGCTCTCTTTTTGTTTTATAATCTTATCTGCTTTTCAACTATCTCTCTTATCCTCCTCTGCCTTCTACTACTTCTGTAATTTTTACGTTTTTTTTTTCCGTTGGTTCTTCCATTTTTTTCACTTTCATTTCGACTCCATCTTCTCCCCGACAAACTTTGCGTTTGTAATGTCTGTCTTTCTTTCTTTCTTTCTTTCTTTCTTTCTTTCTTTCTTTCTTTCTTATTCCCTTGTGCTTATTCACTCTCTCTTTTTCTAAACTCTTTACCATGTTCTTTCTTTCTTTCTTTCTTTTACTATTCACGTGTGTCTTTTCTTTCCGTCTGTCTCCTTTTTTACTGGTCTCTTACACATGTATTTTCTTTCTTTCGTTATCTTTTACTATTCCCTTTTGCCTGTTCTTTCTTTCTTTCTTTCTTTCTTTAACAACGCCCTTCTTCAAATTAACTGAAACAACTGCTTTAGTGTCCTTTCTTTTACCATGCGGTCAGTTTTAGGCCCACTGAAGTGACAGGGTGTAATCCATTTCTATTTTTTCCTCAGATTAGGTTATTTGTGGGTTGTATGATGAAGTTTGTTTGACCTTGAAAAATATTGCGCCATCCGTCATTGCGTCAGACTTTTATCACGTCCAGACACTATTGTCTTGACTGCTAATTGTCTTACGGCCATTGCTTGCTATGGACGTTACTCCAAGGAAGCATACGAAAATTTTCACGCTGCACGAACGCACTGGGCAAGCCTTACAGAGAGATCGCGGATATTGTTAGTGTCAGCCTTTTAACTGTCAGTCGTGTCATCAGGGCGAAAAAACAAACTGGAGCCATCAGTCCAGAACGTAATGGAAAATGTGGTCGGAATAGAAAAAAAATGTCAAGATTAATTTTCCTACGGCCATCGTCTGCGATGTGTTACTCCAAAGCACGACAATTTTCACGCTGCACGAACACACTGGCAAGCCTTACAGAGAGATCGCGGATATTGTTGGTGTCAACCTTTCAACAGTCAGTCGTGTCATCAAGGCGAAGAAACAAACTGGATCCATGAGTTCAAAACGTTCACGAAGATGCAATCGGAAGAGAAAAACAACGCCAAGAGATTACGTACACGTGATCTTTCAAGTGTGAAAGATCCCCGGAAAACATTATTCGTTTTGGTTCAATTAATTTGCACAAGGATGTAGTTTATCGTTATACTGAGGACATTTTTGACCATTCATTTTACCTTGGAAAAAAAGAAAAGCAATAGGGTTATGAATTAAAAATAGAGTAATATAATCTAATTTAGGAGTGTATGATGAAATTTGTTTGGCTTTGAAAAATATGGCTTTGTTCCTGATTGCACCCGATTTTTATCACGCTCAGACACTATTGTCTCGACACTCGATTAATTTTCCTACGGCCATTGTCTGCGATGTGTTACTCCAAAGCACGAAAATTGTAACGCTGCACGAACACACTGGCAAGCCTTACAGAGAGATCGCGTATATTGTTGGTGTCAGCCTTTTAACTGTCAGTCTTGTCATCAAAGTGAAGAAGCAAACTGGATAAAAACATAAAGAAAATGCGATCAGAAATGAAAAATAACGCCAATGGACGACGTATACGTCTTTTTTTTTTTTTTTTTTAATCATTACACTCCAAGCAAGGCAGTTTTACTGCCACTGGTGCACATGGGGTTAAATAGAAAAAAAGTGAGGAGAAAAAAAGAACAGGTCAATACAAGGTGTCAGGAAATGGTTAAGAGAAGGATGAGAATACTGTTATGATGAGAGTGGTGTTGACGGAGAAAGGAGCACGAGAGAGAGAGAGACGATGCAAGTTAGTGAGATAGGAGATGGCTTTTATTTTTATAATCATATTGCCCCAAGCAAGGCATTTTACTGCCACTATTTTGCAGGGGGTTACATAGGAGGAAAGTTATGAGAAAGAGTGGCAGGTTATATGGGTGTCAGGAAGTGGGTAAGAAGAATGAGAATACTGATGAGAGTGGAGTGGACGGAGAAAGAAGCATGAGAGAAAGGATGCGAGTCAATGAGATAGGAGATGACTATTGACCTTACATTAAAATTATTGGAGATTGTAGATGTCGGGGAAGCAAGTATACGGAAGGGAATTACACAGGCGGGAAGTGCGAGAAAAAAAGCTATTAGTGTAGAACTTGCGGTTACACTTGATAAGTTTCACTGTAAAAGAGTGGGACCTAGTTGCTAGTCTAGTAGCTCGAGTAAATTCATACATAGGGGGCACCAGTGAGCTAAGCTCATCAGAGCAGAAACCGTGAAAGAATTTGTAGAAGAGACAGAGGGAAGCTATATTACGTCGGTGATAACATGACTGGAGTTGAGATACCAGGTTGGGATTGATTACATTCTTTGTTGGATTATGTCAAGAACCCCAAGATGAATTGCAGGGGCACACGAGAAGATGTGGCAGCAGGCAAAGTGTGAAAAATCCTATGAAGATATTCGTTTTGTGTCAATTAATTTGCACAAGATTATATTTTCTCGTGTCATTTTTCTCCTACTATTTCTTTCTTTCTTTCTTTCTTTCTTTCTTTCTTTCTTTCTTTCTTTCTTTTGTTCACTTGTCCTCGTTCATTCTGTCTTTGTTTCTTTCCTTTTTCCAATTCACCCTTTCTTTCTTATACTATTCACTTTTGAATGTCTTTCCTTCCTTCCTTCCTTCCTTCCTTCCTTCCTTCCTTCCTTCCTTCTAATATTCACGTGTGTTTTTCTTTCCGTCTTTCTGTTTTTATTCTTCTTTTTTCTTTCTTTCGCTATTTTTTTATTACTTCTTTGTCCCTATTCTTTCTGTCTGTCTTTATTTTTCTTTCTTTCTTTCTTTCTTTCTTTCTTTCTTTCTTTCTTTTTTTCTTTCTTTCTTTCTTCTGTTCACTTGTCATTTTTCATTCTGTCTTTGTTTCTTTCCTTTTTCCAATTCACCCTTTCTTTCTTCTACTATTCTCTTTCGCACGTCTTTTGTTTGTTTGTTTGTTTGTTTCTTTCTTTCTTTCTTACTTTCTTTCCGTCTGTCTTTTCTTTTACTGTTCTCTTTTCTTTCTTTCGTTATTTTTTTTACTGTTCGCTTTTCTTTCTTTCGTTTTTTTCTACTCCTATGTCCCTATTCTTTCTGTCTGTCTTTATCTTTCTTTCTTTCTTTCTTTCTTTCTTTCTTTCTTTTAATATTAACGTGTGTTTTTCTTTCCGTCTTTCTTTTTCTTTACTGTTCTCTTTTCTTTCTTTCTTTTTTTTATTACTTCTTTGTCCCTCTTCTTTCTAGTCGATGTGGATGACCATGATCGACTACGTTTTGAAAAGGAAACGACACATAAAGAATATATTTTCTTGTCATTGAAGAAAGAAGCATAAGTTATATGAAGTGTCTCAAAAACAAGATAGTAGCGATAATGAATATTTGAAAAGTGACAAAGTTCTTTGCTATTGCTCATTTCACTAAAGATTCCTGAATCTAATTACAGACCATCTTCGAGAAAATAAAGCGAAACCTTCTGTTATTTATTTTTCATTTTCAGAAGTTGTGTGGGTAAGCAAATAAACAAAGCAAAACTTTAAAAAAATGGCGACCACAACGCAAGATGAATTCTGTTCACCTTTGACACTTCTTTGTTTTTATTTATTTAGCTACATTATTTTTACTTTGGCATCATCCAAATATTATTTTCTACCGTTGCAGGTAATTTATGAAACTATTTATACTCTACAGAAAACAGGTAATCTCGTCGGAAACAAAATAAAATATTCGTTTCCATAGACTTTTGCGTAACTATCCATCTATTTTTATCATAAAGAGTTAGTTTTTGTATTCTTTCGTGAGACATCGACGTATAAGAAAGTGATTCAGTTATAATTACTTATTCCATGTGCCATGTCTCATAAGAACTTGGGCGATCATGGCTCTCCACAACTTTTAGTCCTTTGTAACTCTTAACAATGTCTTTTTGCTATCTTCTAATCTCTGTTCTGCAAACCATTAACAAAAGATCGTCCCGGTTATTCACTGTATTTCTCTGTACCTCTTGCTTTCATTCCTCATTACGTACCTTAGAAATTTCAACGGTCGCTTTCTAATTCTAATTATAAGTTTCCTTTTTGTATCCATCTACTCTAAAACTTTTTCACTGCTCACATATTCAGTTCAGTTTATTCTCAGTATCCTTCTGAAAAACCACATTTCTGCTGTTTCAAGTTTCTTCGTCAGTGATAAGATTATTTAAGCAGTTTCAGTTGTTCATGAATGATTGTGTGTACAGTTCCCACACTGACATCAAACTTTGTAATTATTGTCTCTATATACACACAACAGTCTTCATCCATAAAATTTACCCCACCTCTGGTGTTCTGACTTCCTTACTCTTCCTACACCTCTCATCGTCCCTAAAAGACTCTCTGCCTTCCTCGAATCTCTTCTGCCACTCGAAAACCGATGATCGGCCCATGCAGGAGGGTCCGTAAGCAATCTGAAGCATTTCATACATTTCTGTGGCGTTCTCTCTAAGTTTAACACAAAACTTTATTGCGTATCGTTCTTTAGAAATGTCCTCTCGCCCGGACTGCATTCTCAAAAAATGTCAGCTGTGACGACCAGGGTTTAGTAGGGTGTGTTTAAAGTCCTTTTCAACCAGAAATGATAAAAATGGATGTATCAGAGGCATAGTAATAACATAAAACAATTTCAAGAGCCTACAATAATTTTAAACGCCTCGACAAAAAAAAGTTCGGAAACCTTTTGAAGGCACCTCGTACCTTAGTAAATTTAGTAGCAGTACATTTTGGAAAAAAATCGAAGAAAAAATATTACCAGGAAAAAAATATATATCGGTAATACATCTGACTTTTGACAAAACCCTGTTTACAAAAATATATCAATGAAATTTGATCAACAAACTGCTTTTCAAAAATACAAATCCAGAAGACCTCTTGAGTTTTCCAAAAAAAAAAAATACAAAACAAAAAAAACCTTTTTCAACAAATCTAACTAATTTAAACTTCTTACTATAATCGAACATTGAAAAAAAAAAAAAAGACAAAACTTAACCCCACCTCTTACCTTTTGGCATTAGATAACCCACAGAGGTGTTGATATGCTATTAAACAAAATTCAAACTTCAAAAACATTTTCGTAATGTACTTTATCAAACTGGTTGGTTTAATCTATAAGACCTTTGTCCAGAGACATTCTTTCATCTAAATTCCCAGTTATCCGATCAATTGAACAGGTGAAGAGGTTCATTCCTTGTTCCCTGTTTAGGATGTGGTTTCCGGCTTTCTTTTTTCCAATCTTTTCACTCTTATGTAGCCCCCTGCGCATCAGTGGGATTACCGCCTTGCTCAGGGTGATATGATTAAAAAAAAAAAAGAAAAAAGGTTTATAGCATATCAGACATTTTTCTGCTCTTAAAAACTATTTAAAAAACAAATATTTTCTGTGTTAAAAAAACACAAAAAAATATCAAATGAAAGATTCTTTTAAATAAAATTCGTTTTACGTTAGTTTCGAAAATCGTTCAGTTTGCAAAATCAGTGTTGGAATCCCTGGATTTTCAGCTGAACACAAATCACCGACTCTGGATAAACATACATATCAGTCAGTCAGTTAAGTGTCTAATGATACATGGCTGGGTGATCATATCTTAAAAGAGACATGACTGACTGGGAAGAGGATTTTCAGCCGTAGGTTGCCATTACTTTCTGCGGTAGACTGGTTGCCAACCACGGTTATAAAATCAAATCTGTCCTGCTATTAAACCAATAACTGGAGAGGGAAGTGACTGATTAATACCTTTACCAGGGGTAATTGCGCGTAAGTGAATGCAACAAATTTAACTAGAATTCGAACTGGGCTCTCCGATGTTTCGTTCTGAGCCGATATCCACTGCAGTATCTTCTTCTATGTGCCCTGTCCCTTCAGAACGTAGGCGAACATGGCTTTTCACGTTTCCCTATTCCTGGTGGCTCTGAGCATGCATTCTCCTGTTATATCATGCAATCCTCGTTCCGTCATCCACCTGATTAGGTCCTTCAAATATGTTATCCGTTGCTTTCCTCTGTTTCTTTTTCCTTCTATCTGGCCTGTTGGTATCAGATTCTTAAAAGCCCTCCTTCCTCATTGCGTGTCCCAGGAACTTCAGCTGTCTCTTCCTGATGCTCAGTATTAATTTCCTTTTTGTTTACATCATTTCCAAGACCTCATCATTGCTCACATTCTCGATCCATGATATTCGCAGCATCCTTCTGTAGAACCACATTTCAGTTGCTTAAAGTTTTTCCTTCATCTTTGGTGATGTTGTCCAGCATATCCTGCCATATTGAAGGACGGACATCACGTAGCAATCCAGTACTCTCTTCCTAGTTTCCAGAAAAATTGTCTTGTTTCTTACTCAACTTCTGGAATGCTTCCTTCGCCATGCCAATTCGCCTTCGGATCTCTGTGTCACACTTTCCGTCTTCTGCTATAACGCTTCCCAGGTATTTAAATTATTGTACCTGCTTGATTCTGGTATCACCAACCTGTATTTGTCACATTGAGCGGCCCTTTTTACTAATGACCATGCATTCGGTTTTCGTGCAGTTTATTTCTAGTCCTTTCTTGTTCTGCTACCTTCTGTAGGAAGTCTTGTAGTTTCCTTTCCGTGTCTGCTATCAGCACTGTATCATCTTCGTATCTTAGGTTGTTTAAATTGTGGCCTCCAATGACGAATCCAGGCATATCTTCTAGGGTCCTCAAAATATTCTCGCTGTACAAGTTGACATGCAAGTTCCAGAGGAATAGGGATATCTTAGCTTTTCAAATTTAATTAACTGAACAGGCACGACATTGCCTAACTTCGTTGATCGAATGAGGACCAGTGTATCAACGGGATATGGTAGTGTTAACTACTATAAATTTACACTTCTGAAGGTCCCGTGGAATTAGATTATGTGGATAGAATCACTGTAACACTTTAACTTGATCGAATATGGCATACAAATATATAACGATCACTTTCAGTTTTCTTGTTTTTTGGTAATTTCTTTCATTTCAGGGATGTGCGTTGTGGTGCAGTGGATATCGACTCGGAACGACATATCGGGGAGCCGAGTTCGAATTCCAGTTGAATTCATTGCATTCACTTACGCACAAATACCCTTGCGAAAGGTATTAATCCGCCTCTTCCCTACAGTTATGGGTTAAACAATAGGACAGATTGGTTTCTATCGCTTTGGATGGCAACCAGTCTACCACAGAAAGCAATGGTAACGTACTTCGGGATAATCATCTGCCCAGTCAGTCATGTCTCTTTCGAGACATGATCGCCCAAGCCTGTTTTACGTATGGCACTTAACTGACTGACTGACTAGTATTTCATATATATATATATATATATATATATATATATATGTGAGTGTATGTGTGTGTGTGTGTGTGTGTGTGTGTTAATTACAACGTTAGAACATGTACAAACTACAACAAAACTGTGTATTTTGTTTCGGTATTGAAAAAACAATGTCGAAACAAAATGTACAATTTTGTAATAGTTTTCACATTTTCTAACGTAATAATTAATAATAAATATTCATTGCTTTGTTTTTTTCTATTGAGAAATATTTAAAAATAATCTTTTAAACGTTGCAATCATTTTTTTAGTTTTTATTAATATATATATATATATATATATATATATACCGCGCTTTTATACAACACGCTAAAATTTCTGTTGTCTTTTTCTGTAGACCTATGGCTTCGGGGTTAAAGACTCCGATTGACACCAAATCGGTCGAGTTTCGATCCGGCCGGAAGCAAGTGGATGTCTAGCCACACTGATGAGCTATGATACAGCAAAACAGGCTTGTATGTGGAAGACGAATATATGTATTTATGACCAGCAACCTTTTTTTCAAACATATTTGAATAAATACGGCCGACAAAGAAAATTTAATTAAATTTTTGTTAAGTTTTTCCAGCATTCATATGTTTTTTTTTTCCTGTTTGGCAAGACTTAAGGAATGCAAACATTGTCCGTAATTTTTATTGTCTCAAGTGCTTTCGGCTATTTCTATGCCCATTTTGAAGGATGTTTTGTCTCTGGTATTGTTATTTTTCATGTTTTGAGAGTTACGCTGTAATTTATATTTTGTATTTCAATAAAGGAGCGTTCGTTCCAATTCTTCACGGTTGGAATTCGTGTGAGCGGCTTTCTATGAAAAAAAAAAATTAATACTCTATTTCCAATATAAATAATGTGTGGTTGATAGTAGGATATAAATGCTTATTATACAGGGCCGCTATAATAGCGAGATGTTTCTGCTAATGTAATTTATACAGAATTCTAGTACTTTCGAACATCATTTTTCTGTAGAGTTCTTGTAAATTATGAGTTGATAGATGTTTTCATAGCGCTTTGGTCTGAAAAGTGACACGTGAAGTGTCTATTCAAAGAGGTAGTACTATGTCCAATATAAGTAATTGGTTTTTGACAAGAAACTGTACTGCGCAGTGGAATTTATACACTTAATTAGTTATCACTAGTTTAAATTTGATGGGTTATTTTTATTTTATTTTATTGATTTGATTGGGTTATTTTTATTTTATTTTATTTTTTTGATTTGATTGGGTTATTTTTATTTTATTTTATTTCATTGATTTGATGGGGTTATTTTTATTTTATTTTATTTTATTGATTTGATGGGGTTATTTTTATCTATGGCCTTCTAGTTTCTGTAATATATTATGTTTTTTAAAGTTAATTTTTTAAAAGGTTTAATAAAAATAATAACTAATTAATCAAGAATGTATTCACCCTTGTTGTTTACGACTTGTTTCCAACCTTCAACAATATTTTCAATACCCCGTTGGTAGAAATCACCCGATTTCGACTCCAAAAATTGATCCGACCAAGCTCTCAATTCTGCATGAGTATTGAACGAAACTCCGCGCATAGCATTTGAAAGAGATCGAAAGACGTGGAAATCTGTTGGTGCCAAATCAGAAGAGTTCAAATCACGAGAAGTTCTTTCAGCTATAGCGCCCTCTCCATACACAGCACAGATGTCGCGGGCATCTTTTGCGGCTTTAGAACCTTGATTAAAAGCAAAAAGAAGGAAGTGTCGAAAATACTCATTTTTATTAACTTCACATTCCATTTTAATGGTCCAAAAATAAACAAAATTTAACTAAAATTAATTCGAAAAAAAACAACAAAAAACAAAATAAATTCCCAAAAAATTAAAAAATAGATTTCTCGAGAAAAATAGATTTTAAAATTTAAAAAACGACAGGAACTTAGTTGCCAACCTAATATTATAATATTATGTTTTTCGGGAATTACGGTGTAAATATGGTATTTAATTGATTTTACGTATAGCTAATTCGTCTTGCTTATACTTATTGTGCATCTGGTTGCAGTAAAATATGTTGAGTTTTTGTATGATATTCTTAATACCGGTGTTGTGTGTTTTTTATAGGAATACTTTATATGTTTATCAGTAATGTAGTTTGGAAAATTATTGTTGACTGATGTTTGTTTTATGGATTATAGTATACTCAGAAATATTCTTTGGAGAGAAAAATTATGGTGCGCTCTATTTAAGAACATAATTATCATTGCTGTTTTTTTTTATCTTCCCGAACAGTCGTTATCAAAGTTTACAAGACAGGTGTTTGTTTGTTTGTTTTTTAAATACGAATCAGTGGTAAGTTCTTTGGTTTTTAATTTTACGTTAACATCAAGGAATGGGATTTTGTTATTAACCATGTTTTCATAAAGAAACTTTGGTTTTTCAAAAATTGATTTTAGGCTTATAATTTTTAATCAAAGCAAAAATGTCGTCAACGTAACGTGTGTAGATTTCTAGTTTCGCAGTTCTTTTCAATTTAAAACAAGCAAAAGCTTAGAGAAAGCAAGACTTAATGGGTTTCTCATGATGATGCTATGGTGGATTATCCGTTATAGTGAAGTGTATTTGTATGTTAAAACAGATTAACTGAATTTGGCCGTTAGTAGATAGCCCACTATAAGTGGTGCATAAAACAAGAAAATCAAATTGTGTATAGAAACAACACACACACACACACACACATATATATATATATATATATATATATATATTCAAAATAATAACTAAACAGACTCTGTAAGTATCTAAATCCTAACTTTATACAAAGATAAACTTTAAGAAAAACGAATAACCGACAGAATCTAATTCCGTTAACATCCGTCGCACTAAGGCGATGGATAAGAGGGGGAAAAAAAGAAATCCGCGGAATAAAGACAAGACATACGATACTCCGCAGTAAAGAAAAAAAACCCAAACGGAACCAACCACAAAAAAGAAGAAAAAGTGCACGATACAAATACAAACAAATGCAAAAGTACAAATGAAAAGCAAAAGTAGAGCAAAGACACATAAAGAATCACAAGATAGCCAAAACCTACCGCGGTTTCACACAACGGCTCGTCAGGGCCGTTGACGAGCCGTTGTGTGAAACCGCGGTAGGTTTTGGCTATCTTGTGATTCTTTATATATATATATATATATTCAGATACTTTAATCCAAGCGGAAAAAGCAGGAAGGTAAATTCCAAAAACCCGACCCTAATTAATATTAAAAAAATTTAATTTAATATTAAAAAATGATACAGGAAGAGAGCTCCATGTAATAAAATATTACAGAGCAAATATAATGATCATCCAACATCATTGAATCCTATTTTAATATATATATATATATATATATATATATATATATATATATATATATATATATATTTCAATTAAGGTTTTTTACAAATAAAAGTAATGTCTTTTGGTTGGTACAAAGGCTGTTAAAATGTTCATAGCAGTAATTGCCGAAAAGTGTTTGTGCGTCTGTATTTGTGAGCGTTTGTCTGTTAAAAGTGTTTTTGAAGTCTCCGCTCAGTCCTTCGGGTTAGTGGCTCAGAGAACAGTCAAGAAGAAGATAAGAGAGAAAGGAGAGGCAACATAATACGATCGCTTGACGTGGTCAAGGGACGTGTTAATTATGCTCGGAGTTTCTTAACTGGCGATGCTTTCTGTGTCGTCCTTTTACTTTGTCTTCGGGATTCCGAACAAGTCATTTGGGAATTCACACCCGGATTTAATTCTGGGCTTTCCATTGGACGATAAACAAATTTTACTTCAGCTCGCGAAAAGGGTTCGTAAAAGGAATTTGATATTTATTTATTTTTGGTTTTCCACCGGAATATCTGCGTGGGGCCCAAATTCGCAAAGACCAGTTTTGGTCATTTGCTATCTGGACCTCTGAGGGCAAACATCCTGTCCCTAGCTTGTTCGTTATCACCATAATACCATTAGTTTGGACGCAGTTGTTGACTATGATCATAAGATGTGGCTTTCTTGGTAGTGGGGGGAGTAGTTTGTGCTTGTTAAATCTTTGGAAGAGAGATTGACGGGAGTTTGTAGGTTAGTCACTAATTATGTTGATTGTTTCTTCTACTGTAGGTTGGTTAAAAAAATTGTCTATATTTCTGAGATGAGGTAGTATTTACATTATTCGGACTATTGTCCTCATCTTTGTTGCCATTTGTATGACGTTTAATAATAGCTCATTCTATTTGTCTATATTTCTGAGATGAGGTAATATTTACAGTATTTACATTATTCAGACTATTGTCCTCATCTTTGTTGCCATTTGTACGACTTTTAATAATAGCTCATTCTATTTGTCTATATTTCTGAGATGAGGTAATATTTACAGTATTTACATCATTCGGACTATTGTCCTCATCTTTGTTGCCATTTGTACGACTTTTAATAATAGATCATTCTTATTGTCTATATTTCTGAGATGAGGTAGTATTTACATTTATTTACATTATTCAGACTCTTGTCCTCATCTTTGTTGCCATTTGTATGACTTTTAATCTTAGATCATTCTATTTCTCTATATTTCTGAGATGAGGTAGTATTTACAGTATTTACATTATTCAGACTATTCTCCTCATCTTTGTTGCCATTTGTATGACTTTTAATATTAGATCTTTCTATTTGTCTATATTTCTGAGATGAGGTAGTGTTTACAATGTTTACCTTATTCGTACTATTGTCCTCATCTTTTTGTCATTTGTATGCTCAGCCTTTTTTAGGTGCTAGGAATTTCAAATCGAACACTTTATTACATTCATTGTGGTATGTAAGCTTCGATTGGAACCCAACAAGTTACATGTAGCCTGGTATTGAACTCACAACTGTAAGAGTGAAGTCAGGAACTAAACAACGTCTATATCCACTGGGCCATGTATCCTTAAGGACAAGAACAACTAAATATTTGGGACTTATAAACCTAATGTACTTTTTTTTATCACAGTTCATGTTGCAATTTTTTATGTTAGTGGTTTTCTCTAGCATTTTTTACTAACTTGCAGGGTTAGAGGGAAATAACTCATGACTTTCAATCGAAACTTCATGCAAGGAATGGAATATATATATATATACCCCAGTGATTGTAATAAAGGGTTTGGTTGAAATTCCTAACACCTGAAGAAGACCGGAGCGTACAACGGCCGAAACGTCGTACAAATGACAACAAGGATGAGGACAATAGTCCAAATAATGTAAATACTGTGGTTAAAACATGTTCAACATCAAGCAAAGCCAGTGTATAATTTGTTGAATTTGTTGCTTTTATGGAGGAATTCATTTGTTGATGTGATAATTATGGATGAATTGTGTGATTGAGGTTTTTGTTAGCTGGTATACAGGTGTCGGTATTTAAGATATAGTAAGTCGGAGGAAAAAACCTTTTCACATTACCGTACTGATATCCTGGTCGGTAATTCGCGGCAATCTTTTTTTTATTTTTAATCTATCTACCTCAGCGTTGTTACGAGTATCGTTTGTTTATTTTAGAGAATTTTGTTACGTGATCTCGGATAGACTTGTGAATCACGTGTATTTCCACACAGCTACATTCACTCATTGTACATATACACACGCGACAATAGCGTGATAAGCTTGCTTTCCCGCTTTTTCACGGGTTGTATATATAGCAGACACGTGGTACACCCAGACAGTTATCAGCAGTTCACGAGCGACACCTAGCAAGGCAGTCACATCTGCCCGCAACAGCGGCATGCTATTGCGTGGCTTGCATTCTTCAATATCAAGCAATTCTCTCACACACCCACACTAATTGCAAGACGCAAGTAGATTCCTTTTATTTCTTTGAATAACACATGTAGAAATTACTACAGTTGGCACAAGTAATCTTCATACACACGTCATGTAAAATATTAAGTCTAACTCACTGTCACTTACAAATTAATTGTTCTGCACACTACAAAGATGAACGTTAGTCACTAACTCTCATATTTGCACAATTTTTTGTCAATAATATTCCTCACACTAAGTTCTAATCACACTGATGAATCTTTCAGCGACAATGAACATTTCAACTTACCTCAGAAGCTCTAACACAATTTTCATACAGTCCATGGAAGACACTTTCAAACAAATACTTTCAACGTCTGTGTAATGTACGTATTTCTTGTTATTGTTAATACACTTTATAGTTACGATAAATTTTATTGCGAAAATGTGTGCTATCCAGCAGGATTCGAACCTGCGATCCCTATTTACATAGGGGAAGCTACCATTTGATCTGGTACTGTCTTAATCACTCCACCATGAATAGCCTCTTGATCAGACGAGGTTTTTATCATGCTTAACACAATTTTCAATCTACCGTAAACAAACCATATCTGCTCTGATATGTATGTATCGTAATGTCAACAAATGTAAACATGTTACGGAAATTAACGAATTTTAACGGAACTTGGTTATAAGCAACCGACAATTTGTAATGAAATTACAAATGTAATTGCTTATAACCAAGTTTCGTTAATTTCCGTAACATGCTTACATTTGTTGACATTACGATACATATCAGAGCAGATATGGTTTGTTTACGATAGATTGAAAATTGTGTTAAGCATGATAAAAACCTCGTCTGATCAAGAGGCTATTCATGGTCGAGTGGTTAAGACAGTACCAGATCAAATGGTAGCTTCCCCTATGTATATAGGGGTCGCAGGTTCGAATCCTGCTGGATAGCACACATTTTCGCAATAAAATTTATCGTAAAATAATCAGGCCGGTAGATATAAATATAAAACACTTTATAGTGTAAATTGATGCTTTGTCAATTTCATTCAACTTTCCATTTGCTTGTTTAATGAATGATTTCAACACTTATAAAAATAATTGTTGGTATGCAAGAATTTAGTTAGGAAGTTCTTTTTTGAAGTGGCCTTGTGCCATGTAACATCCAAACCTAAATTAACCTTGCATAGTAAGCCCCAACAGACTAATTTTTGGTTATAATCTTGTCGGTTGAGAACTACATGATTATTGGTTTTGTAAGCGTGTCCTATGAAGATATGGGAGTTGTGTAATTTATTTGTCAAAATATTATTGTGTTCATTGTGTAGAGAACGCTTTTTCAAACATTCCTCTTCTAGAATATCACCCAGATTTGGTTGCACCTTAATTCATTTTATCGTTGCCAGTGGTTGGATAGTTGTTAGAGAATTTCTATTTCAATTTCCGTTTGAATGGGGTCGTATCTACGTAGGAGGTAGCAATTTAGGCCGGTATTCAAGAATTCGATTTGGTCGTCGGTGAGTTCGTGGTCGGGCAAGTTTATTAAGTTACATTTACCAATAGATAATTCTAGCATCATAGCCCGGTGTTGCCCGTGCAACTCAGAACATTTTAGTTTTTTTTTTTAATCGTGTCACCCCAAGCAAGGCATTCCACTGCCACTATAGCGCATGGGGTTACATAGAGGGATTGGGTATAGGAAATGTCAGAGGGAGGGTGATAGACGATTTAGGATGTACATAGGGAGAGAGTTGGAGAGAGTGGGTGTGAGTTAGTGTGTTAGAAGGTGTCTATTGACCTTACATTTAAACTCCTGGAGGTTGTAGCCGTCGGGGAAGCAAGCATGCAGTAGGGAATTCCATAGGCGGGAAGTGCGAGGAAATAAGCTGTTGGAGTAGAAATTGCGGTTACATTTCATCGGTTTCACTGTAAAAGGGTGGGATCTAGTTGCCAATCTAGTATCTCGTGCAAATTCACGTCTAGGGGGCACCAGTGATTTAAGTTCGTCAGAGCAGAAGCCATGAAAGTATTTATAGAAGAGGCACAGGGAAGCCACGTCACGCCGGTGAGAGAGATACTGCAGGCGGTCAGCCAAGTCGGTATCAATCACATTACAGATTCTTCGCTGTATTTTGTCAAGAACCCCGAGGAGAAGAGAAGGGGCACCCGACCAGATGTGGCAGCAGTACTCAATCCACGGGCGCATGGTGGATTTATATAATTGCAGGATAGATTCGGTTATATAAAAACATAATTATACAAAAAATTGTTGTTTAAAAATTGTTAAAAATTCCATTAAAAATCTATTTTCTTCTGTTTTGCGTAAACGTGATTTGATGTTTTGTGTGACATTGGAAACAACATTGTGTTTGTTTTTGTTTCAAAATTACAGGGTAAAATATTTACATTTTTTTGTTGACATTTAGTCAACATTTAACATAAAAATAAAATTATTTATTTTGTTTTACTGAAATTAAAAATAGAAAAACTATTACGCTCTCAGTTCAGAAATTTTCGAAGAATATTTAAAAATGTAGAAATATAAAAACTATTACGCTCTCAATTCAGAAATTTTAGAAGAATATTTAAAAATGTAGATATTTAATTTTAGATGAAAAAAATTCAATATAAAGGCTCATTTTTTAAAAATAAACAAATATTTTAGTCGTGTTTGACACGTGTGATTTTATTTCTGTGACGTAACCATCTTAGATCTTAGATGTTTTACAGAGCAAATGTAAACAATCTGCTCCATTGGCGAAAAGTGCGAAAGGGAGAATTGCTGAACTTAAACTCAAAGAGTATGCTTCGACCTGGCTTCCCTGTAGATATATGTCTCTAGAAAGTTTGAATGGTGTAGCTTAAAACATGTAGGCGTGCATAGCTTACAGTCACACACAGACTCACAGATTGCCTTTTATATATATATAGATAATGTTTCCACTGTATAAGTTGCAGTCTTTTAGTAATGCTGTGTTGTTCATTGAATTCGAACACACTACTGAGGTGGTTGAGATGGTGTTCAGTAGTTGTGTGGTCTTTGGCACCGAATGTATTTGGAAGAATCTCTTTTATTTTTTTAATTTCCAATTTTAAGATGCAGTATCTTCACTCTGCGTTGTGATGCAGTGGATATCGGCTCGGAACGACAAACCGGGAGCCGAGTTCGAATTTTCATACGAGACCATAAATTTATCCCCAGAGGAAAATTCTAAGTTTCTAATGAAACTAGAGAAAGTAAAGGAGTCAGAAATGTTACATGTGGAGAACACGTCAGACACAGGTTGAAGTAGTTCTGTCAACCATGTGGCTAACTCATGTTGTACGGAGCCCACTATAGACAAAATCAGTCTAAGTGGGACTAATGAAAGACTTTTGAAAGAAAGTTTGCTCGCCAAATATATATTAAATAAATTACATGACTCGGTAGAACAAACAAGAAACATAACATCTGCAATTTCTTGGAAAACCTCGTGGAACGATAACTAGCAATCGCCAAAGTGAAGATCAGTCAGTCAGTTAAGTGCCATACGTGATACAGGCTTGGGCGATCATGTCTTGAAAGAGACATGACTGACTAAGCAAAATATTATCCCGGGGTAGTTTGCCATTACTTTCTGCGGTAGACTGGTTGCCAGCCAAGGCTATAGAATCCAATCTGTCCTGTTATTTAACCCATAACTGGAGGGAAGAGACGGATTAATACATATCCCAAGTTTATTTGCGCGTAATTGAATTGCTAAGTTTAAAGTGATAGGTACTGACGATACTTTTGACAACACTAGCAAAATAGAAGCCAAAACACAACGTTGGCTGCCGTCATTGTACAAAGGCAATTTGATTTCTAAGGACATCTATAGCAGAATAAGGTCCGTTGGATCGCAACGTCCTAGAATGTACGGCCTTCCTAAGATTCATAAGGAAGGGGTCCCACTTAGACTGATTTTGTCTATGGTGGGCTCCGTACAACATGAGTTAGCCACATGGTTGACAGAACTACTTCAACCTGTGTCTCCACATGTAACATTTCTGACTCATTTACTTTCTCTGGTTTCATTAGAAACTTAGAATTTTCCTCTGGGGATAAATTTATGGTCTCGTATGACAGAGTCAGTTTATACACAAATATACCATTACATCAAACTATTAACATTTGTGCTGATATGTTATACAGATGTAATTTAGGCCCCGCTGTCATTCCTGAGGCATTGTTTTTGGAATGCATGCGGTTAGCAACGGAAAGAGTTGAGTTGAGTTTTGATGGGACAATGTATGTTCAGATTGGTGGAGTTGCGATGGGCAGTCCTTTGGGTCCAGTTCTTGCCAACATTTTTGTGAGTTATTTTGAGCGTTCATTGTTTGAGAGAGTTGACAAGCCCTTAGTATGTTTGAGATACGTAGATGATACTTTCTCTATATTCAATGACGCCGGAGATGCTGGAAATTTGCTGACTCAGTTAAATTCTCTACATCCTTCCCTTCAATTTACTATGGAAGTGGAGAAGGACAGGTGTCTTCCATTTTTTGGATGTCTTAGTTCAGCGCCGGGACGGGGTTTTCGTCACTTCAGTTTTTCGTAAGTCTACTTTTACTGGTTTATATACCAGCTGGAACTCGTTTGTTCCAAAGTCCCGTAAGATAGGTTTGATTGAGACTCTGGTTCACCGTGCCCTTAAAATTTGTTCTTCTGGCTGTTTAGGCAGTGAACTTGTTCACTTGCAAAGTATTTTTGAGGCAAACGGTTATCCTACAAATGTAGTAAAACGTGTGATTGATCAAAAAGTCAGACGTTATAAAGAACCACTAGTCGAGGGACCTAGTCGCTGTCCGTTATATTTGAAATTGCCGTGGCTTGGTAGGAAATGTCAAATTGTAACTGATAAGGTTTCGACGTGTGTTTCGTCCGGGTATTTTTCAGTACAGTTACGTGCTGTTTTTCAAACTAGAACTGTTTCCTTCCTTTACTAAAGACAGGTTGTCCTATTTTCGGATGAATTCTGTTGTTTATAAATTTAAATGCGCTGCGATGCGGTTTACATAGGTCGAATCAATCTTAGCTTAGAGACGCAGGTTTCGCAGCACGTCCCTGCAAATATTCGTTCGGGTAGCCCTCTTCTTCTTCTTCTTCTTCTATGTGCCCTGTCCCTTCAGGACCTAGGCGATCATGGCTCTCCACGTCTCCCTATCCCTTGTGGCTCTTAGTATGTTTGCTCCTGTTGCTCCTGGCAACCCCCGTTCCGTCATCCACCTGATCAGGCCCTGCAAATATGTTATCCGCTGCCTTCCTCTGTCTCTCCTTCCTTCTATCTGTCCAGTCAGTATCAGGTTCTCCAGGCTCTCCTTCCTCATTGCATGTCCCAGGAACTTCAGTTGTCTCTTCCTGATGCTCAGCATCAATTTCCTTTTTGTTGCCATTCTTTCTAACACTTCGTCGTTGCTTGTATGCTCAGTCCACGATATCCGCAGCATCCTTCTGTAGAACCACATTTCGGTCGCTTCCAGTTTTGTCCTCATTTTCGATGATATTGTCCAGCATTCACAGTCGTATTGAAGAACTGACATCACGTAGCAGTCTGGAACTTTTTTATTAAACAACTCAGGCTGTTCTGGAGTCAGCTATTGGTCAACACTTGCTAGACAATCAAGTATGTGCTTCTCTTTACGAGGACACATGGTTTTCTGTCCTGCACAGTGCTCGATCAGCTCATCACTCACGCATTTTAGAAGCTGTTTATCTCAAAATCCATCAACCGAGCCTGTGTAGGCGGATTTATTCGCTCCTTGCAATTACTGGAGGGTTTGTTACATTTTTTACATTTTATCACTCTTATGGAGTTGTGTGTAATTACATTTTAATCATTTGATTAAAATTTACTTTTAGACGAGCTCCATCGTTCTCCCCATTTTTGTAAGATAAGCTTTTGTTGTTCTCCTTTGTCCTGCATTTACAATTCATAATAAAGCCAACGAATACCTTTGAAAAGTGTTGGCCAAAAGGTTCCTCAGGTTAGGTTATTATAATGACGTCCATTTTGTTTAAATCAATTAGTTCTTTCTGTGGGTACAAATCTTTGTTTGTATATATATATATATATATATATATATATATATATATATTAGTCATATACATACAAGCCTGTTTCCCTGCATCACAGCTCATCAGTGTACGAGACACATCCACTTGCTTCTGGCCTGGATCTAAATTCGACCGATTTGGTATCAGTCGGAGTCGCTACCCACTAAGCCATAGGCGCATGGAATTAGATAAGGAAAATTCTAACGTGTTTTATATAACGAGTGTATACACATGCCACTCACCGAAAGAACTCAATTCATCCCTGAAGCTTAATGCATATATCGCAGAAGTGGAAACTGTTTAAAAATTTTCCTTTATAGAGAGCTCAATCGTAATGAGAGCATAATATATTAGTCATCCACATACAAGCCTGTTTTGCTGTATCCCAGCAAAACAGGCTTGTATGTGTGGCTAGTAGTTATTTTGTTTCGACACTATCTGTGTCTTGTCAAGTGATGGTGCTAATTTCAATTTGAAGAGTTTTAAAAGGTTCCAAATTAACCAATACCCTAAATAAATATTATTCTAAATAAATATTATTCGGTCTAATTTGTATTGAGCACTTTTTAGAATATTGTTTTTGGATATAGAATTTCATTTCATCCATTCTTACCCATTATATATATATATATATATATATATATTTCTGAATGGATGGACGTGTTTCTTTACGAAACTTTGGAGTCGGGATGGTGAAGGTAATATCAATCAGCTAAGTAATAAACCGTTTATATATATATATATATATATATATATATATATATATATATATATATATGACAGACTTTCATCCCTAAGCAAGAAAATAAAATAACTAACACTCAGAGGGGTTACTAAGTGTTAGAGTGTATGAAAGAAAAATAAGATAGAAATATAAATCTATTAATAAGAGAGAACAATAATATGATAGGAATAAAGATTAACTTTGTTTAGCCGAAATCTAAATATTTCGGAAATATTTCATGGTTTCAACTTCATGTATTTTGAACGCAATTGAATGCCTTAAAATACAGAAAATTGTATGCTTTAAAATACAGGAAATTTTATGCTTTAAAATACAGAAAATTGTATGCCTTAAAATAAGGCATAAATTTTAAATTTATGCCTTATAGAATCATAATTTGTGTATATATTGTGTATATAATATTGTGTATATATTGTGTATATAATTTGTGTATATATTGTTTATATAATATTGTGTATATATTGTGTATATAATTTGTGTATATATTGTGTATATAATATTGTGTATATTGTGTATATAATATTGTGTATATATTGTGTATATAATTTGTGTATATATTGTGTATATAATATTGTGTATATTGTGTATATAATATTGTGTATATATTGTGTATATAATTTGTGTATATATTGTGTATATAATATTGTGTATATTGTGTATATAATATTGTGTATATATTGTGTATATAATATTGTGTATATATTGTGTATATAATTTGTGTATATATTGTGTATATAATATTGTGTATATTGTGTATATAATATTGTGTATATATTGTGTATATAATATTGTGTATATTGTGTATATAATTATGTTTCTTATAGAATCATAATTTTCTACAATAATCATAATTTGTAGAATATATTTATAACTTGAATATTCATTTATTCAAGTTTTATAAGAAAATTGTATACCTTAAAATTGTATGCCTTAAAATACAGAAAAAATTGGTCATTTTACTATTTTGAAGTATTTTTGGCCATTTTTCTATAAAAACTATTGTTAGTCTTTTTCCTATAAAAACGTATTATTAGTCATTTTACTATAAAATATATTGTTGGTCATTTTGCTATAAAAATTACTGTTGGTCATTTTACTATAAGAATCTGTTTTAATAATTTCATAGTAGTTTTGTTTTTACTAGTTTCATT
>JBBBDQ010000308.1:1667500-1800000 GCA_037127315.1 Ascarosepion bandense
TTAAATTTCACTTTACTCACTATATAGATATTGAAATTTGAAGCTGAACTTTCTGCATTTCTGGTGAGCCTTTTTGTTGAACCTTTGTTGCTATGGTATGGACGTTTATTTATGAAAACCGTTAATTATTATTGTTATTGAAACATATTTTTAGGAGTCGATTTGATTTTCGCTTCGTACTATATATAGGATGTGCGTTGTGGTGCAGTGGATATCGACTCGGAACGACAAATCGGAGAGCCAAGTTCAAATTCCAGTTGAATTCCTTGCATTCACTTATGCTCAAATACCCTTGAGAAAGGTATTAATCCATCTCTTCCCTCCAGTTATGGATTAAATAATAGGACAGATTGGGTTCTATAGCCTTGGTCGGTAACCAGTCTACCGCAGAAAGCAATGGCAACCTTCTGCGGGATAATCTTCTGCCCAGTCAGTCAAGTGTCTTTCGAGATATGATCGCCCAGATATATATATATATATATATATATATATATATATATTGTCTCTTATTATATAATCTTATATATATATATATATTGTCTCTTATTATATAATCTTATATATATATATATATATATATATATATAAGAGACAATAGGAAATTTTTATTAGTTGCCCACGCGTTTCATTCAATGTGAACTTTTTCAAGGCAAAAAACGAAAAGAATTTATTAAAAACAAAGTAACTAATAATAACAAAACAAAATGTCCTTAGAAACTGAAAGAATTAAAGAACACTATTTTTAACTGAAAATCACTTTGAGTGGTCAGAAGATTAATTTGAACGAGCGAAATATTAAGTGAGCAAAGTACTGATTTGACATAGAAAAGGTGTAGATAGCATCTTATATAATATAGACAATGATATTTCCCCGCACCCGTTTGCTAAATTATTTGTGTTCGGTGACTTTAATGCCCATCCTGCCAAGGCTGGAAACACCGTCATTGATTTTGTTAGCGTCTATACTCTGAACTTCACTTAGTTTCTCCCGCAAATGGTGGATTTCCCCACGCGTTTCCCCATAAACACTGAAAGACACTTACGATCTAGATCTCCGTTTCATATTTATCACTGACTCATACAATGGCATGCATCGAATTACTATCTACAACTACTGCTAGGAAGGTCGAGTCGGGTCGGGTTAAGAATTTTCCTCGTCAGAATCCATCTTGCAAATAATCAAATCTACCATTCGTGTGTTCATTGAATACTGTTGCCATATCTGGTCGGGCGCTCCTGTTATTCATCTCGAGGTCCTCGTCAGAATCCATCTTGCACATTTATAAATCTACTATTCGTCCGTGCATTGAATACTGTTGCCATATATGGTCGGGTGCTCCTGCTATTCATCTCGAGGTCCTCGTCAGAATCCATCTTTCACATTTATAAATCTACTATTCGTCCGTGCATTGAATACTGTTGCCATATCTGGTCGGGTGCTCCTGCTATTCATCTCGAGGTCCTCGTCAGAATCCATCTTGCACATTTATAAATCTACTATTCGTCCGTGCATTGAATACTGTTGCCATATCTGGTCGGGTGCTCCTGCTATTCATCTCGAGGTCCTCGTCAGAATCCATCTTGCACATTTATAAATCTACTATTCGTCCGTGCATTGAATACTGTTGCCATATGTGGTTGGGCGCTCCTGCTATTCATCTCGGGGTCCTCGTCAGAATCCATCTTTCACATTTATAAATCTACTATTCGTCCGTGCATTGAATACTGTTGCCATATCTGGTCGGGAGCTCCTGCTATTCATCTCGGGGTGCTCGACAAAATATTAAAAGAGGATCCCGTTTTGGCAACTTGACTTCAGTCATTTTCTCACCGACAGCATGTAGCTTCCCTCAGTCTTTTTTTGCAAGTATTTTCACGGCTTCTATGCACTGTGGAACTCTCTTCCTTATACTTGTCTCCTTGAAAACTACAGTCTTCAAAAGTAGTTTGCAAAGTCAATTATTATCTTCTATTTTCTTGATTCCCAACTTTTTCTTATCCTTTCTTCTACTTTGTTTTCAAAATCATATCGCCCCAAGCAAGGCATTTTACTGCCACTGTTTTGCAGGGGGTTACATAGGAGGAAAGTTATGAGAAAAAGTGGCAGGTTATAGGGGGAGTCAGGAAGTGGGTAAGAGAAGGATGAGAATATTGATGAGAGTGGAGTGGACGGAGAAAAGAGCGTGAGAGAGAGAGGATGCAAGTTAGTGAGATAATAGATGACTATTGACTTTACATTTAAATTCTTGGAGATTATAGCTGTCGGGGAAGCAAGTAAATTGAAAGGAATTCCATAGGCGGTAAGTGAGAGAAAAGAAACGTTTACATTTTATTGGTTTCACAGTAAAACTTCGCCTGTAACTTATAACTCTCTCTCACTGCTTGTTGTAAAACGATTCTAAAAAAATCATCTTTGGTGTTACAAGAAGATTGTTGGTTTCTCACACAACTGCGCCCACATATAATAATCATGGGGATCGTAGTCTGGGGAGTTAGATGGCCAGATTAAATGGATGATTTGGTCACAGAAATTATCTGACAGCCATGATTGGGTTCTCTTGCTTGTGTAACATGGTGCAGAATCTTGCTGTCGCCCGTAGTCTTCCAGCAGCAACTCTCTTGTCCCACGGCAACAGTAGCTCTTCAAGGCGTTTGATGTTGACTTCCGTGTTGTGTCTGAAGCCCTGCGGGAAGATGAATGGTAATATTAGTATTGGTTGCGAACCGGTGATATTTTCAGTTACGTAATACTAATATAAACAATATTAGTGTATATATAATACGCTGCCGTAGCACGTGCAGTAAAAAAGGACAAGTTACATGACAATAACAATAAGGTATTTACTATAAACAAACAAGTACAATACATTAAGAATATTTAAATGGTCCTCGTGGCTATCTCCACTAAAGCCAAGAAGGGAACTGACCCCAGATAAAAAGAGTTCCTCAAAAGGGAAGACAACTGTTGTTCCTCTTAACAGTAGACAACTATTGTCTCCCTACAGTAGCATAACGTCGCCATCTTTAGTGATCTCTCCAAACATCTTCGTAATCACTATTAGATTTATCCGACTCTTTACGAAACTCAGATTGACACCCTGACACTATGAAATGTTCGTACTGGAGGTCCCGGCATGAATGCCAAGCAGTACAGCATGCCACTTGCAAATTTCTGGCGAAGTGAATTGCGTCATGGTGTTTTTCTTTTCTCGGACGCTGCCTAACTGACCCTACTATACTGTGCAGTCGACAAAATAAAAAAAAAAAACCAAACAACACGCATGCGCAAAATGAAATATATAAAATGGCGACTATTTACCCATCGTATCATGTATAAACAAGAAAATATGTTTTGTCTCTCATCAAAATCCCAATTCCAAAACGATCTTTTTCCTTATTGCTTTCACATTTGTATTAAAAAGGACGAGGCAAAGATGATGAATAAGAAAAGAAACAGGCCATTTCATATAATGAATTTCATCTTCAATGAGTTTGTAGTCTTAAACCAGAACAGGCACATCTTAGTAAATAACTTCGACATGTACCATTAGGGCGTAAGGTAGCATGATTCTCCACACTATGCAGTCCTTCGGAGATCTTAATAAATTGTATTTCTTAATTTTTTTCTCCTGAGATTTTGATATGTCCCGGAAAAGGATATCTATATTATTTGATATAGCTAAGTGGTTGTGGGCAAATGTAACCGTATAGGACAATCTAGCAAGTAGCCGTAATAGACCGGTACTCGTTGTAGTCGTATGCAGTATGCTTAGGCGTAGGCTTATGCAAAAGGCGAAGTCAATAGACGTTCCAGTAGGCGTAGTCAAAGGCGTCTCCGCCTTAGTCTGCATTTATGGTTAACACCAGCCAATCATATTAATGTGGGGGAAAACCATGAATATTCATTACATCATTATTTTCTCTTCCTCTTTTCGTCTATTTGAGAGGATCAGATTTTCTAAGTCGACTTTCCTCATTATACCCCCTAAGAATTTCAGCTATCTCTTCCTGGTGTTAAATATACGTTTCCTTTTTGATTCCGTTTTCTCTAAAAGTTTGTCATTATTCACATATTCTATTCCTGGTATTCTCAGCATCCTTCTGTAGAACCACATTCCTGTTGCTTCAAGTCACTTCTTCAAATTTGAGGAGATTGTCAAACACTCACTGTCATATAGAAGGATATATATATCACTTAAATATACTCTTTTCTTTGTTTATAACTAATTTTTCTATTTCATAATAATCTGCTTAGCTTTTAGAAGGCAACTTTGGCGGTTCCGATGCGTCTTCGTATTTCAGTGTGGCACTTTTCTTTTTTCAAAAGTCTTCCCAGATATTTAAATTTGTGTACTTGTTTGATTTTGGTATTCTGAATTTTTGATTTTAATTTTGGGCTTATCCTTTTGCTACCAATCATACATTTTGTCATCTCGAATTCCCATTGTGGCAGCCATCATGCAAACCTACGAAGAAAGAGAGTAAGAGCTGCACCGTGTGTCAGCCATTGGGGAGAGACCCGGGATTGAAACCAAAACGGACTTCTTGCAAGAGAGAATCTTGTTTTGCTTTTTCCTTTTATTTTATGTGCTGGCCGACGACTGGAATGCGCTTTTGCTCGTGATCACTGTTTTGCAGAAGCAAATTCTCGGGGTTATGAAACGAGGAAGAAGTTTCGTCCAATGATCAGAGAGAGAGAGAGAGAGAAAGAAAGAGAGAAATTTTGACGCGGCTACATTAGACCACGTGCGGATAGATAGATAGATAGATAGATAGATAGATAAAGAGAGAGAGAGAGAGAGAGAGAGAGAATACATTAAGTTACCTGTTAAATCAGCAAACACTTTCCTCAAAATATGCTGTGTCCGAAAGACTCAATTTTTGAATTAATGACAGAGAGAGAGAGAGAGAGAGAGAGAGAGAGAGAGAGAGAATTACATTAAGTTACCTGTTAAATCAGCAAACACTTTCCTCAAAATATGCTGTGTCCGAAAGACTCGACTTTTGAATTAATGAGAGAGAGAGAGAGAGAGAGAGAGAGAGAGTACATCAAGTTACCTGTTAAATCAGCAAACACTTTCCTCAAAATATGCTCAGTATCCCAAAGACCCGATTTTTGAATTGATGAGAGAGAGAGAGAGAGAGAGAGAGAGAGAGAGAGAGAGAGAGAGATTTTCTTACACCCATTAATGTTCAATGGGAACTTTCAATTCAGAATAGTTGTAGGTTTTTCAATAACCTTGTTTGATAGATTTGTGTCATTTGGTAGGTCAACATCAATAATATGAGAGTTTTACCCCAGCCCATTAATATCTGGACGGCATTGATTCATCATTATGTCTGTCTGAAAACTATAATCGCAGAATACTGTCGGTTTTCCAAATTCTTCATTAGTTTTGTAAGTCCCATCATCGTATTAACTTTCGACTATTTTTAATCCATACTTTCGTCACAATAACCAATATACATAAAGGCATATTTTATCACGGTACCTACAGTGCATTTTATTATAATGCCATTTTTCATTATAAATTGATTTCTGCTATGGTCGCACTACCAACCAAGTCTGCAGGAAGACCTAAGGCAAATCATGGTGTGTTGTTATGACTCCATTTAATGTTTTTTCATATCTCCCTAACATCCCTAACATAACATAGGCAAAGTTCTCCTTAGAGTGTGGGCTGTAATTAACAAGACAATTTTTTGTATATTTCTTAAGCTAGGATTTCCGAGGATTCTTTTAATGTGTTATTTTGTTCCATTTTTTATCATTCCAAGTGCACTCACTATCACTGGTACGATACTTGTTTTCAATTTCCACATTTTTTCTATTTCAGTTTCCAGGTCTTTATATTTTGACAGTTTTTCAAATTCCTTAGTTGCTATGTTACAATCCTCTAGACAAGCCATATCAATTAATAGGCAAGTTTTTTTCTTTCTAGTTTTTAACAATAATGTCCGGCCTATTTGCTTCAGTTTTTCTATCTGTATAGATGCTGTAATCCCATAGAATGGCAACATCTTCTGTTTCTGTAATCGGTGCTGGGTGATGTTCATACCAGTGTTTGTTTACAGATTTTCCATCGTGCTTGCACATTGTCCAATGTAAATATTGCCCCACTCTGTTGTGAGGATTTTTTATATTCATTTGGGGCAAGTACAGAACATCCTAAGATTAGATGGTCTATTGTTTCTTGGTATTTATCACAGAACCTGCATTTTGGATCCACATTATTATGCATAATATTTGCCTGAAAATTCCATGTGGAAAGACTTTGGTCTTGCGCTGCAAGAATAAAGCCTTCAGTCTCTAATTTTAATCCAGATGCACGTAACCATCGATGAGTATTAACTTTATCAACATTGGGTTTATTAGCACGTCCTGGCTATTGGCCATGTAGAGGTTTGTCTTGCCAGCGTTGTTTCATTTGTTCAAGTGTTTTATTCTTGGCTTTCTTTTTCATATTTTTTGCCGCAATAATTGGTTCTTGGCTTCTGTTTTGCTTTTCTGCAGAATCTACTAGATGTAAATTTTGTTTGTATTTAATGCCTTCTTTCAATATTGAATATTTTTTTCTTTCTGTTTTCATGTTGCTTGCCTAATTGTATCATCCAGTCCTTTGCTGTTTCTATGTATGTTAGTAAACCAATAGTTGTTGTCTTGTATGACAATTCCAGCTGAATATGATCTCTTCCACCTTCTTTATGGGGTATGTATAGACGGTCTACATCAGCCTTTGGATGATGCATCTTATGCTTAGAAAGAAGCTTTCTTGTTTTAGCATCCATTCGTCTGATGTCGTTTAGAGTAGCCTTCTATATTACTCTTTACGCACTATTTCTTTCATTTTTGTATGGTGCATTTTTTCACTCTCATTTACACCTACGTATTTATAAGCTTTTATTATTATCATGTCATTTTTCATCATATTTCGATTTCTGCTTTGGTCTCACTACCAACCAAGTCTGCGGGGAGACCTAAGGCAGGTCGTGGCGTGTTGTTATGACTCCAATTCATGTTTTTCTATCTTCCCTATCATCCCTAGCATTACATAGATAAAGTTGTCCTTAGTGTGTGGGCTGTAATTAATAAGACAATTTTTTGTATATCTCTTAAGCTGTGGTTTCCAGGGATTCTTTCAATGTGTTGTTTTGTTCAATTTTTTATCATTCCAAGTGCACCTACTATCACTGGCACAACTCTTGTTTTCAATTTCCACATTTTTTTTATTTCAATTTCCAGGTCTTTATATTTTGACAGTTTTTCAAATTCCTTGATTGCTATGTTACAATCCGTTGGACAAGCCATATCAATTAATAGACAAGTTTTCTCCTTCTGGTTTTTAACAATAATATCTGGCCTGTTTGCTTCAATTTTTCTGTCTGTGTAGATGGTGTAATCCTATAGAATGGTGACATCTTCTATTTCTGTAACCGGTGCTGGGTGATGTTCATACCAGTATTTGTTTACATATTTTCCATAATGTTTGCACATTGTCCAATGTAAATATTGCCCTGCTCTATCGTGGCGATTTTTATATTCGTTTGGAGCAAGTACAGAACAGCCTGAGATTAGGTGGTCTATTGTTTCTTGGTGTTCATCACAAAACCTGCATTTTGGATCCATATTATTATGCATAATATTTACCTGAAAGTTTCTAGTGAAAAGACTTTGGTCTTGTGCTGCAAGAATAAAGCCTTCAGTTTCAGACTTTAATCCAGATGCACGTAACCATCGATGAGTATTAACTTTGTCAACATTGGATTTATTGGCACGTTCTGGATATTGGCCATGGAGAGATTTGTCTTGCCAGCGCTGTTTCATCTGTTCAAGAGCTTTATCTTTGGCTTTCATTTTCATATTTTTTGCCGCAATAGTTGGTTCTTGGCTTCTGTTTTGCTTTTCTACAGAATCTACTAACTGTAAATCTTATTATTATTATTATTATTATTATTATTATTATTATTATTATTATTATTAACTCCGCTTTAATTGTATTCGGCCGAGTTTGTTTGTTTTTTGTTAGTTTGTTTTTCTATTTGTCCATGGTCAAGATATTTAAAAACCCGCTGGATAAAATTGGATGAAAATTTCAGGGACGATGGGCCTATTGCTTGACACGAACCGATTAGATTTTGGGTTCGATCCAGTACGGGATAAAGATTTTGGGTTACTTTATTCAGTTTAATTAATAAAGTTTAATTTTTGCCTTTCAAATGCCAAATACTGAATTACAGCACCAGTATAATTTTAAATACTTAATTATCTCCCCTGTTTAATTTTAAATGTGGATTTAATTTTAAAAGCGGTCGTGTTCATTTTTTTGTATTTTCACTTTTCAGAGCAGTCAAGTTCATTGCGGTTATTCTTTCTCATTTTAATAATCATCTCTTGCCAATCGCTGGGATGATGTCAGTATTGCCTTGGTGGATGTTTGCGGTCTTTGAATGCTCTTGTTATTATTATTATTATTATTATTATTATTATTCAATTTAATTTCACTTTCCTTTATTCATTTTGTTACTTATTTTTACTCTTGATAGCGGTCAAGTTCATTGCGGTATTTCTTTCTCGTATTAATAATCATCTCTTGCCAATCGCTTAGATGATGTCGATAGGACCTTGGCGGAGTTATTTTGACTGCTATTTGTAATTATTATATTTTTTCACTCAATATTTTTTCATTATATGTTTTTGAATACACCGTGTGCATTAAGTTCCCTGTTAAATCAACAAATGTTAGACAGACAACACTTTCCTTAAAATATGTTCACTTCCAAAAATAGTCGATTTAAATTAATTTTGGTCTGTTATTCCCAACTGGCCAAGGAAGTCCTATTTTCAGTGAGATTGATCACGCCGTCAATCAGCACTGGAATTACCTTGACATTCCTTATCTGCATTCCAAACATTTTTGCCATCTCGACTTTCACATGAGTGATGTTTGTAATATTCTAAAACACCTTGTTTGATATGTGTGTAGGATTTGGTATGACAACAGCAATAATATGATAGTTCTTAGCACATATATCCATCACAACAATCAGTCAGTCAAGTGCCATACGTGATACACGATTGGGCGATCATGTCTCGAAAGAGACATGACTGACAGGGTAGAAGATTATCCAGTAGTGGGTTGCAAATGTTTTCTGTGGTAGACTGGTTGCCATCCTAGGCTATAGAACCCAATCTGTCCTATTATTTAACCCATAACTGGAGGTAAGAGACGGATTAATACATTTCCTAAGGGTATTTGTGCGCAAGTGAATGCAAGGAATTCAACTGGAATACGAATAATAATATACTGTCATAAACTTTTTACTGCAATGTAAGGCTTAAACTCTGGTTTACCTACTAACACAGAAGTTAAGCAATGTCGATCTTGATTGGTACCTATTATTATTATTATTATTATTATCATTTTCCTTAATTTTTTGTTGCATACTTATTTCCTTACGGGTTCCAGTCAAGGAGATAATGCCAAAAATGGCATCATGATATTTTCCATTGATAAATTTTTGTACTCAACTCCAGAGCCGTGCTTAGGGGCCCCGCAGATACCACAATTGAATTAACTGAAAATGAAAGAGAAAACTAAGAATAGAGAGGATTAGTGAAAGGATAAAAGATGAACGGGATTCAAGAAGACAGAAGATGGTGATTGACGTTGGATTTAAATTTTGAAGCTTGTAACTGTGGGGTAAGCAAGTAAACAGAAGTGTTCCACAGGTGGGAAGTGTGCATTTAATTTTGAGAGAGGCTGAGTTCATTTCTTTTTGTATTTTCACTCTTGAGAGCGGTCAGGTTCATTGCAGTTATTCTTTCTCATTTTAATGATAATCTCACGCTAATTCACGTAGATGATGTCGATATTGCCTTGGCGGAGGTTTGCAATCTTTGACTGCTCTTGTTATTATTAATATTTTATTTCCCTTTCCTTCAGGTATTTTCTCTCTTGAGAGCTGTCAAGTTCATTGCAGTTATTCTTTCTCATTTTAATAATTATCTCTTGCTAATCCCTGAGATGATGTCGGTATTGCCTTGGTGGATGTTTGTGGTCATTGGCTGCTATTATTATTATTATTATTATTAGTATTATTATATTATTTAATTTCACTTTCCTTCATTAATTTTGTGATGCATTTTCACTCATGAGAGCGGTCCAGTTCATTGCAATTATTCTTCCTCATTTTAATAAACATCTCACGCTAATCGCTGATATAATATCGGTATTGCATTGGCGGAGGTTTGTGGTCATTGGCAGCTCTTATTATTATTATTTTATTTTATTTCACTTTCCTTTATTCATTTTGTTATGTATTTTAACTCGTAAGAGCGGTCAAGTTCATTGCATTTATTGTTTCTCATTTTAATAGTCATCCATTGTAAATCACTTACATGATGTCGGTATTGCATAGGCGGAGGTTTGCAATCTATGACTGCTCTTGTTATTATCATTTATGTTCTATTTAATTGATTTTGTTATGAATTTTCACACTTGAGAACGGTCAAATCCATTGCAGTTATTATTTCTCATTTTAATAAACATCTCTTGCTAATCCTTGACATGATGTCGGTTTTGCCTTGGCGGAGGTTTGTGGTCATTTGCTGCTATTATTATTATTATTATTATTATTATTATTATGTCAATTTTCATCATATTTCGATTTCTGCTTTGGTCTCACTACCAACCAAGACTGCAGGGAGACCTAAGGCAGGTCGTGGCGTGTTGTTATGGCCCCATTTCATGTTTTTCCTATCTTCCCCATCATCCCTAGCGTTACATAGATAAAGTTTTCCTTAGTGTGTGGGCTGTACTTAATAAGACAATGTTTTGTATATCTCTTAAGCTGGGGTTTCCAGGGATTCTTTCAATGTGTTGTTTTGTTCCATTTTTTATCATTCCAAGTGCACCTACTATCACTGGCACAACTCTTGTTTTCAATTTCCACATTTTTTCTATTTCAATTTCCAGGTCTTTATATTTTGACAATTTTTCAAATTCCTTGATTGCTATGTTACAATCCGCTGGACAAGCCATATCAATTAATAGACAAGTTTTCTATTTCTGCTTTTTAACAATAATGTCTGGCCTGTTTGCTTCAATTTTTCTGTCTGTGTAGATGGTGTAATCCCATAGAATGGCAACATCTTCTATTTCTGTAATCGGTGCTGGGTGATGTTCATACCAGTATTTGTTTACAGATTTTCCATCGTGCTTGCACATTGTCCAATGTAAATATTGCCCCACTCTATCGTGAGGATTTTTATATTCATTTGGAGCAAGTACAGAACAGCCTAAGATTAGGTGGTCTATTGTTTCTTGGTGTTTATCACAAAACCTGCATTTTGGATCCATATTATTATGCATTAATATTTGCCTGATTTCTCTTATTATTATTATTATTATTATTATTATTATTATTATTATTATTATATCTTATTTCACTTTCCTTTATTAATTTTGTAATGTATTTTCACTCTTGAGAGCGGTCAAGTTCATTGCAGTTATTCTTCTTATTTTAATAATCATCTCACGCTAATCGTTCAGATAATATCGGTATTGCTTTGGCGGAAGTTTGTGATCTTTGTCTGCTTTTCTATGTATTATTATTGCTATTATTTTTTCGTTTCTTCCGTATAGCATATGACGTTGATTTCTAGTTAAACGTTTATTTTCAGGTCACTACTCGCGACTTTGCGCTGCGGTCCCGTATGTGCGTTGTGGTGCAGTGGATACCGGCACAGAACGAGAAATCAAAGAACTGAGTTCGAATTCCAGTTGAATCCGTTGCATTCACTTACGCGCAAATACCCCTGGGAAAGGTATTAATCCGTCGCATCTCCCTCGATCTATGAATTAAATAGCAGAACAGATTGTGTTCTATAACCAGTTTACCTCAGAAAGTAATGTCAACCTACTGCGAGATAATCTTCTGCCCAGTCAGTCATGTCTCTTTCGAGATATAATCACCCAAGCGTGTATCAGGTATGGCACTCAAGCGACTCACTGAATATAATAGTTGGAAACATGATCAAGGCTTCTAATAGACATAAATTGGAGGATCGGTTTTCTATTGTTATGAAGTAATAAACTGACCCCCCTCTAATTACTACTTAATTATGTAATACATCTTTCCTCCCTCTATCTATGAGTCAAACAACAGGACAGATAGTGTTCTATAGCCTTGGCTGGCAACCAGTCTACCGCAGAATGTAATGGTAACTTACTGTGGTAAAATCTTCTGCCCAGTTAGTCATGTCTCTTTCGAGAGAGGATCACCCAAGTGTGTATCACGTATGACTGACTGATGACTTAAGAAAATAAAACGGCCATTTCTTCTTTTCACCGGAAGACTGCTATAGTTTTCAGTGTTCTAGCTTTTCCGAGTCTTTGGATTGGCTCTAATTCTTGCACGTGACTGAGTGGTTAGAATGTTCTTATTTCGACCATGAAAGTCAGTTTTCAATTGCATCTTGTGATTTTTGATGATATCGCTTTGAGGGCGTCGGTAAAGTGTCTAAAAACAATACTTCCGTTTGACTATTATTATTATGTCATTTTTCATCATATTTCGATTTCTGCTATGGTCGCACTACCAACCAAGTCTGCGGGAAAACATAATGCAGGTCGTAGCGTGTTGTTATGGCTCCATTTCATGTTTTTTGCTATCTTCCCTATCATTCCTAGCGTTACATAGACAAAGTTCTCCTTAGTGTGTGGCTGTACTTAATAAGACAATTTTTTGTATATCTCTTAAGCTAAGGTTTCCAGGGATTCTTCCAATGTGTTGTTTTGTTCCATTTTTTATCATTCCAAGTGCACCCACTATCACGATACTTGTTTTCAATTTCCACATTTTTTCTATTTCATATTTATTATTATTATGTCATTTTTCATCATATTTCGATTTCTGCTTTGGTCTCACTACCAACCAAGTCTGCGGGGAGACCTAAGGCAGGCAGTGGCGTGTTGTTATGGCCCCATTTCATGTTTTTCTATCTTCCCTATCATTTCCAGCATTACATAGATAAAGTTTTCCTTAGTGTGTGGGCTGTACTTAATAAGACAATTTTTTGTATATCTCTTAAGCTGGGGTTTCCAGGGATTCTTTCAATGTGTTGTTTTGTTCCATTTTTTATCATTCCAAGTGCACCTACTATCACTGGCACAACTCTTGTTTTCAATTTCCACATTTTTTCTATTTCAATTTCCAGGTCTTTATATTTTGACAGTTTTTCAAATTCCTTGATTGCTATGTTAAAATCCGCTGGACAAGCCATATCAATTAATAGACAAGTTTTCTCCTTCTGGTTTTTAACAATAATGTCTGGCCTGTTTGCTTCAATTTTTCTGTCTGTGTAGATGGTGTAATCCTATAGAATGGTTACATCTTCTATTTCTGTAACCGGTGCTGGGTGATGTTCATACCAGTGTTTGCCTACAGCTTTTCCATAATGTTTGCATATTGCCCAATGTAAATATTGCCCAACTCTATCGTGGCGATATTTTATATTCATTTGGGGCAAGCACAGAACAGCCTGAGATTAGGTGGTCTATTGTTTCTTGGTGTTTATCACAAAACCTGCATTTTGGAACCATATTATTATGCATAATATTTGCCTGAAAGTTTCTCGTGAAAAGACTTTGGTCTTGTGCTGCAAGAATAAAGCCTTCAGTTTCAGACTTTAATCCAGATGCACGTAACCATCGATGAGTATTAACTTTGTCAACATTGGATATATTGGCACGTACTGGATATTGGCCATGCAGAGGTTTGTCTTGCCAGCGCTGTTTCATCTTTTCAAGAGCTTTATCTTTGGATTTCATTTTCATATTCTTTGCCGCAATAGCCGGCTCTTGGCTTCCGTTCTGCTTTTCTACAGAATCTACTAACTGTAAATCTTGTTTGAATTTACTGCCTTCTTTTATTATTGAATATTTTTTCTTTCTTTCTTTATGTTGCCTTACTAATTGTATCATCCAATCCTTTGTTGTTTTTATGTATGTTCGTAAGCCAATAGTTGTTGTCTTGTATGACAATTCCAGCTGAATAAGACCTCTTCCACCTTCTTTACGGGGTATGTATAGACGGTCTACATCAGCCTTTGGATGATGCATCTTATGCTTAGAAAGAAGCTTTCTTGTTTTAGCATCCATTCGCCTGATGTCGTTTAGAGTCCAGTTTAAGATGTTAAAGCTATATTGGACAACTGGGATTGCAAGGCTATTAATGGCCATAACTCTGTTCTGTGAATTTAATTCAGTTTTTAATATCATTCGTAGCCTTCTATAGTACTCTTTACGCACTATTTCTTTCATTTTTTTATGGTGAATGTTTTCGCTCTCATTTACACCTAGGTATTTATAAGCTTCTTCTGGTTTCAATTCTTTTATTGTTACAGCAGGGTCTAGGCTAATTGAGGATGTTTCTTGTATTGATCCACGTAAAACTGTAGCTTTAGCACATTTATTCAAATTAAATTTCATTCCAATGTCTTCGCTGAAGCATTTTAGAGTTTGCAGAAGACCTTCCAGTTCATTATCATTCTTAGCATATAACTTCAAGTCATCCATGTAAAATAGATGGCTTATTTTCTTTTGTCCTATTTTATAACCACATTCTGTCTTATTAAGTTGACTGGTTAGTGCTGTTAATGATATGCAGAATAGTAAGGGAGATAAAGAATCACCTTGAAATATACCTCTTTTGATGTTTATTTCATCAGACTTATAGGTTCCATTTATATGATTGAGGTAAAGGGTTATTATTATTATTATTATTATTATTATTGTTGTTGGTTTGACTTTTAATATTCACATTGTTCTCATGCGTGACGCAAAGGTCCAAAATTTGTGAAATTTAAAATAATAATAATAATAATAATAATAATAATAATAATAATAATAATAATAATAATGTTTAATATTTTTAAATTGGAAGAAAATAAAAATATTAACAAATACAAGATTATTGATAAATTACTTATTTCCTTAAAAATATTTAATCAGACTTTATTCATAGGTTCATTTGTTCGTCCATTTGTATATTCAGTTATTTATTCACTTAACTTGTCGAAAATACTTGGCGTTATCTTTAACTAATATCGTAGTCTTAAAAATCTTTAACTAATATCGTAGTCTTATAAAATCTTTAACTAATATCGTAGTCTTATAAAATCTTTAACTAATATCGTAGTCTTAAAAATCTTTAACTAATATCGTAGTCTTAAAAAATCTTTCGAAATATCTACAACTAATATTGTAGTCTCTAACGAATACATAAATATGGATACAGATAATAAAAATTGTTGGTTAATCAATCAAGACCATGAAAAAAAAACAACTAGTGAATTAAATTAAAACAAGAATAAGATCACATTTACGATAAAATAGTAGTAAAAATAACAAAATTTCATTCCTCTTCTTCTATGTGCTTTGTTCTTTCAGGACGTAGACGATCATGAATTTCCACATCTCCCTATCCCTGGAGGCTCTTACACCACACAATTCACGTTCTGTCATCCACCTGTTCAGGCTCTTCAAATATGTCATCCGCTGCTTTCCCCTATCTCATTTTCCCTCTATCTGTCCTGTTAGTATCAGGTTCTCCAAGCCCTTCTTCCTCATTGCATGTCTCAAGAACTTTAGCTGTCTCTTCTTGATGCTCACTATTAACTTCCTTTGTGTTTCCATCCTTTCCAAAACCTCATCATTGCTCACATTCTTAATCCATGATATTCGCAGCATCCTTCTGTAGAACCACTTTTCAGTTGCTTCAAGTTTTTCCTTCATCTTTGATGATATTGTCCAGCATTCACTGCCATATTGAATGGCAGACATCACATAACAATCCAGTACCCTTTTCTTTGTTTCTAGTAAAAATTTCCAGTTTCTTAATACTCTACTCAGCTCCTGGAATGCATCCTTGTGCTACTGTATCTCAGTAATATAAATGTATAGAAACTGATGTGGCCACAAAGTGAGGGTTCAGTTCATATATTGATTGTAATATGGAATTGATCCCCCATTTTATATTTAGTAAGCTTCTGTAGAACCACATTTAGGTTGCTTTGAGTCTTTTCTTTATCTTTGATGAGTTTGTTTAGCATTCACTGCCATATTGAAGGACAGGCATCCCGTAACAATCCAGTACCCACGTCTTTGTTTCTAGCGAGGTTTTCCTGTCTCTTAATACTCTACTCAGTTTCAGACTCAAATATATTTTTTAACATTGGTAAGCAATTTTGTATTTCCTTTACTTCATACGCTTCTCTTAGTTGTTATTATTAGTTTTTTTTTAATCATATCACCCGAGCAAGCTGGTAACGCCACTGATGTGCAGGGGGCTACATAAGTGTAAAAGCACTAAATAGAAGAAAGTAAAGAGAAGGACAAACCATTTAGAAAGGAGCAAGAGAAAGGAGGGGACACAGGTGTGATGACAGTTGCAGAGGTGGAGAGAAAGGAAAGGATATACAGGGTGCTGAGGAAAGAACTGAGTATTGACCTTGCATTTGAATTCCTGGAGATTGTAAAAGTCAGGAAAGCAAGAATAAAGAAGCGAGTTCCACTGGCGGGAAGTGAGAGGAAAGAAGCTGCAGGAGTAGAATTGTCGTCTGTATTTGGTTAATCTCGGTGTGAATGGATGAGACCCAGTTGCCAGTCTGGTTTTAGTAGTGTCATTATTATTATTATTATTATTATTATTATTATTATTACGTCATTTTTTCATCATATTTCGATTTCTGCTTTGGTCTCACTACCAATCAAGTCTGCGGGGAGACCTAAGGCAGGTTGTGGCGTGTTGTTATGACTCCATTTCATGTTTTTCTATCTTCCCTATCATTCCTAGCATTACATAGATAAAGTTTTCCTTAGTGTGTGGGCTGTACTTAATAAGACAATTTTTTTGTATATCTCTTAAGCTGGGGTTTCCAGGGATTCTTTCAATGTGTTGTTTTGTTCCATTTTTTATCATTCCAAGTGCGCCTACTATCACTGGCACAACTCTTGTTTTCAATTTCCACATTTTTTCTATTTCAATTTCCAGGTCTTTATATTTTGACAGTTTTTCAAATTCCTTGATTGCTATGTTACAATCCGCTGGACAAGCCATATCAATTAATAGACAAGTTTTCTCCTTCTGGTTTTTAACAATAATGTCTGGCCTGTTTGCTTCAATTTTTCTGTCTGTGTAGATGGTGTAATCCCACAGAATGGTTACATCTTCTATTTCTGTAACCGGTGCTGGATGATGCTCATACCAGTGTTTGTTTACAGCTTTTCCATAATGTTTGCACATTGCCCAATGTAAATATTGCCCAACTCTATCGTGGCGATTTTTATATTCGTTTGGGGCAAGCACAGAACAGCCTGAGATTAGGTGGTCTATTGTTTCTTGGTGTTTATCACAAAACCTGCATTTTGGATCCATATTATTATGCATAATATTTGCCTGAAAGTTTCTCGTGAAAAGACTTTGGTCTTGTGCTGCAAGTATAAATCCTTCAGTTTCAGACTTTAATCCAGATGCACGTAACCATCGATGAGTATTAACTTTGTCAACATTGGATTTATTGGCACGTACTGGATATTGGCCATGCAGAGGTTTGTCTTGCCAGCGCTGTTTCATCTTTTCAAGAGCTTTATCTTTGGCTTTCATTTTCATATTTTTTGCCGCAATAGTTGGTTCTTGGCTACTGTTTTGCTTTTCTACAGAATCTACTAACTGTAATTCTTGTTTGTATTTACTGCCTTCTTTTATTATTGAATATTTTTTCTTTCTTTCTTCATGTTGCCTTACTAATTGTATCATCCAATCCTTTGTTGTTTCTATGTATGTTAGTAAGCCAATAGTTGTTGTCTTGTATGACAATTCCAGCTGAATAAGACCCCTTCCACCTTCTTTACGGGGTATGTATAGACGGTCTACATCAGCCTTTGGGTGATGCATCCTATGCTTAGAAAGAAGCTTTCTTGTTTTAGCATCCATTCGCCTGATGTCGTTTAGAGTCCAGTTTAAGATGTTGAAGCTATATTGGACAACTGGGATTGCAAGGCTATTAATGGCCATAACTCTATTCTGTGAATTTAATTCAGTTTTTAATATCATTCGTAGCCTTCTATAGTACTCTTTACGCACTATTTCTTTCATTTTTTTATGGTGAATGTTTTCGCTCTCATTTACACCTAGGTATTTATAAGCTTCTTCTGGTTTCAATTCTTTTATTGTTACAGCAGGGTCTAGGCTAATTGAGGATGTTTCTTGTATTGATCCACGTAAAACTGTAGCTTTAGCACATTTATTCAAATTAAATTTCATTCCAATGTCTTCGCTGAAGCATTTTACAGTTTGCAGAAGACCTTCCAGCTCATTATCATTCTTAGCATATAACTTTAAGTCATCCATGTAAAATAGATGGCTTATTTTCTTTTGGCCTATTTTATAACCACATTCTGTCTTATTAAGTTGACTGGTTAGTGCTATTAATGATATGCAGAATAGTAAGGGAGATAAAGAATCACCTTGAAATATACCTCTTTTGATGTTTATTTCATCAGACTTATAGGTTCCATTTATATGATTGAGGTAAAGGGTTGTTTTCCATATAGACATGCATTGTTTGATGAAATTGATGATGACGGGCGATATCTTGTATATATTTAAAGTCTTTAAAATCCATTCATGTGGCACACTATCGAATGCCTTTCCGTAGTCTATCCAGGCAGTACTAAGATTTTTCTTTGTCTTGTAGCAGTTTTCCAGGATCATTTTGTTAATTAGCAATTGGTCTTTACAGCCATAACAGCCACGTTTGCACCCTTTTTGTTCAAGCGGTATCATGTCATTTCTTTCTAAGAATAAATATGTTTGTTTTGTTAAAATAGATGTTAGTAGTTTATATGTTGTCGGAAGACATGTAATTGGTCTGTAGTTTTTCGGGTTGTTTGTGTCACCATTCTTGGGTAGAAGAAATGTAATTCCTTTTGTCATCCATGCAGGAATTTTAGTGGGATCGTCAACCATTTCTTGGAGTTCTTTGGCTATTTTTTTATGTGCTGCATTTAAATAATATAGCCAAAAGTTAGGAATTTTATCTATACCTGGAGTTTTCCAATTGTGTGCTTTTTTTAGTGCAAATTTAACATCATCTTCTGTAATTCCAGACCATGTCTGTTCGGGTTTATTCTTCATTCGTTCTATCTCCTGCGTAATCCAATGTACTTCCTTGCTAGGTTCTTTAGGGCAAGCCCATATCTTTTCCCAGAACTGTGTGACTTCTTCCATTCTGGGGGGTACTGTCACTTCAATTCTTTTTTTACCTATTTCCCTGTAAAATCTCTTTGTATCAGTCTGAAAGATCTTGTTTTGTCTGTAAAATTTTGCTCTTTTTTCATAGCGTCTTATTCTTTGAGCCTTCAGTTGGATTTTTTGCTTTATTTTTTCTTTATTTGATAAGACGTCATTTTCATTCCTGATGTTATATTTTTTTTCGGCTCTTCTTCTTTTCCTAGTTCTTACATTTATTCCTCTACTCAGTTCATCCAGTACTGACAGTTCACTTCTTAGTTGTTCGATTTCTTTTTCGATTTTTCTTTTCCAAGGTGGATCTTCACGTCTGCGTGACTGCCTTGTTTTTATTTTGATGTTTAATTTTTTTGTTGCTGCTGTTGCTGATGCATATATTACTTCGTTAAGATTTGTATTCGGGTCTTCATCCAGTATTGATTTCAGTGCTGCATTGTACAATTTAATAGTTCGGAGGTTTTGTTTTGTTGGTTGGAATTTTGGGAGCTGTTCACGTTCCTCCATTGTAATACTTTGTATTTGACTTAGCTGGTTTTTTATTTCTATCTTGGCTTCCTTTATATTGTTCTTATTTTCCGTCCAATAATTATCTTCGATGTGTTCTGAACTCATTTTATTTTTGTCTTTTAACTGACTCAGACTCAGATCGCACCTTTCCAGCACTTTTAGACTTACATCATTATCTTCGCAGTGATTTGCGTGTTTCACGGTTTCTACATTATGACCTGTGATTTGTTTGATGTTATTACTTTTTATTTCTGGTTCCGGTTCCTTTTCATATTTTGTTGATTCGACTCTTCTTGTTACAATTCTTTTAATTTCGTGAATCTCAGCCTCTGACAGTCGGTTATTACGAATAATGTACCTACGTACATTGGCCAATTTATTTTCGTCAATATACTTTCTATTTGTTTGACCAACTTTTTCACGCCAAATGTCATATGTTTGGCGAGTCATGTTTTTTTGAGGTTTGAGTAACGCTTCATGAAATGCAGTCATAACGACTTTGTACTCCTCACGAGACCATTTTATTTTTTCTTTCTTTAAATATACGGTTGTAGATCTTGCTGGTGAATTTTCAGGACCATCATTAGGATTATCCTGGTTGTGGGGACCTGAAGATACATTCTTTGTGTAGGAGTTTGTTCCTATGGCAGATTTTTCGACCTCAGGTAGGTTCCCACCTGAAGGACGGGCTCCCTGTTTATCCACTGGAAGAGCCATACTGGACTTTTTATTTCTATTTGTGTTTTTCATGTTTTTCCCACGAGTGACGCACGGGTCCAAAAGTCCACCCAAAGTTGCCCGGCACGTTGGGTAACGGTCTTTTACAAACAGGGTCCCGAAGCCTGTAGGGAATCGTTTGTGACCTCATAACGCAGTAGCCATTCACTCCTCGGCACGATTAACACCTTGAGTTGCGGGTTGTTGTTCGGAGTTTTCCTTCTCCTAAATGGGCTGCCAAGCAACATCTGACATAGACGCGATTGGAATTCAAGGAGAAAGACGGCTCAACGAAACAAAACATCAATATTACTAGAGTGATTTGTTTAAAAAAAAAAAAAAAAAAAAAAATTATAATATCTTAAGAAAAAAAAATCCTGTTTATATTAAAACAAAATTTCATATTGAGAAAAGGAAAAATTCAAATAGAGAGACGTTTGTTAAAAAAAAAAAAAAAAAAATGTAATAATTTGTTCGTCCACTTTATCTTTCATTTTTCCAACAAAGTCGTTGGTCAAAAATAGGATTATCATAATAAGATAAATTAAATAAGTAAATTAAATCAATAAATAAGTAAAAAAAAAATTTATCAAAAAAAAAAATACGTAGACTTTCTATAAATTAATACCATATAAATTGTTTTTCATCGGATTTAATTTATTTTCTTGTTTTGTTTTGTTTTTAAGAAAATTATAATAGTTAAAAAAAAAAAATAAAAATAATTTACACGAAATATCGACAGCTAAAGGAAATATAATACGGATGATTTTATTTAGGTTAATTTAAAGAACAAACAGATAAATTAAAATAAAGCAGAATTTCGTTAAAAAAAAAAAAAAAAAATATTCCCTAATATCTAAAGAAAAAATCCTGTTTATATTAAAACAGAATTTCATATTGAGAAAAAGAAAAATTCAAAGAGAGAGACGCTGGTTGAAAAAACAAACAAACAAACTTGGATGTAACGGCCGTTCAACGAAAAAAAAACAAACATCACTGCACTTAGAGAGTATTGTTAAAGAAGAAAAAAAAAAAAAAAAACATTTATTGCTACTATTAACCTTTGTCCTTGCAAAAAAATTCAAAATTTAATTTAATATGAAAAAAAAAAAAAAAAAAAAAAAAAGTGGACATACCTTTGAGTTTGAGTTTACTACCGTAACATTTAAAAATAATAATTTGTTCGCCCACTGTATTCTGTGTTATTGTTTCATTAAATCCAGCGAGAATAAAATTATCGAAAAATAAATAAATATATAAAATGAACGAACAAATATAATAAATTATTCTTTCTAAGAAAGAATATCCTAGATCGAACATTTTTTTTTTTGTGTTTTTCGTCGTATTATTTTTTTTTTTTTTTTTCGTTGTCTTGCTTTAGAAAACTAGTTAAAGGATCATTAAAAGAAGAAACATACAATTTGAATTATATACGAAGAAAAAATTAATGTTTATGTTTAAAATAGTGAAATTCAAAATTAATGTTTACGTTAAAAAAAAAAAAAAAAAAAAAAAAAATCTCAAAAAATGTTTTTAATAGGAAAGAAAAAGTGGACATACCTTTGAGTTTACTACCGTAAAATTTAAAAATAATCTGTTGGCCTACTGTATTCTGTGTTATTCTTTCATTAAATCCAACGAGAATAAGATTATCGAAAAATAAACAAATATATAAAATGAACGAACAAATATAAATAAATTATTACATATTCTTTCTAAGAAAGAATTTTTTCTAAGAAAAATTATTACATATTTTTTCTAAGAAAGAATATCGTCGATCGAACAGAGCGCTTTTCGTCATATTTTTTTATCGTTGTCTTGCTTTAGAAAACTAGTTAATAAATCTATTTAAGGATCATTAAAAGAAGAAACATGCAACTAAAATTATATACGAAGGGAAAAATTAATGTTTATGTTTAATATAGTTTAATATAGTGAAATGAGAAATTAATGTTTACATAAAAAAAAACAAAAAAAACGTTACGTTTTCAGGAGCCTCAGAAAAGCACGTCATTCTCGTTGTAATCCCAACCGCGTATTATTATTATTATTATTATTATTATTATTATTATTATTATTATTATTATTATTATTATTATTATTATTATTATTATTATTATTATTATTATTATTATTATTATTATTATTATTATGTCATTTTTCATCATATTTAGATTTCTGCATTGGTCTCACTACCAACCAAGTCTGCGGGGAGACCTAAGGCAGGTAGTGGCGTGTTGTTATGACTCCATTTCATGTTTTTCTATCCTCCCTATCATCCCCAGCATTACATAGATAACGTTTTCCTTAGTGTGTGGGCTGTACTTAATAATACAATTTTTTGTATATCTCTTAAGCTGGGGTTTCCAGGGATTCTTTCAATGTGTTGTTTTGTTCCATTTTTTATCATTCCAAGTGCACCTACTATCACTGGCACAACTCTTGTTTTCAATTTCCACATTTTTTCTATTTCAATTTCCAGGTCTTTATATTTTGACAGTTTTTCAAATTCCTTGATTGCTATGTTACAATCCGCTGGACAAGCCATATCAATTAATAGACAAGTTTTCTCCTTCTGGTTTTTAACAATAATGTCTGGCCTGTTTGCTTCAATTTTTCTGTCTGTGTAGATGGTGTAATCCCATAGAATGGTTACATCTTCTATTTCTGTAACCGGTGCTGGATGATGTTCATACCAGTGTTTGTTTACAGCTTTTCCATAATGTTTGCACATTGCCCAATGTAAATATTGCCCAACTCTATCGTGGCGATTTTTATATTCGTTTGGGGCAAGCACAGAACAGCCTGAGATTAGGTGGTCTATTGTTTCTTGGTGTTTATCACAAAACCTGCATTTTGGATCCATATTATTATGCATAATATTTGCCTGAAAGTTTCTCGTGAAAAGACTTTGGTCTTGTGCTGCAAGTATAAATCCTTCAGTTTCAGACTTTAATCCAGATGCACGTAACCATCGATGAGTATTAACTTTGTCAACATTGGATTTATTGGCACGTACTGGATATTGGCCATGCAGAGGTTTGTCTTGCCAGCGTTGTTTCATCTTTTTCAAGAGCTTTATCTTTGGCTTTCATTTTCATATTTTTTGCCGCAATAGTTGGTTCTTGGCTACTGTTTTGCTTTTCTACAGAATCTACTAACTGTAATTCTTGTTTGTATTTACTGCCTTCTTTTATTATTGAATATTTTTTCTTTCTTTCTTCATGTTGCCTTACTAATTGTATCATCCAATCCTTTGTTGTTTCTATGTATGTTAGTAAGCCAATAGTTGTTGTCTTGTATGACAATTCCAGCTGAATAAGACCCCTTCCACCTTCTTTACGGGGTATGTATAGACGGTCTACATCAGCCTTTGGGTGATGCATCCTATGCTTAGAAAGAAGCTTTCTTGTTTTAGCATCCATTCGCCTGATGTCGTTTAGAGTCCAGTTTAAGATGTTGAAGCTATATTGGACAACTGGGATTGCAAGGCTATTAATGGCCATAACTCTATTCTGTGAATTTAATTCAGTTTTTAATATCATTCGTAGCCTTCTATAGTACTCTTTACGCACTATTTCTTTCATTTTTTTATGGTGAATGTTTTCGCTCTCATTTACACCTAGGTATTTATAAGCTTCTTCTGGTTTCAATTCTTTTATTGTTACAGCAGGGTCTAGGCTAATTGAGGATGTTTCTTGTATTGATCCACGTAAAACTGTAGCTTTAGCACATTTATTCAAATTAAATTTCATTCCAATGTCTTCGCTGAAGCATTTTACAGTTTGCAGAAGACCTTCCAGCTCATTATCATTCTTAGCATATAACTTTAAGTCATCCATGTAAAATAGATGGCTTATTTTCTTTTGGCCTATTTTATAACCACATTCTGTCTTATTAAGTTGACTGGTTAGTGCTATTAATGATATGCAGAATAGTAAGGGAGATAAAGAATCACCTTGAAATATACCTCTTTTGATGTTTATTTCATCAGACTTATAGGTTCCATTTATATGATTGAGGTAAAGGGTTGTTTTCCATATAGACATGCACTGTTTGATGAAATTGATGATGACGGGCGATATCTTGTATATATTTAAAGTCTTTAAAATCCAGGAATGTGGCACACTATCGAATGCCTTTCGGTAGTCTATCCAGGCAGTACTAAGATTTTTCTTTGTCTTGTAGCAGTTTTCCAGGATCATTTTGTTAATTAGCAATTGGTCTTTACAGCCATAACAGCCACGTTTGCACCCTTTTTGTTCAAGCGGTGTCATGTCATTTCTTTCTAAGAATAAATATGTTTATTATTATTATTATTATTATTATTATTATTATTATTATTATTATTATTATTATTATTATTATTATTATTATTATTATTATTATTATTATTATTATTATTATTATTATTATTATTATTATTATTATTATTATTATTATTATTATTATTATTATTATTATTATTATTATTATTATTATTATTATTATTATTATTATTATTATTATTATTATTATTATTATTATTATTATTATTATTATTATTATTATTATTATTATTATTATTATTATTATTATTATTATTATTATTATTATTATTATTATTATTATTATTATTATTATTATTATTATTATTATTATTATTATTATTATTATTATTATTATTATTATTATTATTATTATTATTATTATTATTATTATTATTATTATTATTATTATTATTATTATTATTATTATTATTATTATTATTATTATTATTATTATTATTATTATTATTATTATTATTATTATTATTATTATTATTATTATTATTATTATTATTATTATTATTATTATTATTATTATTATTATTATTATTATTATTATTATTATTATTATTATTATTATTATTATTATTATTATTATTATTATTATTATTATTATTATTATTATTATTATTATTATTATTATTATTATTATTATTATTATTATTATTATTATTATTATTATTATTATTATTATTATTATTATTATTATTATTATTATTATTATTATTATTATTATTATTATTATTATTATTATTATTATTATTATTATTATTATTATTATTATTATTATTATTATTATTATTATTATTATTATTATTATTATTATTATTATTATTATTATTATTATTATTATTATTATTATTATTATTATTATTATTATTATTATTATTATTATTATTATTATTATTATTATTATTATTATTATTATTATTATTATTATTATTATTATTATTATTATTATTATTATTATTATTATTATTATTATTATTATTATTATTATTATTATTATTATTATTATTATTATTATTATTATTATTATTATTATTATTATTATTATTATTATTATTATTATTATTATTATTATTATTATTATTATTATTATTATTATTATTATTATTATTATTATTATTATTATTATTATTATTATTATTATTATTATTATTATTATTATTATTATTATTATTATTATTATTATTATTATTATTATTATTATTATTATTATTATTATTATTATTATTATTATTATTATTATTATTATTATTATTATTATTATTATTATTATTATTATTATTATTATTATTATTATTATTATTATTATTATTATTATTATTATTATTATTATTATTATTATTATTATTATTATTATTATTATTATTATTATTATTATTATTATTATTATTATTATTATTATTATTATTATTATTATTATTATTATTATTATTATTATTATTATTATTATTATTATTATTATTATTATTATTATTATTATTATTATTATTATTATTATTATTATTATTATTATTATTATTATTATTATTATTATTATTATTATTATTATTATTATTATTATTATTATTATTATTATTATTATTATTATTATTATTATTATTATTATTATTATTATTATTATTATTATTATTATTATTATTATTATTATTATTATTATTATTATTATTATTATTATTATTATTATTATTATTATTATTATTATTATTATTATTATTATTATTATTATTATTATTATTATTATTATTATTATTATTATTATTATTATTATTATTATTATTATTATTATTATTATTATTATTATTATTATTATTATTATTATTATTATTATTATTATTATTATTATTATTATTATTATTATTATTATTATTATTATTATTATTATTATTATTATTATTATTATTATTATTATTATTATTATTATTATTATTATTATTATTATTATTATTATTATTATTATTATTATTATTATTATTATTATTATTATGTCATTTTTCATCATATTTAGATTTCTGCATTGGTCTCACTACCAACCAAGTCTGCGGGGAGACCTAAGGCAGGTAGTGGCGTGTTGTTATGACTCCATTTCATGTTTTTCTATCCTCCCTATCATCCCCAGCATTACATAGATAACGTTTTCCTTAGTGTGTGGGCTGTACTTAATAATACAATTTTTTGTATATCTCTTAAGCTGGGGTTTCCAGGGATTCTTTCAATGTGTTGTTTTGTTCCATTTTTTATCATTCCAAGTGCACCTACTATCACTGGCACAACTCTTGTTTTCAATTTCCACATTTTTTCTATTTCAATTTCCAGGTCTTTATATTTTGACAGTTTTTCAAATTCCTTGATTGCTATGTTACAATCCGCTGGACAAGCCATATCAATTAATAGACAAGTTTTCTCCTTCTGGTTTTTAACAATAATGTCTGGCCTGTTTGCTTCAATTTTTCTGTCTGTGTAGATGGTGTAATCCCATAGAATGGTTACATCTTCTATTTCTGTAACCGGTGCTGGATGATGTTCATACCAGTGTTTGTTTACAGCTTTTCCATAATGTTTGCACATTGCCCAATGTAAATATTGCCCAACTCTATCGTGGCGATTTTTATATTCGTTTGGGGCAAGCACAGAACAGCCTGAGATTAGGTGGTCTATTGTTTCTTGGTGTTTATCACAAAACCTGCATTTTGGATCCATATTATTATGCATAATATTTGCCTGAAAGTTTCTCGTGAAAAGACTTTGGTCTTGTGCTGCAAGTATAAATCCTTCAGTTTCAGACTTTAATCCAGATGCACGTAACCATCGATGAGTATTAACTTTGTCAACATTGGATTTATTGGCACGTACTGGATATTGGCCATGCAGAGGTTTGTCTTGCCAGCGCTGTTTCATCTTTTCAAGAGCTTTATCTTTGGCTTTCATTTTCATATTTTTTGCCGCAATAGTTGGTTCTTGGCTACTGTTTTGCTTTTCTACAGAATCTACTAACTGTAATTCTTGTTTGTATTTACTGCCTTCTTTTATTATTGAATATTTTTTCTTTCTTTCTTCATGTTGCCTTACTAATTGTATCATCCAATCCTTTGTTGTTTCTATGTATGTTAGTAAGCCAATAGTTGTTGTCTTGTATGACAATTCCAGCTGAATAAGACCCCTTCCACCTTCTTTACGGGGTATGTATAGACGGTCTACATCAGCCTTTGGGTGATGCATCCTATGCTTAGAAAGAAGCTTTCTTGTTTTAGCATCCATTCGCCTGATGTCGTTTAGAGTCCAGTTTAAGATGTTGAAGCTATATTGGACAACTGGGATTGCAAGGCTATTAATGGCCATAACTCTATTCTGTGAATTTAATTATTATTATTATTATTATTATTATTATTATTATTATTATTATTATTATTATTATTATTATTATTTCATTTTTCATCATATTTCGATTTCTGCTATGGTCGCATTACCCATCAAGTCTGCGGAAAGATCTAAGGCAGGTAGTGGCGTGTTGTTATGGCTCCATTTCATATTTTTTCTATCTTCCCCATCATCCCTAGCGTTACATAGACAAAGTTCCCCTTAGTGTGTGGGCTGTACTTAATTAGACAATTTTTTTGTATATCTCTTAAGCTGGTGTTTCCAGGGATTCTTTCAATGTGTTGTTTTGTTCCAATTTTTATCATTCCAAGTGCACCTACTATCACTGGCACAACTCTTGTTTTCAATTTATTATTATTATTATTATTATTATTATTATTAATATTATTATTATTATGCTTTCTTGAAGCATATTTTACGTCGTAATTTAGAAATTCCGATCAGATCAGAAGAAACACACTGTGGCTCCTGCAAGTATTTCATCTCTTTAAATCACAAACATCTCTCTTAGAATTCTGTCTCTTCTAAGCATTTTTTGTCATCTCAGAGTTCAAAGAACATTACCAAGTATACTTGGTCGTTTCTGCACCCCATCTGTCACCGTCTTCAGGACGCCAATCATGACAGCAACCTCTTCTCCCTTAAATCCTTACAAGTCTGCCACGACATGTTTAAAATCCTTTTCTCCTTCTTTTTTTCCTGTCTCCACTACACTTACGACTCCTGGAACCGCTATAGCTATGAGTCAACAATGTTTGTCTTTCTTCTGGACACTAATGGCATTATTATTATTATTATTATTATTATTATTATTATTATTATTATCAAATACTTTGAAATGTGAATTACCACTTTAAACTTTCCTGGTCGTTTCAGATAATTTCCCATTCAAAATGACTCTTCATTTCCGAATGAAAAGTTTTATATCTCAAGACAATACCTACACCACCCATTTGTCGAGAAAAGATCCATTTAATAGAATTCCCACGAGTTAATTCCAGTCAGTATCGGAGTCTGGGCTTCCTGAGTACAATATTCCTGGAGGCTATTTCTGCACAGAATAAATACAATATTCATAGTGTACGCAGCGGGATTGTTCTTCCGATCTTTGAGAAAGTGCCAAAATTGTTTGCATCGTGCCATTTCACTGTTAAATGGAACGCAACAGAAGAAATTAAGACCATTTTCTTGCCAAGCATCAATTCCTGTCGTAGTAGACTAAGTTGCGTTTCGGCTCGTCGATCTGTGAGACCGGAGAAATTGAGAAGTTGTGGCCTGGGTAGGTGTAGGAGGCAATTGCAGGTTCTAATCAAGATAACGATTGATTTACATGTCTAGAACTAAAGATCATTAACGGTTCTTGCTCCAGTCAGGAATTTAGCCGTGGGTTTATTAGTAGTGAGCTATTACATGAAAGAAGGTTCGAGCAATATCTTCGGAATGGTTTATGATGGGTGATTTTAGTGTCTGTCTAGCACAGATATGGTCAAACTAGGGCCCACGAGGCGCATGGAACCCGCCAAAGGACTTCATGCGGCCCGGCAAATGTTAATAAATTTGAAAGAGAAATTGTTTTTTTTTATTCTTTAAATTGAGTTATTTTGTTTTCAAACAAATGTGTTTCATGTGAAGTTATAATTATAAAAATATAGAAATATAAATATTTTTTCTTTAAATTGAATTACTTCATTTGTGCCTCATTTAAAGTTTCCACTTTAAAATATTAATAAATAAAAAGTGTTTTTTATTTCTTTAAACAAAGTTACTTTGCTTTTTTAAATAAATATGTTTTTCTACATTATAATATTAATTAATAAAATAATTGTATTTTTTTCTTAAAATAAGGTTATTATGCTTTTCAAAAGTGGTTCATGTGAAGCTCTTAATTAGAAATACCTATTAATAAAAATTGTTTTTTAAGTTTAAACCTAGTTAGTTTGTTGCAGAGGGTAGGGAAGAGAGGGAGGGAACAAAAAGAGATAGCGAAATAGATTCAAACTCGATTTTTGAAAAGGACATTTATATATTTTTTCTTCTATGTACCCTGTCCTTTCAGGACGTAGGCGATCATGGCTTTCCACATTTCCCTATTCCTTGGTGCCTCTTACCATGGTTTTTTCCTGTTTCACCACGCAGTCCTCTGTCATCCACCTGCTCAGGCCCTTCAAATATGTTATCCACTGTTTTCCTCTGTCTCTTTTCCCCTCTATCTGGCCTATTAGCATCAGGTTCTCCAAGCCCTCCTTCCTCATTGCATGACCGAGGAACTTCAGTTGTCTCTTCCTGATGCTCACTATTAATTTTCTTGTCGTTGCCATTCTTTCCAACGAATCTCATCATTTCTCACATGCTCGGTCCATATCCGCAGCATCTCTCTGTAGAACCATATTTCCGCTACTTCAAGTTTGTTCTTTCATGTTCTTTCATTTTTCCCAACATACATTGCCATAGAGGATGTGCGTTGTGGGGCATTGGATATCGGGGAGCAAAGTTCGAATTCCAGTTGAATTTATTGCATTCACTTACGCGCAAATACCCTTGGGAAAGGTATTAATCCATCTATTCCTTCCAGTTATGGGTTAAATAACAGGACAGATTGAGTTCTATAGCCTTGGTCGGCAACCAGTTTACCGCAGAAAGCAATGGCAACCTACTGTGGGATAATCTTCTGCCCAGTCAGTCGTGTCTTTTTCGAGACATGATCGCCCAAGCGTGTATCACGTATGACACTTAACTGACTGACTGAATATAATAGTTGGAAGCATAATTAAAACTTCTACTGGCATAAAGTGGGGGATCGATTTTCTATTGTTTTGAAGTAATAAATTGATCCCCCAATAATTATACTCAATATAAAAATGTAATATAATCTATTTCTTCCCCCTCTAGCTATGAATCAAATAACAGGACAGATTGGGTTCTATAGCCTTGGTCGGCAACCAGTCTACCGCAGAAAGCAATGGCAACCTACTGCTTGATAATCTTCTGCCCAGTCAGTCATGTCTCTTTCGAGACATGATCGCTTAAGCGTGTATCACGTATGACACTTAACTGACTGACTGACACTGCCATATTGAAGAACTGACATCACATAGTAGTCTACTACTCTCTTCTAGTAAAAATTTCCTGTGTCTTAGTACTTTACATATTCGTAAAGAAATAAAAAAATAAAAAATAAGCGTGTCACAGAAACGGAAGTGGGGTAAAGGACAACGGGAAATGAGGAAAAAAAAAGAAGAAAAACGAAAAAAAGGGAGATAGGGGAAAAGTTAAAGGAAAGATGTTGGAGAAAAAAAGAAATGAAAAAAAGAGAGAAAGAGGGGAAACGTACTTTGGATATGCTGACGTGACAATTGTTAGCAAAGGAGGGTAGAAAGAAAGGGGTAGATACATAAAAAATAAAAAGAAATAAGAAAAAGAGGAAAATAAAGAAAATAAATAACATGACATAATATTCGGCTTTGCCCAAAGTTTTACAAAATTTTTTACGTTTAAAATAAAATAGGGTCTGACAATATTGAGATAAATTTTATTCACTTTAAAATCTACCACAGGAATAAAAGGGAAGAACGGAAAAATGAATATTATATTGGTAGGGGTATAGATAAATAAAAAATTTTAATATATCATAAGATATAAAAATATATATAAAAAAGAAAAATATATATAAACAATTTTTTCTGTCTACACGGACGGTGAATGTTGATCACAAAGGATTCTAAAATATTAAGATGGAGTATAATCCAAGCTCTGTGAAGAACAGAGAATAACTCTTCTGAATAGTTAGACCTTAATGTTTTTTCGGCGTATACGATAGAATTAGACCTGTAGGTTCCCAACGTCTTAGGATGAAAGTTCTACCTGAAATTCATGAACTGAAAACATCACTCAGGCTCATTTTATTTAAGGTTGGTTCTGTTCAGTTACAAGCTCGCATGGTGCCTTCTTAAAATTCTCGATCATAGTGTGAAGTTTTATTCAGACTCTTATATTCCAGACTCTTTTCAGTTTCCGTTATATATACGTAAATTACAGCGTTTCACTGACACTAATTATCCTGTATCATTTCTTGTTTGGTCAGCAATGTTCCTTTGATGAAACCTTTGATATTTGTGCCGAGATGTGCGTTGTGGTGCAGTGGATATCGGCTCGGAACGAGAAATTGGGGAGCAGAGTTCGAATTCCAGTCGAATTCCATGCATTCACTTACGCGCAAATACCTTGGGAAAGGTATTAATCTGTCTCTTTCCTCCAGTTATGGGTTAAATAATAGGACAGATTGGGTTCTATAGCCTTGGTCGGCAACCAGTCTACCGCAGAAAATAATGGCAACCTACTGCGGGATAATCTTCTACCAAGTCAGTCATGTCTTTTTGGAGACATGATCGCCCAAGCGTGTATCACGTATCTCTATTGAGGCTCCTTAAAATCTTTTTTTTTTTCTGAGACTGTTTCTTGTTGAGCTGATGGAGATGACGACTAATTCTGTCTCGTTCAGTTTCAATAATAACATAAATTCAACAGATCGATGGAGTAACGATGGGTAGTCCCCTTGGGACCTATTGTGGCCAATATTTTTATAGGATGCTATAAGAAACAATTGTTTGACAGGGTTTCATAACCATATTTCTATGTGGATTACGTTGATAATACATTTACATCGTTCATATCACATAATTTTTCCGAATTCGAACGATAAATGAAAAATATGAAGACACGGAACTCATTTTTCTCTTGACCTCTAAAAATGGGTAAATAAACTGAAACATCTTAAATTGAGATACTTTTCTTATTTGTTCTTTTGTATTTTATATCCCAATAATCTCCACACCCCATATATCCATTTTTACATAAAAAACATAACAATCACACAATCTTCTTTGTCATTTTTAATGAAACCTGTATAAAAGAGAGATTGCTGCCCAAATATACAACACACACACACACACACACACACACACACACACACACATATATATATATATATATATATATATATATATATCCTAATTAGCCAAACGAACCTACCTAGGTTTCTCATAAACGGATCGTCAGGGAAAGCTGACCCTGTCAGGGAAATCTGGACAAAGAGGAAAAGAAAAATTTAATTTTATTTTTACATTTCTTTCTTTTCGTACATTTAATGGATCCGCCATTTTCTTTTCTATCAATTTGAAGTTTTCCTTTCTTCTGATATTCGCGGTTCTTGGCTTTCAGTGGTCATTATCACCTTCTGATTCATTTTATCATTTGTCATCATCTTTGCCTTTCTGCCATAGTTTTATATTCTTTTTCCTGTCTTTTACTGTCCGAGTTCTTTCTTTCATGTCATCATACCTTCTTTAATTTCCTTCTCTGTAACTGTTTTCTTCTTTTTTTTCGTTCCTTTCTTCCGACGTTTGGATTTCTTCGTTTTCCTTCGAAATCATTCCTTCTTTAATTATTTTTTTATCTCGTTTCCATGTCTGTACATGTTTGAATCTTTTTTAAAAATTTTCTTTAATCTCCTGTTCATTTGTCGCCTTCATTTTTGTTTTCATTTGTCATTTTCATTTTTCTTTCATGCTCACATTCTTCTTTTTTTCCTGTCGTTAACAGTTTTTTTTCCTTTCTTCTGTCTTTCGTCTTTCTTGGTTTTCGTTTGTTATCGTCATTTTTCTTTCATGTCATCATTCCTCCTTTCCTTTCCTTTCCTTTTCCTCTCTGTGTGTCTTTCTTTCTCTTTTTTTTTTTTTGTTTAGTCTTAATATCTTCTGCCGTTTCAGTTTTGTCGTTTTCATTTACAATTTTCACTTTTGCTTTTATGTCATTATTCTTCTTCTCCTTTGACCAGGAAATTAAAGAAACTGCATAACACAAGGGAGTGGGTGGTGAACAAATTTATTACTTTTAATTTTTAATTTTCAGGGGGAGGGCTAGAAGACAAAGACGAAAACAAAAAGGTACTATACCACGATACATGGGCCTAATCTAATAGACAGGGATTCCTATGCTTACATTTATTAAGGATTTCACTCTTAGAATTCGGTAAATTTGTCGGTTGCATATACAACGCTATAGTTAGTTTCTCTGGCTCATTAGGTGCTATTTAATTCGCTCTACCTTTGTATTGAGCGCTTTTTGGTAGATGGTTACTCGTGTCGGGTTTCTTTTTTTGGGCTTCGTGCTGATTTCGGTCCGAACACTTTTGACAGACTTTCTTGTCCTAAGCTCTTTATATTTTACAACCACTTTTTTCCTTCGTTCGATAGTTTTCGAGAAAGGTTTTCGAGACCAGTATAATTATAATCACACACACATATATATATATATATATATATATATATATATATATATTGCATTCCGCAGACAGATCTGTTTCGCCGTATCACAGCTCATCAGCACGGTTAGACTCCGATTGCTTTTTTACCCAGGATTGAAACCCGACGGAAATGGCGTCATTCGGCGACTCTACCCCTGGGCTATGGGCGTTCGGTGGCAGTATGCAGACTTTTTAGCACATATCATTATACGCGCCCAATAGCTAGAGCGCTCTAATTCATTTCACTGGATGAACTATCCAAATCTGTAAACAATTGCAAAATTGATGAGAAGATTGACATTGAACCTTTCCCGCAAGATTTTCATCGGATCTCATTTTAACGCACATCGAGATCTTCTAGGACCTACCTGTGATATACTTGTAGATTATGCATACATAACAGCATCAATTACATGCAAAAGAAGATTAAAAATAATGGCGGCATTACTAATAACAAGGAGAAATCCCACACTTAATAACATCAATTATGAATATGGTAACAATGTGCCTACCATGTTCGGAACTTAACATACACAATACTCTGTATGCATAAACTTTACAGATGTCTATTTGCAAGTAAAACAAAATTAATTCTTTATAATGGCTAAAAGTATAACTGAAAGCGAGCAATTCTTATGTATCAAAAGTCGACAAATATTAAAATTATTCTTATGAAATTTGAGTTCCGAAAAAAAGATCTACGAATACATGAAAAATTATATAAAAACTTAATGATAATACCTTTTTGGCATTTTTAATAAAACCTGTATAAAATAGAGATTGTTGCCCAAATGCATAATATATATATTTATAAAATAAAATAGTCTAAAAGTTTAAAATATTTGTATTTGTTCTGTTTAAATAAGTGTGTAATTGAACAAATGCGTGGTTTGTATTATTAAAATAACGTATTATTTTCGCATATTTAACTGATGTTTCTGACAAGTAAGGATTGGGAGGTGCTACTAAAACTACTTTTTAGTTTCTTGTAAATATTTTTCTTAATATACACATACTGGGGTTTTCAATTTGTTACTTTCGTCAACTGCTCCTAGACAAGAATTGTGCATGTCGGGACGAGTTAGGACATCATAGAAAATCAGAGGTATTTTGGCTGTTGTAGTTATAATAGTAAGTATGGTTGTGTTGCTTGGCTTAAAGAATATTGTAATTTGCTTGGGTCAGTGATTGTGGCTAGCTAAGAATAAGAGAGAAGATAAACATTCTTTTCCTATCTACCTTTTATAAAAAAAAAAAATGTCTAGTTTTGACGTTGGTTTCGATTCGCGTGCCCAAAATCTCGGAGGGTTACTTACTAATGACTTAGTTCTGTTATATTAATTTCATTCTTTCTTATTAACTTAAAATTAATTCAAAAGAAATTTAAATTTTTAAATGTTTATTTATTCAGAGAGCATATTCAAATGTCTGGTTATAAATCTAAACTAAAATTCTATAAAATATTGTATAATTGCTGAAAATATTAAGTTAAATTTTAAATTTTACTATTTAGTTAAAAACAAAAAAAAAATTAAGGTTTTAAAATTTTAAAATTTATGTTTTAATCTAATTGAAATTTTGGTACATTTGGTCTCCACCCTTTGAGCATTCTTGACAAATTCCAGCTGTCATATATTTCGTCACCCCGATAACGCATATAAATGAGGGCTACCGGAGTTAAAAAGTATTTTTATTGTAAATTTCTGGCAGTAAGCAATTATTACTTGATTGAAATCAGATAAAGGTAAGTTTGAATTTAAAAAATGATTAAATGACCTGTCGGCAAGGTATATTTAATTTTTGCAAGATTTTTAAAACAGAAATTTGGCTACTGTTTACGTATTGTTTACGTAATGTATTGTTCAATCAAAAATGGTAGGAAATTTAAATTTTATTTTTTCAATTCAGAAAAAATAGATTAATATCAATATAATTTCGGTTTAAAATACACCAGTGTATTTTCCTTACTGAAATTAAAATTAATCTCTTGGCTTTCAATTAAAGCTAATTTTGAAGCTGGAAGATAACTTATTTAGTTTTAAAATTAAAATTTAAATTTAGGTATTGAAAGTGTGTGGAGTTACCTAAATACACTACCGGCAATAATTATTAGGCCCGCCTAGTTTTTTTTAAATGATATATTTCATACTATTTTTAGTATTTATTGCCAAGTGGATAATTCTAAATGAAAATAGAATAGTTCTTTTGTTATTATTACTTTGTAAAATATTACAAGGCAAATAGCGACAATTTATTCATCGCACCCTGTGGATTATATATATATATATATATATATATATATACTCTACCGGCCATAATTATTAGGCCACCACAGTTTTAAAAATAAATGATGGATTTCATACTATTTTTAGTATTTAACTCCCAACTATTCTCACAACACTCTCATCTACCCAACCCTCATTCTCGGTATCCTCACCCGCCTATCACCCACCCTCTGTTATTTCCTATATTTAACCAGCCTTTCTCCTCTCTACGTAGCCCCCTGCACAGTAGTGGCAGTGACATGCCTTGCTCGGGGTGAAACGCTTATAAAAAAAAAAAAAAAAAAGGTGGATACTTCTTAATGAAAATAGAAAATTTCTTTTGTTAATAATGCACAATAACATGCGCATCAAATGAACTGTTCTGGTGTCCAGTTCTTGTGATCTCTTTCCCATACTAGTCTCATCTTCTTATTGGCTGGCCGAAGCAAAGGCTTCCTAGCTGCATTATAAAATTTTGCAAAGTAATAATAACAAAAGAACTATTCTATTTTCATTTAGAAGTCTCCACTTAGCAATAAATACTAAACATACTTATGAAATACATCATTTTTTTCAAACTGGGGTCGCCTAATAATTATGATAAGTAGTGTATATTTGTATCGGCATGAGTCAGTAAGCGTAAATTCAGGTTTTAACAGCGTATATATACGGCGTAAGAACTGTTGCATCGTCCTTTGCTTTGATTGAATCCCTAAAAGTAATCCCTCCCATTTATTTAAAAAACTAGCAGTATAGCCCGGCGTTGCTCGGATGTAGTGAAAGCTTTAAAACTAATCCATGGTCCTGGAGCCCAGACTCTTTGGACGTTGGCACGAAAGACTAAAAAGCAGTAGCTGTTTCCAGTTAAAGCGAAACTGTAGACTGAAAGAAAAATGAATGGATGTAAGTCATTTTCTTAGTGAACATTTTTCTTCTCGTAATTATGTTATAGTTTTCAATTAACAAAATTTCAATTATAAGTTTCTTCTTAAAATTCTGTTAATGACTCTTTAGAGAAATGAAATATTTTATCTTTCCATATTTCAACATCCAACCTTCAACCTTCTGATATTTAAATTGTGGGGACTTTGGACGTGTTTGGCACAAGGCTAATTTACCAAGCATCAGTGAGGCCCCTACAATGGCATACATGGTAGCAAAATGGTTCAGAATTATCTAAACTCTAAGCTAGTATACAACAGCTTTCTAAAAAAGTGTCCTTAAGCGAACGAAGCCTCTGGAAGTTAGTGAAGACATCCTTCTTCGAATCTCGTAGGCTGGCGCTGCACAATCACAAGCAAAGATCTGTACGAAATAACAAAAAGCTACATCGTTAGAGCGACAAGTAAAATTGATAGCACATATGACTAGAAGGGAAAATAGTGACATAAATATGATGTCTTTTCACACTACTTCAAACAAAATGATAAGAAAAAAACGTTATTATTAATACTGGAAAAAGCGATAACAGCTACTGGACTTGAGAAAGCTTTTTTTTCTGAAACTGTTCTGTAACGTCTGTAGTTCTCCCGATTGAAAGAGTTAGTTTTTGCTGGAACGCTGTTAAAGTCGGTCAGTAATAATTTCTGCACGTATTTAAATTAACCAATGTAAGCTCGCCGTGCCGAAAAAAGAGATAAAAGATACCGCTTGCCTACTTCAAATTCGGACTTTTATACTTACTGAATCTCGCCACTTCACGCGAGAATACCACATTCTAGTCCATAAAACCAGTTACAATTCTTGCGTTGTTTCCCTTGTTTTTTCTTCTTCAACGTGCCTATGGCAGAGAAAGCACGCCTTCTGTCTCTTTGAAATAAGTCCGTTTGTTGCATTACTACTACTACTACTACTTTTTCTTCTTCTTCTTCTTCTTCTTCTTCTTCTTCTTCTTCTTCTTCTTCTTCTTCTTCTATGTGCCTTGTTTTCTAAGGACATAGGCGATCATAGCCTTCCACGTCTCCCTATCCCTGGTGGCTCTTAGTGTGTTTGCTCATGTTACACCTTGCAACCCCCGTTCTGTCATCCACCTGCTCAGGCCTTCAAATATGTTATCCGCTGCTTTCCTCTGTCCTTTTTGCCTTCTATCTGGCCTATTAGTATCAGGTTCTCCAAGCCCTCCTTCCTCATTGCATGTCTCAGGAACTTCAGTTGTCTTTTCCTGATGCTCGATATTAATTTCCTTTCGTTTCCATTTTTTCCAACATCTCATCATTGCTCACATGCTCGGTCCACGATATCCGCAGCATCCTTCTGTATAATCACATTTCAGCTGCTTCAAGATTTTCCTTCATCTTTGTTGATATTGTCCAACATTCACTGCCATATTGAAGAACTGGCATCACTATAACAGAAACGAAATTTAAATGAGAGATTTTTATAAATTTCAAACGAAAGTAGTACTAGATGCGCAGTCAATGAATATTAAATGTTTTCTTTGTAAGGAAACACCGAACATTACCACTGTTTATTTCCTGTCTGAGTTGTTTTGTACATACTGCAAAATCAGGATCTAGAAGCTTCTTTAAGCTACAATTGAAATTATGAAAAATGAAAAAATATTTATTTGGCTTTAGAACAGAGGTAAATTTCTAAGTATGGGTTAAGTATTTTTTTTTTAATAATGCAGAGAGGCTATTTCGTCTGAACATCCCTGGCGGCTCTGAAAAGGTAGTATATTTAAATATAGCCACTCCCAGAACCGTTACTTATTGAACACTAGCTAGTTGCTTTTTATAATTTTCCATGACCTACGCAACGTAAATCATACGTGTACTTAAGTCTCGTGACTAGATTTGTCTTTTTTAGATCGATTAGTTACGCTGTGTCTTTTTGGATACAACCTTCTGCGAGAAGCTGAACTTACCGAATATATTGGCAGACAATTAAAAAAGATTTATAATTTGACTTGGATATGTAATAATACAGACATTAGAGTAATCCGACTTAACTATAGGTAACCAGCATTTGCCGAGGGAACAAATTGGAGACGAAAATGCTACCGATCAACAACTGAATAAAAGTAATCAGAAGAACAATAGATAGCAATTGATATTGCATTGACATTTTTGAAGATCAAAGTCAGAAAGACCCAATAATACTGCTGATTCTTTTTTCAAGAATATAAATTGTTCCTTTTGTTTTTATTTGGCACATATAGAACAGATTCTCTTGAAAACATTGAAAATGCAGCCAAGAGAAAATGACGACTAAGTTGATAGATACAATCTTTACATTATTCGGACTATTTTCCTCATCTGTATTGCCATTTGTACGATGTTTCGGCCATTGTATGCATCAGTCTTCTAGAAATTTTGAACCGAATCCTTTATTACAATCACTGGGGTATATGAGCACCATTCCTTGCGTAGTAGTGCCTCTGGAACTAACCAACGTCTATATCCACTAGGCCATGTGTCTAAGGACAAGTAGAAACACAGCAAGTAACTTACAGGGTTAGAAAGGGATAACACATGACTACCAAACTAAGCACTACTACAAAAGGAATGGAGTTCATATACTCAACTGATTGTAATAAACGGTTCGGTCCGAGATTCCAAACACCTGAGGAAGGCCGGAGGGTACAACGACCGAAACGTCGTACAAATGGCAACAAAGACGAGGACAATAGTCCGAATAATGTAAATACAGTAAATACTACCTCATCTCAGAAATATAGACAAATAGAATGATCTATTATTAAACGTCGTACAAATGGCAACAAAGACGAGGACAATAGTCCGAATAATGTAAATACAGTAAATACTACCTCATCTCAGAAATATAGACAAATAGAATGATCTATTATTAAACGTCGTACAAATGGCAACAAAGACGAGGACAATAGTCCGAATAATGTAAATACAGTAAATACTACCTCATCTCAGAAATATAGACAAATAGAATGATCTATTATTAAACGTCGTACAAATGGCAACAAAGACGAGGACAATAGTCCGAATAATGTAAATACAGTAAATACTACCTCATCTCAGAAATATAGACAAATAGAATGATCTATTATTAAACGTCGTACAAATGGCAACAAAGACGAGGACAATAGTCCGAATAATGTAAATACAGTAAATACTACCTCATCTCAGAAATATAGACAAATAGAATGATCTATTATTAAACGTCGTACAAATGGCAACAAAGACGAGGACAATAGTCCGAATAATGTAAATACAGTAAATACTACCTCATCTCAGAAATATAGACAAATAGAATGATCTATTATTAAACGTCGTACAAATCGCAACAAAGACGAGGACAATAGTCCGAATAATGTAAATACAGTAAATACTACCTCATCTCAGAAATATAGACAAATAGAATGATCTATTATTAAACGTCGTACAAATGGCAACAAAGACGAGGACAATAGTCCGAATAATGTAAATACAGTAAATACTACCTCATCTCAGAAATATAGACAAATAGAATGATCTATTATTAAACGTCGTACAAATGGCAACAAAGACGAGGACAATAGTCCGAATAATGTAAATACAGTAAATACTACCTCATCTCAGAAATATAGACAAATAGAATGATCTATTATTAAACGTCGTACAAATGGCAACAAAGACGAGGACAATAGTCCGAATAATGTAAATACAGTAAATACTACCTCATCTCAGAAATATAGACAAATAGAATGATCTATTATTAAACGTCGTACAAATGGCAACAAAGACGAGGACAATAGTCCGAATAATGTAAATACAGTAAATACTACCTCATCTCAGAAATATAGACAAATAGAATGATCTATTATTAAACGTCGTACAAATGGCAACAAAGACGAGGACAATAGTCCGAATAATGTAAATACAGTAAATACTACCTCATCTCAGAAATATAGACAAATAGAATGATCTATTATTAAACGTCGTACAAATGGCAACAAAGACGAGGACAATAGTCCGAATAATGTAAATACAGTAAATACTACCTCATCTCAGAAATATAGACAAATAGAATGATCTATTATTAAACGTCGTACAAATGGCAACAAAGACGAGGACAATAGTCCGAATAATGTAAATACAGTAAATACTACCTAATCTCAGAAATATAGACAAATAGAATGATCTATTATTAAACGTCGTACAAATGGCAACAAAGACGAGGTCAATAGTCCGAATAATGTAAATACAGTAAATACTACCTCATCTCAGAAATATAGACAAATAGAATGATCTATTATTAAACGTCGTACAAATGGTAACAAAGACGAGGACAATAGGTCCGAATAATGTAAATACAGTAAATACTACCTCATCTCAGAAATATAGACAAATAGAATGATCTATTATTAAACGTCGTACAAATGGCAACAAAGACGAGGACAATAGTCCGAATACCAATACAGTAAATACTACCTCATCTCAGAAATATAGACAAATAGAATGATCTATTATTAAACGTCGTACAAATGGCAACAAAGACGAGGACAATAGTCCGAATAATGTAAATACAGTAAATACTACCTCATTTCAGAAATATAGACAAATAGAATGATCTATTATTAAAATGTCATACAAATGGCAAAAAAGATGATGACAATAGTCCGAATAATGTAAATACAGTAAATACTACCTCATCTCAGAAATATAGACAAATAGAATGATCTATTATTAAATGTCATACAAATGGCAACAAAGATGATGACAATAGTCCGAATAATGTAAATACAGTAAATACTACCTCATCTCAGAAATATAGACAAATAGAATGATCTATTATTAAATGTCATACAAATGGGTTAAATAAAGATGATGACAATAGTCCGAATAATGTAAATACAGTAAATACTACTTCATCTCAGAAATATAGACAAATAGAATGATCTATTATTAAATGTCATACAAATGGCAACAAAGATGATGACAATAGTCCGAATAATGTAAATACAGTAAATACTACCTCATCTCAGAAATATAGACAAATAGAATGATTCATTATTAAATGTCATACAAATGGCAACAAAGATGATGACAATAGTCCGAATAATGTAAATACAGTAAATACTACCTAATCTCAGAAATATAGAGAAATAGAATGATCTATTATTAAATGTCATACAAATGGCAACAAAGATGATGACAATAGTCCGAATAATGTAAATACAGTAAATACTACCTAATCTCAGAAATATAGAGAAATAGAATGATCTATTACTAAATGTCATACAAATGGCAACAAAGATGATGACAATAGTCCGAATAATGTAAATACAGTAAATACTACCTAATCTCAGAAATATAGAGAAATAGAATGATCTATTATTAAATGTCATACAAATGGCAACAAAGACGAGGACAATAGTCCGAATAATGTAAATACAGTAAATACTACCTAATCTCAGAAATATAGAGAAATAGAATGATCTATTATTAAATGTCATACAAATGGCAACAAAGATGATGACAATAGTCCGAATAATGTAAATACAGTAAATACTACCTAATCTCAGAAATATAGAGAAATAGAATGATCTATTATTAAATGTCATACAAATGGCAACAAAGACGAGGACAATAGTCGAATAATGTAAATACAGTACTACCTAATCTCAGAAATATAGAGGAAATAGAATGATCTATTATTAAATGTCATACAAATGGCAACAAAGATGATGACAATAGTCCGAATAATGTAAATACAGTAAATACTACCTAATCTCAGAAATATAGAGAAATAGAATGATCTATTATTAAATGTCATACAAATGGCAACAAAGACGAGGACAATAGTCCGAATAATGTAAATACAGTAAATACTACCTAATCTCAGAAATATAGAGAAATAGAATGATCTATTATTAAATGTCATACAAATGGCAACAAAGATGATGACAATAGTCCGAATAATGTAAATACAGTAAATACTACCTAATCTCAGAAATATAGAGAAATAGAATGATCTATTATTAAATGTCATACAAATGGCAACAAAGACGAGGACAATAGTCCGAATAATGTAAATACAGTAAATACTACCTAATCTCAGAAATATAGAGAAATAGAATGATCTATTATTAAATGTCATACAAATGGCAACAAAGATGATGACAATAGTCCGAATAATGTAAATACAGTAAATACTACCTAATCTCAGAAATATAGAGAAATAGAATGATCTATTATTAAATGTCATACAAATGGCAACAAAGACGAGGACAATAGTCCGAATAATGTAAATACAGTAAATACTACCTAATCTCAGAAATATAGAGAAATAGAATGATCTATTATTAAATGTCATACAAATGGCAACAAAGATGATGACAATAGTCCGAATAATGTAAATACAGTAAATACTACCTAATCTCAGAAATATAGAGAAATAGAATGATCTATTATTAAATGTCATACAAATGGCAACAAAGATGAGGATAATAGTCGGAATAATGTAAATACAGTAAATACTACCTAATCTCAGAAATATAGAGAAATAGAATGATCTATTATTAAATGTCATACAAATGGCAACAAAGATGATGACAATAGTCCGAATAATGTAAATACAGTAAATACTACCTAATCTCAGAAATATAGAGAAATAGAATGATCTATTATTAAATGTCATACAAATGGCAACAAAGACGAGGACAATAGTCCGAATAATGTAAATACAGTAAATACTACCTAATCTCAGAAATATAGAGAAATAGAATGATCTATTATTAAATGTCATACAAATGGCAACAAAGATGATGACAATAGTCCGAATAATGTAAATACAGTAAATACTACCTAATCTCAGAAATATAGAGAAATAGAATGATCTATTATTAAATGTCATACAAATGGCAACAAAGATGAGGATAATAGTCCGAATAATGTAAATACAGTAAATACTACCTAATCTCAGAAATATAGAGAAATAGAATGATCTATTATTAAATGTCATACAAATGGCAACAAAGATGAGGATAATAGTCCGAATAATGTAAATACAGTAAATACTACCTCATCTCAGAAATATAGAGAAATAGAATGATCTATTATTAAATGTCATACAAATGGCAACAAAGATGATGACAATAGTCCGAATAATGTAAATACAGTAAATACTACCTAATCTCAGAAATATAGAGAAATAGAATGATCTATTATTAAATGTCATACAAATGGCAACAAAGATGAGGATAATAGTCTGAATAATGTAAATACAGTAAATACTATCTAATCTCAGAAATATAGAGAAATAGAATGATCTATTATTAAATGTCATACAAATGGCAACAAAGATGATGACAATAGTCCGAATAATGTAAATACAGTAAATACTACCTAATCTCAGAAATATAGAGAAATAGAATGATCTATTATTAAATGTCATACAAATGGCAACAAAGATGAGGATAATAGTCCGAATAATGTAAATACAGTAAATACTACCTAATCTCAGAAATATAGAGAAATAGAATGATCTATTATTAAATGTCATACAAATGGCAACAAAGATGAGGATAATAGTCCGAATAATGTAAATACAGTAAATACTACCTAATCTCAGAAATATAGAGAAATAGAATGATCTATTATTAAATGTCATACAAATGGCAACAAAGATGAGGATAATAGTCCGAATAATGTAAATACAGTAAATACTACCTCATCTCAGAAATATAGAGAAATAGAATGATCTATTATTAAATGTCATACAAATGGCAACAAAGATGAGGATAATAGTCCGAATAATGTAAATACAGTAAATACTACCTAATCTCAGAAATATAGAGAAATAGAATGATCTATTATTAAATGTCATACAAATGGCAACAAAGACGAGGACAATAGTCCGAATAATGTAAATACAGTAAATACTACCTAATCTCAGAAATATAGAGAAATAGAATGATCTATTATTAAATGTCATACAAATGGCAACAAAGATGATGACAATAGTCCGAATAATGTAAATACAGTAAACACTACCTAATCTCAGAAATATAGAGAAATAGGAATGGATCTATTATTAAATGTCATACAAATGGCAACAAAGACGAGGACAATAGTCCGAATAATGTAAATACAGTAAATACTACCTAATCTCAGAAATATAGAGAAATAGAATGATCTATTATTAAATGTCATACAAATGGCAACAAAGATGATGACAATAGTCCGAATAATGTAAATACAGTAAATACTACCTAATCTCAGAAATATAGAGAAATAGAATGATCTATTATTAAATGTCATACAAATGGCAACAAAGATGAGGATAATAGTCCGAATAATGCAAATACAGTAAATACTACCTAATCTCAGAAATATAGAGAAATAGAATGATCTATTATTAAATGTCATACAAATGGCAACAAAGATGATGACAATAGTCCGAATAATGTAAATACAGTAAATACTACCTAATCTCAGAAATATAGAGAAATAGAATGATCTATTATTAAATGTCATTAAAATGGCAACAAAGATGAGGATAATAGTCCGAATAATGTAAATAATAAAAGTAAATACTACCTAATCTCAGAAATATAGAGAAATAGAATGATCTATTATTAAATGTCATACAAATGGCAACAAAGATGATGACAATAGTCCGAATAATGTAAATACAGTAAATACTACCTAATCTCAGAAATATAGAGAAATAGAATGATCTATTATTAAATGTCATACAAATGGCAACAAAGATGAGGATAATAGTCCGAATAATGTAAATACAGTAAATACTACCTAATCTCAGAAATATAGAGAAATAGAATGATCTATTATTAAATGTCATACAAATGGCAACAAAGACGAGGACAATAGTCCGAATAATGTAAATACAGTAAATACTACCTAATCTCAGAAATATAGAGAAATAGAATGATCTATTATTAAATGTCATACAAATGGCAACAAAGATGATGACAATAGTCCGAATAATGTAAATACAGTAAATACTACCTAATCTCAGAAATATAGAGAAATAGAATGATCTATTATTAAATGTCATACAAATGGCAACAAAGACGAGGACAATAGTCCGAATAATGTAAATACAGTAAATACTACCTAATCTCAGAAATATAGAGAAATAGAATGATCTATTATTAAATGTCATACAAATGGCAACAAAGATGAGCACAGTCCGAATAATGTAAATACAGTAAATACTACCTAATCTCAGAAATATAGAGAAATAGAATGATCTATTATTAAATGTCATACAAATGGCAACAAAGATGAGGATAATAGTCCGAATAATGTAAATACAGTAAATACTACAATTAATCTCAGAAATATAGAGAAATAGAATGATCTATTATTAAATGTCATACAAATGGCAACAAAGATGATGACAATAGTCCGAATAATGTAAATACAGTAAATACTACCTAATCTCAGAAATATAGAGAAATAGAATGATCTATTATTAAATGTCATACAAATGGCAACAAAGATGAGGATAATAGTCCGAATAATGTAAATACAGTAAATACTACCTAATCTCAGAAATATAGAGAAATAGAATGATCTATTATTAAATGTCATATACAAATGGCAACAAAGATGATGACAATAGTCCGAATAATGTAAATACAGTAAATACTACCTAATCTCAGAAATATAGAGAAATAGAATGATCTATTATTAAATGTCATACAAATGGCAACAAAGATGAGGATAATAGTCCGAATAATGTAAATACAGTAAATACTACCTAATCTCAGAAATATAGAGAAATAGAATGATCTATTATTAAATGTCATACAAATGGCAACAAAGATGAGGATAATAGTCCGAATAATGTAAATACAGTAAATACTACCTAATCTCAGAAATATAGAGAAATAGAATGATCTATTATTAAATGTCACAAGTAACAAAGATGAGGATAATAGTCCGAATACAAATACAGTAAATACTACCTCATCTCAGAAATATAGAGAAATAGAATGATCTATTATTAAATGTCATACAAATGGCAACAAAGATGAGGATAATAGTCCGAATAATGTAAATACAGTAAATACTACCTAATCTCAGAAATATAGAGAAATAGAATGGTCTATTATTAAATGTCATACAAATGGCAACAAAGATGAGGATAATAGTCCGAATAATGTAAATACAGTAAATACTACCTCATCTCAGAAATATAGAGAAATAGAATGATCTATTATTAAATGTCATACAAATGGCAACAAAGATGATGACAATAGTCCGAATAATGTAAATACAGTAAATACTACCTAATCTCAGAAATATAGAGAAATAGAATGATCTATTATTAAATGTCATACAAATGGCAACAAAGATGATGACAATAGTCCGAATAATGTAAATACAGTAAATACTACCTAATCTCAGAAATATAGAGAAATAGAATGATCTATTATTAAATGTCATACAAATGGTAACAAAGATGATGACAATAGTCCGAATAATGTAAATACAGCAATACTACCTAATCTCAGAAATATAGAGAAATAGAATGATCTATTATTAAATGTCATACAAATGGCAACAAAGATGAGGATAATAGTCCGAATAATGTAAATACAGTAAATACTACCTAATCTCAGAAATATAGAGAAATAGAATGATCTATTATTAAATGTCATACAAATGGCAACAAAGATGAGGATACTAGTCCGAATAATGTAAATACAAAAAATACTACCTAATCTCAGAAATATAGAGAAATAGAATGATCTATTATTAAATGTCATACAAATGGCAACAAAGATGAGGATAATAGTCCGAATAATGTAAATACAGTAAATACTACCTCATCTCAGAAATATAGAGAAATAGAATGATCTATTATTAAATGTCATACAAATGGCAAATAAAGATGAGGATAATAGTCCGAATAAATACAGTAAATACTACCTAATCTCAGAAATATAGAGAAATAGAATGGTCTATTATTAAATGTCATACAAATGGCAACAAAGATGAGGATAATAGTCCGAATAATGTAAATACAGCAAATACTACTCCTCATCTCAGAAATATAGAGAAATAGAATGATCTATTATTAAATGTCATACAAATGGCAACAAAGATGATGACAATAGTCCGAATAATGTAAATACAGTAAATACTACCTAATCTCAGAAATATAGAGAAATAGAATGATCTATTATTAAATGTCATACAAATGGCAACAAAGATGAGGATAATAGTCCGAATAATGTAAATACAGTAAATACTACCTAATCTCAGAAATATAGAGAAATAGAATGATCTATTATTAAATGTCATACAAATGGCAACAAAGATGATGACAATAGTCCGAATAATGTAAATACAGTAAATACTACCTAATCTCAGAAATATAGAGAAATAGAATGATCTATTATTAAAAGTCGTACAAATGGCAACAAAGATGAGGATAATAGTCCGAATAATGTAAATACAGTAAATACTACCTCATCTCAGAAATATAGACAAATAGAATGATCTATTATTAAATGTCATACAAATGGCAACAAAGATGAGGATAATAGTCCGAATAATGTAAATACAGTAAATACTACCTCATCTCAGAAATATAGAGAAATAGAATGATCTATTATTAAATGTCATACAAATGGCAACAAAGATGAGGATAATAGTCCGAATAATGTAAATACAGTAAATACTACCTAATCTCAGAAATATAGAGAAATAGAATGATCTATTATTAAATGTCATACAAATGGCAACAAAGACGAGGACAATAGTCCGAATAATGTAAATACAGTAAATACTACCTAATCTCAGAAATATAGAGAAATAGAATGATCTATTATTAAATGTCATACAAATGGCAACAAAGATGATGACAATAGTCCGAATAATGTAAATACAGTAAATACTACCTAATCTCAGAAATATAGAGAAATAGAATGATCTATTATTAAATGTCATACAAATGGCAACAAAGACGAGGACAATAGTCCGAATAATGTAAATACAGTAAATACTACCTAATCTCAGAAATATAGAGAAATAGAATGATCTATTATTAAATGTCATACAAATGGCAACAAAGATGATGACAATAGTCCGAATAATGTAAATACAGTAAATACTACCTAATCTCAGAAATATAGAGAAATAGAATGATCTATTATTAAATGTCATACAAATGGCAACAAAGATGAGGATAATAGTCCGAATAATGTAAATACAGTAAATACTACCTAATCTCAGAAATATAGAGAAATAGAATGGTCTATTATTAAATGTCATACAAATGGCAACAAAGATGAGGATAATAGTCCGAATAATGTAAATACAGTAAATACTACCTCATCTCAGAAATATAGAGAAATAGAATGATCTATTATTAAATGTCATACAAATGGCAACAAAGATGATGACAATAGTCCGAATAATGTAAATACAGTAAATACTACCTAATCTCAGAAATATAGAGAAATAGAATGATCTATTATTAAATGTCATACAAATGGCAACAAAGATGAGGATAATAGTCCGAATAATGTAAATACAGTAAATACTACCTAATCTCAGAAATATAGAGAAATAGAATGATCTATTATTAAATGTCATACAAATGGCAACAAAGATGATGACAATAGTCCGAATAATGTAAATACAGTAAATACTACCTAATCTCAGAAATATAGAGAAATAGAATGATCTATTATTAAAAGTCGTACAAATGGCAACAAAGATGGAGATAATAGTCCGAATAATGTAAATACAGTAAATACTACCCCATCTCAGAAATATAGACAAATAGAATGATCTATTATTAAATGTCATACAAATGGCAACAAAGATGAGGATAATAGTCCGAATAATGTAAATACAGTAAATACTACCTCATCTCAGAAATATAGAGAAATAGAATGATCTATTATTAAAATGTCAAGTACAAATGGCAACAAAGATGAGGATAATAGTCCGAATAGCGTAAATACAGTAAATACTACCTAATCTCAGAAATATAGAGAAATAGAATGATCTATTATTAAATGTCATACAAATGGCAACAAAGACGAGGACAATAGTCCGGAATAATGTAAATACAGTAAATACTACCTAATTCAGAAATATAGAGAAATAGAATGATCTATTATTAAATGTCATACAAATGGCAACAAAGATGATGACAATAGTCCGAATAATGTAAATACAGTAAATACTACCTAATCTCAGAAATATAGAGAAATAGAATGATCTATTATTAAATGTCATACAAATGGCAACAAAGACGAGGACAATAGTCCGAATAATGTAAATACAGTAAATACTACCTAATCTCAGAAATATAGAGAAATAGAATGATCTATTATTAAATGTCATACAAATGGCAAATAAAGATGATGACAATAGTCCGAATAATGTAAATACAGTAAATACTACCTAATCTCAGAAATATAGAGAAATAGAATGATCTATTATTAAATGTCATACAAATGGTAACAAAGATGAGGATAATAGTCCGAATAATGTAAATACAGTAAATACTACCTAATCTCAGAAATATAGAGAAATAGAATGGATCTATTATTAAATGTCATACAAATGGCAACAAAGACGAGGACAATAGTCCGAATACCAACACAGTAAATACTACCTAATCTCAGAAATATAGAGAAATAGAATGATCTATTATTAAATGTCATACAAATGGCAACAAAGACGAGGACAATAGTCCGAATAATGTAAATACAGTAAATACTACCTAATTCAGAAATAGAGAAATAGAATGATCTATTATTAAATGTCATACAAATGGCAACAAAGATGAGGATAATAGTCCGAATAATGTAAATACAGTAAATACTACCTAATCTCAGAAATATAGAGAAATAGAATGATCTATTATTAAATGTCATACAAATGGCAACAAAGATGAGGATAATAGTCCGAATAATGTAAATACAGTAAATACTATGCTACCTCAATCTCAGAAATATAGAGAAATAGAATGATCTATTATTAAATGTCATACAAATGGCACAAAGATGACAATAGTCCGAATAATGTAAATACAGTAAATACTACCTAATCTCAGAAATATAGAGAAATAGAATGATCTATTATTAAATGTCATACAAATGGCAACAAAGATGAGGATAATAGTCCGAATAATGTAAATACAGTAAATACTACCTAATTCAGAAAATATGGAGAAATAGAATGATCTATTATTAAATGTCATACAAATGGCAACAAAGATGATGACAATAGTCCGAATAATGTAAATACAGTAAATACTCCCTAATCTCAGAAATATAGAGAAATAGAATGATCTATTATTAAATGTCATACAAATGGCAACAAAGATGAGGATAATAGTCCGAATAATGTAAATACAGTAAATACTACCTAATCTCAGAAATATAGAGAAATAGAATGATCTATTATTAAATGTCATACAAATGGCAACAAAGATGAGGATAATAGTCCGAATAATGTAAATACAGTAAATACTACCTAATCTCAGAAATATAGAGAAATAGAATGATCTATTATTAAATGTCATACAAATGGCAACAAAGATGAGGATAATAGTCCGAATAATGTAAATACAGTAAATACTACCTAATCTCAGAAATATAGAGAAATAGAATGATCTATTATTAAATGTCATACAAATGGCAACAAAGATGAGGATAATAGTCCGAATAATGTAAATACAGTAAATACTACCTCATCTCAGAAATATAGAGAAATAGAATGATCTATTATTAAATGTCATACAAATGGCAACAAAGATGAGGATAATAGTCCGAATAATGTAAATACAGTAAATACTACCTAATCTCAGAAATATAGACAAATACTAAGCTGTTGTTTCTTTATATTACATGTAAACCCATAACAAAAAGTCTTTATTTCTACAAACCATTTTAAATCGTAAAATACTGTATGACGTAGGAATCAGATGACAGTCTTCTCTTGACGGAGTTTAGAACCCCACCTGTTTTTTAAATAATTAAGGGCATGTTTAGAATAAGTCATTTTGTATCAGTTCTGTAAAATAACTGGAATATAATGCACATGAAAACCTATTTATTCAAAACATCTTTTTGGCGAAATAAGAAATAGAAATTTGATTTCATGGGCTGTTAAATGTTTTGAAGTTTTCGTTCAGGAAGTATTAAAAAAATAAAATCAATTCACTTAAAACAAATTCTTTTCTGTCAAATTATGAATGTTAATAGCTTATAAATACAAATATATATATGTTTATTAAGAAAAATATAATCAATTCACTTAAAACAAATTATTTTCTGTCAAATTATGAATGTTAATAGCTTATAAATACAAATATATATATGTTTATTAAGAAAAATATAATCAATTCACTTAAAACAAATTTTTTTCTGTCAAATTATGAATGTTAATAGCTTATAAATACAAATATATATATTTTATTAAGAAAAATATAATCAATTCACTTAAAACAAATTCTTTTCTGTCAAATTATGAATGTTAATAGCTTATAAATACAAATATATATATGTTTATTAAGAAAAATAAAATCAATTCACTTAAAACAAATTCTTTTCTGTCAAATTATGAATGTTAATAGCTTATAAATACAAATATATATATGTTTATTAAGAAAAATATAATCAATTCACTTAAAACAAATTCTTTTCTGTCAAATTATGAATGTTAATAGCTTATAAATACAAATATATATATGTTTATTAAGAAAAATATAATCAATTCACTTAAAACAAATTCTTTTCTGTCAAATTATGAATGTTAATAGCTTATAAATACAAATATATATATTTTATTAAGAAAAATATAATCAATTCACTTAAAACAAATTCTTTTCTGTCAAATTATGAATGTTAATAGCTTATAAATACAAATATATATATATGTTTATTAAGAAAAATAAAATCAATTCACTTAAAACAAATTCTTTTCTGTCAAATTATGAATGTTAATAGCTTATAAATACAAATATATATATGTTTATTAAGAAAAATAAAATCAATTCACTTAAAACAAATTCTTTTCTGTCAAATTATGAATGTTAAGAAACTTTATACAGATAACAGATAAAGTTACTGAAGTCTTCTTTCATGAAATATTTACATAAAATTATATATGTTTTTAAAACATTTCGCTGCAAACAAAGCGCTACAGCCACTGATGTGCAGAGGGCTACATAAGAGAGTTAACGTTTTGGGCATGAGAAGAATGATGAGAAAGACAAACCAGCTACAGAGGGTGAAAAAGAAAGGGCAAAAGAAGTTTCTGGACACAGGAGTGAAGACATTTGCGAAGGTAGAAAGAAAGGAAAGAACAAGATACATGGGGTGATGTAGAAAGAACTGGAGTCAAGTGGATAAGAGATGGGAATTGACATTGCATTTAAATTCCTGGAGATTGTAGCTGTCAGGATATCAAGTATACGGAAAAGCGTTCCACGGGCGGGAAGCGCAAAAAAAGAAGCTGATAGAGTAGAATTTCCGTCTGCATTTGGTTGATCTAACTGTAAAATGGTGGGACTTTGTTGCCAGTCTGATTTCCCGAGTAAGTTCTTGTGGAGAAGGACCCAGTGACCTAATTTCGTCAGAGCAGAAGCCATGAAAATGCTTATAGAAGACACAGAGGGTAGCTGCATCCCGCCGATTCAAAAGTAGCTGTAGTCTAGCTGACAGGTCAGGACAAATCATATTACAGATTCTTCTTTGGAGCCCGTCGAGAACCCAGAGACGAACAGAAGGGATGCTTGATGAGATCAGGGATTATAAGTATTTACTTTGTTCAGACTGCTGTACACAGCTTTATTGCTCTGTTAACCTTCAATATTTGTCTATATTTCTTAGATGAAGAATTGTAATTATTTACACTATTTACATTGTTAGGACTGCTGTCTTAATCTGTGTTGCCATATTCACCTTAAATATTTTTCTATATTTCTGAGATGAGGAATTGTAGTTATTTACTACACTATTTACATAGTTCAAACTGTTGTTTAGATCTTTAAAACCATATTCACCTTCAATATTTGTCTATATTTCTAAGATGTGGGATTGTAATTATTTACATTGTTTACGTACTTCAGACTGTTCTCTTAATCATTGTTGCCATATTTACCTTCAATATTTGTCTGTATTTCTGAGATGTGGTATTGTTTTGTAATTATTTACCGTGCTTACATTGTTTGTACGGTTGTCATAATCTTTGTTGCCTTATTCGCCTTCAATATTTGTCTATGTTTCTAAGATGAGTTTGTAGTAGAGAGATGGTTGAATGTGTATTAAATTGGCATTGTGTAAAACATAACCAAATTCTCTATAAGTTAGGATTTATTGGAATCATCAGAATTATCAGAAGTTTAAAACGTGGAAGACTAAATTGTTTAATTTGTAACATAAGTGGAAATTTATTAAAAGAACAGAATAACATCAATTTGTAAAAGTGAAATGTTTAAAGAGAAAATGACATATGGAAATCCAAAGAAATAGTATTAAAGAGTTAAGTGTATTCATTGTTTGTAATCGTAAGTAACAAAATGCGTGTATGTAGGAAAATTAGCAGGTTACTAATAAAGTCTGTGTTCTTTTTCCTTTTTATGGCCGGCGAGAATCAGAAAAGAAAGGTGAAACAAGAAAGAAAATTATACTTATCGGAGTTAATATTTAGAAGTCACTTGAAGTATCTCGTTGTTGTTGTCGTCTTCTTCATTGTTGAATGCGAGAATGTTGAGGACGGAGAAGAAGAGGTAAAGAAATAGCGTGAGTGAAAAAGGAGACCGAATGTGTGGCGAGTTAGACTAGAAGTATATTTTGTTACATTTTAGCGTGTCGTCTCTCTGCGCTCATCTGATTGGTTGCTTCGACTTTGTGTTTTTATAGCCAGTTAGTTTTTCACACTGGATTACTAACTTTTCTCTCAGTATTACAAATCGCTTCCTTCCATTGGTTAGAAAATTAACTTAACATCTAATCGCGAAATCCGGCTTCGTATTTTTCTTTCAGTACGGGATCAATCCTTTTTCCCATTTGTAAAATTAGGATTTTACATATAATTGTGACTTTTTGTAAAAGTGAAGAAAAGAAGAGAATAACCTTCAATTTCGTATTTACTACAACGTATGTGTTGTAATTATTTACACTATTTACATTTATTGGCCTGTTATCGTCTTTGATGCTATATCACCTTCAATATTTTTTGTATTTATAAGATGAGGGATTGTAATTATTTACACTATTTACATTGTTCGGACTGTTGTCCTCATCTTTGTTGCCATATTCACCTTCAATATTTGTCTATATTTCTAAAATGAGGGATTGTAATTATTTACACTATTTACATTGTTCGGACTGTTGTCCAAATCTTTGTTGCCATATTCACCTTCAATATTTGTCTATATTTCTGAGTTGAGGAATTGTTTTGTAATTATTTACACAATTTACATTATTCGTAGGGTTGTTCAAATCTTTGTTGCCATATTCAACTTCAATGTTTATCTATATTTCTGAGTTGAGGTATTGTTTTGTAATTATTTACACAATTTACATTATTCGTAGGGTTGTCCAAATCTTTGTTGCCATATTCAACTTCAATGTTTATCTATATTTCTGAGTTGAGGAATTGTTTTGTAATTATTTACACAATTTACATTATTCGTAGGGTTGTCCAAATCTTTGTTGCCATATTCAACTTCAATGTTTATCTATATTTCTGAGTTGAGGAATTGTTTTGTAATTATTTACACAATTTACATTATTCGTAGGGTTGTTCAAATCTTTGTTGCCATATTCAACTTCAATGTTTATCTATATTTCTGAGTTGAGGTATTGTTTTGTAATTATTTACACAATTTACATTATTCGTAGGGTTGTCCAAATCTTTGTTGCCATATTCAACTTCAATGTTTATCTATATTTCTGAGTTGAGGAATTGTTTTGTAATTATTTACACAATTTACATTATTCGTACAATTGTCATTTTTGTTGCAATATTCACCTTCAATATATGTTTATTTTTCTAAGATGAGGGATTGTAACTATTTACACTATTTGCATTCTTCGGACTGTTGTCCTAATCTTTGTTGCCATATTCACCTTCAGTATTTGTCTATATTTCTGAGATGAGGTATCGTATTGTAATTATTTCTATTCTTCGGACTGTTGTCCTCACCTATGTTGCCATATTTACGATTATTCTGCGATTGTACGGTCCGGCCATCTTCTGGTGATATATTTGGAATTTCGAACCGAACCTTTTACAAAATAAATTTTAGTTAAAACAAATTAATGTTTTAGTGTAATCATGAATGTTAATATATTTTATACCAATTGCTGTTAAATCTCTGGAAAATTCTGTTAACGAATTTTACAGACAGAATAATTTAATTCTAGTTAAAACAAATTTGTGAATTCATTTATTTATATCGATCTCTATAAAAAATCTGGCAGCTTAATCTTTCTAGAAATGTTTTGTGCCAGTCAAAATAAATTGCTCTTTGTAAAACTATTAATGATAATATGTTTTATGTTTACCATTTTTTTTGTTGGCAAGGACTGGATTTGGTAAATCTCAATTGAATGGAAAATTTCCAAGAGTCTCATTCAATCTTGACAAGTTTGTCTTGACTTCCATTGCGTCCTTAACCTGTTGGCAGTTTTGCATTTTAAATAAAAAAAATCGATTCTATAAATAATATAGGAGAGAGCTCATTTTAAGGAAAAACCTTGATTTGTTTTCTGTTTGTGCATTTTTCATACATTGTTTGGCTATGAAGATGAGATCAGCTAAGATATTAGTGAGTATCACACGTGTTTTCGTTTTTCTCGAGGAATCTCTTCCTCTTTCTTTCTCTCTCTAAAAGTATTTAATCTCATTTAATGTTTAGTATCTATCGTTAACTCGACCGGTTTTCCAGGATTGGTCGTTCACTCTCTTCTTATGTAGGCCCCTGTGCACCGGTGGCAGTACTGCCTTGCTTGGGGTGAAACGATTAATATATATATATATATATATATATTGTGTGTATTTTGGCAGCATTTTTTCATTAATGCAGGTTTCATTGAATAATATAGACAAGTTTTGTCTATTAATTTTGTGTAGGATCCGTTCATACCGTCTGATATACTTGATGGTGATGTCGTTGAAAGAAAACAAAAAATCACAGTATTTGTTGAATTTTTTATCGGGTCTAAGCTTTCGGCTCACATAAGCCATTATCTAAGAGTAAATATTAACACACAGTAAACATAGAACATTTAAGCTATTAACAATAAAGATAATTGAATTGAAAATATAAGTCCATCCCTACCGTGGCAGATGGCCGAAGACAGTGACAAAATAGTGGTGTTGTGGTCCCTGGTCTGATTACAGACATTTGAGTACGTTATTGGAAATATCGAAATTGATTGTATTCAAACCAGGTTTAAATTGTTTATATATATATATACACTACCGGCCATAATTATTAGGCCACGCCAGTTTTGTTCGCAAATAAATGATATATTTCATACTTTTTTAGTATTTATTGACAAATGAAAATAAAATGGATCTTCTGTTATTACTTTGCAAAATTTTACAGGGCAAGGAAGTAAATATGAACTCGTTCGAATCAGCCTAAAGTTTCTTCATTCTTTTATTGATGAAACTGCAATATAGTTAAATATTAAATATTTATAAATTCATTTGATGCACATATTATTGTGCAGTATTAACAAAAGAACCGTTTTATTTTCATTTACAATTATTTACTTGGCAGTAAATACAAAAGATGGTATGAAATAAATCATTTTTAAAACACTTGAGTGGCCTAATAATTATGGCCGGTAGTATATTAGTCGAGTTCAATTTAATATAATTCTTAAAAATTGCTAAATATTTCAACACTTCTAACCGCCAACATCTGAAATTATGGCTACACAGGAAGCGTACAGAAATGACATGGTCTTAAATATATATATATATATATATTGTGGTCATCCGGGTGATGTAACGTCTTGTTCCGGTGAGAAGGCGCACGGTTTTACAAGGTATGCAAATGAGCTGCAGCCATGTCGACATACGAGCCGCCGGAAATGTTGTTTAATCGAACTCTGAGCAGAAAGGTGACAGGTAGGTCTACGGGAGAGCGTGGTTGTAGCAAAACCAATATATGTAGTTGGTTTATTATTAGCACCAGAGATACAATCTCTGAATGGGCATGTAAATTGATACACTACATTGGAGAATTTTTGTCTTTATTTTCACCCGAAATTAACGTCAAAACACGATGTTTAGAACGGCTCATGATTAAACATAATAGACATTCATGGTCTCTTATATTTAACAGTATATGTTTAGAAAATTATTTTCTGCCTCGATACACTATATATATATATATATATATTGTTACGGATATATAGATAGCAGCGCACGCACACACACACACACACACACACACACACATATATATATAAGAGAATAGTCTTTTCATAGTAACAAGGAGTCGATCACGTGAATGACTAGTGCTAGTTTTGGAATAGCAGATCAAGGCTGGTTGACCCAGATAAAAGCCAGACAGGAAATAAACCAGACATAGAAGTCGATTGCAAATCGTGGAAGCAGCAGGAATTAAAATTCGCGCCAAAAGAAATCACGTGGGAAGAGATACCCGAAGTAAAAATTTAGTTAGTTACTTTTTGAGTCTCGCTGATAAATGATGGGGGGAAGGGAAATCGCGTTTTAAGAAAATAGCGTAAATTAGTCCATTTCATCTGAACCAACTCCGGATAAGAAGAAGACCGAGTGTATAAATTTTTATTCTTCAAAACTAGAAAGAAAACGTAACTGTGCCGTGTATTGAGAAAGAAAGAAATATAACAACGAAGACAAAGTTATATTAATATTTGTATGTTGACTCATACTTGTTGAAAGAAAGAAAGAGATAGCTACGAAGTTGACAGAAGTTGTAATGTAATTCGTACGGTGATTTCAGTTTATTCGAAAGAGAAAAAGAAAGCGAAGCCAAGTAATTTATCAAGAGAAGAAGAGAAAAGAAAGAGAGATAACGACGCAGAGAAGTCACCAGATAAAAGAAGCTACGTTGAAGATAAAGTAAACAGAATTATTTGCGTGCAGAAAAGACGACGCTGATTGAAGAAAAGAATAAAGAAATGTGCGGATATTTCGGAATAGCTGTGTCCTGAAAATATAATAATCAACTGAAAAATATAAAGACAGTTGTAACTACATAAATTTCAAGTGTATAAAGAAAGAATAGAAAGAAAAGAAAAGAAAAGAAGAGACAGTAAAAGAAAGAGAAGAAACTGATACAAAGATAAGTTACCGAGTTATTAGACCCACTTTAGAACACGCATACACTTCCATGAATGCTATGTTACTACACACACCATACCACGTGTTTCAAATAATATAATTTTCTCCCATATGTTGATATCTTGCATTCGTATTCGCCGGTATTTTGTTCATATTTGCTGTTGCGTATTGTAAATTGATATTTCGACCACGCTGGGTATCCGAAAGTAATTTTGAGGTTTCAAGGCATTCGACATTCTAATTCATACTTAGATTTAATTTTTTTTTCTATTTTTATTTTTGATCTTTTATTCATTAAAATTTTATATCAAAATTATATTGTCTCGACGTTCATCCTTGATTTGTTGTCAGCGCCTGTGTTGAATATCGAAGCAGACCTGGCACAAATTGCCCTTCGATTACCAATCAAAGAGCAATCCTATTTTCTTATTTTCTTATTTAAATCATTGTCTATTTGTCATGATCTGAGACAAATAACTAGTATCTGTCTATAGACGTGAAAATTCAATATACCCGAATCGACATATAAGCGTCTTGATGGTTATTGTCGGGACAGGTACGTGACAATATATATATATATATATATATATATATATATATATATATATATATATATATATATATATATAAACTGCGAAATAAACGATCAGAAATCATCTCAATATGCAAAGAGGAAAACAAAGTTTTACTATGATTCTTAAAAATCTAAAACTGAAGACGAAGAAAAATAAAGCAAAATAAATGAATAAAGAAAGATAAATAAACACAACCAAATAAAATAAGTTAATCCAAACAAATAAATAAGTAAATAAACTAAGTAAATAACAAACAAATTTCGCCCACGATAAAAACTGTTAGAACCTCCACTAAATCGCGAAAAAAACTGCATAGTTACTTTTAAACTGAATTTTTAAAGATAAAAATTTTTTTTGAAACTTTTATTTTACTTTGTATTGAAAGGTAAATGATTAAATTTACTATTTCTAGTAAGCAAAATACTCATTTCATTAGTCATCCAATTTTTTTTCTTCAGACTATAATGTCCTTAATTTTTATTATTTATTCCAGCAATTTGAAGCTTATCAAATTAAATAATATCAGAGTTTTATTGAATTTTTTATTTTACTCTTCGGACCAGATTTTCGAATACAGAAGTAAAATTATAAAAAGAGAAGATGATTTACCCCAATGAGTCCTGCGTTTAACTACTAAAATTATAGACCGTAACACTTTAAAATTTGTTAATATTTTATGGATTTACGTGGAGGGTAGTTAACAGAGATAAAAATATTTTACCATAATTTTTAAAAAAGAATAATTTCACAAGTAATTTAATTCACTTGTGAATGAGTACTGAAAGTTACATAAAAATCCGACTATAATTTGATTTTTGCGAGAATTTCCAAATTAATGTGTTTGTCACCGGAAAAAAAAGGGTATGTCATCATTACGTTTTCCATTGTAAACGGTTTTGGTTACCCGCTAACTCAAATCAAAACAAGATTTTCTAAAATAATTTTGAACATGTTAGCAAAGATTAAAATTTTTTTTTAAATAATTAAAACTTTCTTTGATCTTTCCTCTTAATAATAATATAAACATTTTGATTAAAAAAGTTCGTTTTTATTAAGTTTAGGACCTTTTTTATTTATACTATGCTGTTTTTTAGCGATTTAGTGGAGGTACGTATGTTAGAATAAGACAATACACTACCCACAATGCATCACTGAGCTGTATATATAAAAAGTTGAGTAAAAACACAACGCGCATTGTCCAGTATTTACCTTGACAAAGTCTTTTGTCTATGCGTCTGACCGTTTAAGTCTTGCGTAGACTACAATAGATTTTACGTTCATTTAAAAAAATTATAAAAAAAAAAAGAAATATTAAATTATTTTGTTTACATTTATTTTACTTGGATTTTATCTTTTGCAAGTTTTGTATTTTGTTCTTCATTTGCTGTTTTCTTTTTGTAATTATTTTATTTCCCCTCCCCCGACTATAAGCTAATTTTCCTTTTCTTATTTTTTTCTGGTACAGCGCCTAATTATTGCTTGCACTCCTGTTTTTGTTTTTAATTTTCCAAGTTTTTAAGTTTTTCTTTATTTAAAATACTATTCTTTAAATTCTATATTAAAAAAAATCCTAATCTAATTTTCATTTTAAGCAATATTTTCGTTTACTTTTTTGTTTTTCTGTTGATATGCGAACCATTTTTAGCTACATGTTCCTTTAATTAATTTTTTCAGTTTCCTATCTTCGTAAATATTTAGCATTGATCTTTTTATTTTCATTTTTTTAATAAAAAATTTTTTTTCCGTGTTGATCATGTCTTTGAAGTAAATTTATTTTAAAGTAACTCAGTTTTTCGTCGTTCGTTTTAATTTTTTCCTTGCTACTGCTTGTACGTTAAACTAGTTTTATTTTTCTCTCCATATTTTGTATAAATAGTTTAATTTCTTTTGTTCTTTTCACAGTTTCTCTTTTTTAATTTTATTGTTTGAGAAATTGTTTATTTTTTAAACTCCGTGTTTTGCCTGTAAGAAAAAAATCACAAAACAGGAAAAAAAGAAACAATCTTTTTAAAAATGGCCAACATAACTTGGTCGGTTGAAAACTGGTAAAAAAAAAATTAACCACCAGATAAAAATGTATAAAAACCAGGAGTATATTGTCATCGACGACAAAAACAAAAATAAAAAGTATTGTTGCAGAAAATGGCTCAAATTCTGAAACCAGAAATTATACACTAAGCGAAAAGAAGACCACCCAGAGGACAACAACAACAACAATAACAACAACAACAACAAAGATCATGTAGCGGTGGGAGAATCGCCTCATTGCTTCTAGTGGAGTGGATATATATAATCAGCGTTTCAGAGTTCTTAGAGAAAACCAAGCGTTACGCACATCAAAAAAACGATTGGTTCTTGTTAGACCGAAGAAGTTACAGAGGGTTAAGAAAACAATTGTGTCCTCCTTTTTGATCGACAAGCGTTTGTGCAAAATTTTTAGCACCCCGAAAGATACCCTGATAAAATCTTTGACGTCACTGGAAGTTAAGCGCCGAGGAAAATGAAGGGTAAAGGTTACTTTATGTGGGACGTAGTAATACTTCCAAATTTGTTTATGTCTCCAATCGAGATTTCATAACCAAAGACGTCATAAGCAGCAACGAACATAAGGTCAGGGTAAGGACTAATTATCAGTATACGAGATTATTCATCAATAGGAGAACACTTAAGTGCCTATCCGGAAAAGTACGGTCAAATACTCAGTGCTACCTCTGATGACCTGAATGGGAGATGGAGTTTTGAAATGATGGTGGATCGAAAAGTTTTCATCTTTGCTGCAACTGCCTGGATGCATAGGGCCAGAAAAGGCCGGTCATTGTGACTGACTGAAAACCTATGTGCTGGAAGTGTGGAGAAACTAGTCACGTCTCCTCTTAATATCCAGAAAAAATTCTTTGGAGTTCTGGCCCCCGCTGACCAAAATCCTCCTCTATTTTGCCTATGATGGGCATGCCAACGATTGGGACTAGTGGCGTAAAACAATTGGTTGGCTCTAATGTACGGCTCCTTTTTCCGGAAAAGTCAGGGAGAAGGAAAAGGAGGAATGGTCAGTCATTGGCAAGATCAGAGGGAAGCTCCAGACAGCAAGAACTCAGAGAGCAAGAACTCAGTTAGCAAGAACTCAATACCCCGAATTCCCCGACGCATAGTCCCACTCCTTCTACCAGGATCCAAGGGCGATGATTTGGCTAGCTACACCGACAAAATGAGAGCAAGAAAATAAGATACAAAGCGAGTTTTGAGAAGAAGGAGAAACTGGAACAACTGAAATAAACCCTAAAGATTTAAAAATCCCAGTGACATCTGGTAGTGCGCCTTTATTCTTCAGCGTCGTCTTCTCTTTCAATTAAAAAAAAAACATATTTTATTTTCTATGTTTTTAAATCTTTCTTTACTTAAGTTAAAATACTCGTTTTAAAATTCAATACTTAAAAAAAAATCTTAAAATAATTTTTATTTTAAGCTACATTTTCGTTTACTTTTATGTTTTTCTGTTGATATGCAAACCATTTTTAGCTACCCATTCCTTTAATTAATTTTTCAGTTTTCTATCTTCGTAAATATTTAGCATTGACCTTGTTATTTTTATTTTTTAATTAAAATCAAAATACTTTTCGGTGTTAATCATGTCTTTGAAGTAAAATTATTTTAAGGTAAACCCAGTTTTTCATCGTTCGTTTGAATTTTTTTCCTTGCTACTGTTTGTACGTTAAACTAGTTTTATTTTTCTCTCCACATTTTGTATAAATAGTTTAATTTTTTTTTGTTCTTTTCACAGTTTCTTGCACATCCAGTTACAAAATCTTTGACACCCACACAATCCAAGATGAGCACCTTCAAAAAAAGCTCACATACCGAAATTCAACCAAAAAAGGCTACACCAACTAATACCAAACTCATTTCTTACTCATAGACCATTTAATTCACCTAAAAAAACAATAAACGGACACCGTTAAACCGGACGGCATTAAAAGTCAAAGAAGTTCATCGATGGAATCAAATGAAAAAGAAAAAATCTAAACCCATCAACAACCTAAGGAAAGACGTGTGCCTAGTGGCGAGGAGGCAGACAGCAAAGGCATTAACGAAAACGAACAAAATAAAATTTTTAAGATATCTTCTAAAAATTGAAGATAGCTTCTAAATTATAAGTCTGCTCAAAAACGTGGTGGAATGGAATAGGGTACGATCTGAGCCTTCTGTGTTATCTCGTTCTATTCCTTGAGGATGTCAGCATTTGCCTTTGTTTTATATTCTTGCGTTAGAGCCATTCCATTGCAAGATATCGGCGATTCTGGTCCTACGCTGAATCATTATACCTGGAGCTACCACCTCGGCCATGTACTCTGCTTATGCTGATGTCGTTTTGGTTCTTGTGTTGACAACCGATATTGACGATACCCGCAAAGAGATCAGAATATACGAGACGGTGACAGGAGCCTAGATCCACTGCAAATAAGTCTGTTGGTTTGTAGTTGGGCACTTGGAAAAGAGTTTCTCTTCCCGGGTCTTTCCTCTGGACGGACCAGGCGGTCAAGATTCTCGGCGTCTGGTTCGGTCCCAATACCTTGCTTCAAATGAATAAGCTTCATTTTAGTCTGTAGTTTCAGAGAAATCTTGTTTTGACCAATACCATATTTACCTTTTTGAGTTTACTGTAAGGATTTCTGTTTTTCTGTCTAAGACCGATACCAGGTTTACCTTTTTGAGTCTACTGCAAGAATTTCTGTTTTTCTGTCTAAGACCGATACCATGTTTACCCTTTTGAGTCTACTGCAAGAATTTCTGTTTTTCTGTCTAAGACCGATACCATGTTTACCTTTTTGAGTCTACTGCAAGAATTTCTGTTTTTCTGTCTAAGACCGATACCATGTTTACCTTTTGAGTCTACTGCAAGAATTTCTGTTTTTCTGTCTAAGACCGATACCATGTTTACTTTTTTGAGTCTGCTGCAAGAATTTCTGTTTTTCTGTCTAAGACCGATACCATGTTTACCTTTTTGAGTCTACTGCAAGAATTTCTGTTTTTCTGTCTAAGACCGATACCATGTTTACCTTTTTGAGTCTGCTGCAAGAATTTCTGTTTTTCTGTCTAAGACCGATACCATGTTTACCTTTTTGAGTCTACTGCAAGACTTTCTGTTTTTCTGTCTAAGACCGATACCATGTTTACCTTTTTGAGTCTGCTGCAAGAATTTCTGTTTTTCTGTCTAAGACCGGTACCATGTTTACCTTTTTGAGTCTGCTGCAAGAATTTCTGTTTTTCTGTCTAAGACCGATACCATGTTTACCTTTTTGAGTCTACTGCAAGACTTTCTGTTTTTCTGTCTAAGACCGGTACCATGTTTACCTTTTTGAGTCTGCTGCAAGCATTTCTGTTTTTCTGTCTAAGACCGATACCATGTTTACCTTTTTGAGTCTACTGCAAGCATTTCTGTTTTTCTGTCTAAGACCGATACCATGTTTACCTTTTTGAGTCTACTGCAAGACTTTCTGTTTTTCTGTCTAAGACCGATACCATGTTTACCTTTCTGAGCTGAGTGAACTACTGAGAGTCGGAAAATATTCGCTGGAAACAAAGAAGAGAGCACTGAATTGTTACATGATGTTTGTTCTTCAATATGGCAGTGAATACTAGACAATTTCCTCAAAGATAAAGTATAGACTTCAAGCAATCGAAATTTTGGTCTACAGAAGGATGATGAGGATAAGATGGAACGAACATGTGGGCAACGATTGGGTTTTGGAGAGGATGCAAACGAAAAGTAAACTAATACTTAACATCTGGAAAAAACAGCTGACATCCCTGAGACATGTAATGAGGAAGAAGGGCTTGGACAATCTGATACTTACAGGAATAGTTTCTTGGGAAACTCATCACGTGGCGTGTCTTCGGCATTTTGAACAGGCGGAGACCATTTCTTTCCAGGTTAGGTCACAGCCGATGTCCTCAAACTATATTACTTGCCTCGGTCGGGAACAAGTGAAAGTTGTAATTTATCTTAGGGAACCATGCCACCCTGGCTGGTGACCTACGAAGAGCGGGTCTTTCTTGCAGTGGTGCCGTGTTAACATCACTTTCTCATGTGAGGTTAACCCCATGTTGTGGAGTATCTTTCGTTATAGTCGTGCTATGTCGGTTGCCAATCGACTTAACGCAGCCAAAATGTTAGGAACTTCGTAGTCTTTCAATTAAAGCTGACTCCTTAGTATTCGGCTAACTACCGACTAATATCAACTGCTTAGTAGTTTTACTGAACTCCAACGGAACTCTAAAGAACTCCAATGAACATTCCAAGAACTCCTAAGAATTTCAATATTTATTTTTGTATTAAATACAAAAAAAGTGGTACAAGGCCAAAATCGGGCATGAGGAAGGCTGGTCTTCAACTGTCTTAACATTGTACCTAGCTAGACTCAATCACTGACCCAAACATTTCTCAGTATTCCTTGCACCAAAAGAACACTTTCTTACAACGTCCACCATAATACCTCAGTGTTAAACTTGCAACCCCATATGTAAAATTTTGTCTGTGGGGAAGGTGAATAACAATTTAAAAACCCCAATAATTATTTACATTCAACACAACTATATAGAAGAAACTAAACAAAATAGTGTTAGTAATGAATACCCCACCCACAAATCCTTACTTGTGATAGATATATATATATCCGTTAACTGGATGAAATCGATGCAGGACTATAAACATATGAACCAATCATTCATTCAAACACTCACACAAACATACACACATCCAAACACAAAAACAAATATGAAAATCACACCCGAAATACAAAAGGCGACCCGCACCCACAGGAGAACTGACATATCTGATCACCTAAACAAAGTGAAGGGAGGAAGAATTAAACAGAGAAAATAGGGACATAAATAAAACGGGCCGATGACCATACAAACCCTAACTAAGTAAATCAGAAAAGAAAACTAAAAAAAAACAAAATCAGTCCTACTCTAGTCAAAAAACTGGGCTGGGGTATCAATGTTCAGCACAGAGAGAACAATATCCTAATGCCTAATTGGCATCAAAATGCCACTTCAAATCGGCTCCTAACTCCTACGAACTTCTCCCGTTAACTTCCTGTTAAACTCTTATTAATATAGGAGGGAGAGTCCATTATCTGAGGTGTGTTTCCCCATAACACCCCACTAGATGAAACGGTTTACCGGGGTATGGTCCCTTGGAGACATCATGTGAGTGAATTAGGAGATGGTTGAGGGCCAGTGATACCCATCTACCGAACGTACATTGTACGTACCACCTCTATGCAAAGAAAACAGGAAATTTTCACATGAAACAACAAAAAAGGTTACTGGCATTTTAATATAAAAGTGGTTCTCTTGTACAGCAGTGAATGCGGCACAATCTCATCACAGATGGAGAAGAAACGCGACGCATTACGAATGTGATTCTTCAGAAGAATACCAAGAATACGTAAGCAAGAACGAAGTTTTAGAGAAAGTAACAAGAAAGGACTAGAAATAAACAGCACGAAAACCGAATGTATGGTCATCAGTAAAAAGGGCAGCCCAAAATGCCAAATACAGGTCGGGGATACCAGAATAAAACAAGTACAAAAATTTAAATACCTGGGAAGCGTTATAACAGAAAACGGAAAGTAGGACACAGAGATCCGAAAGCGAATTGGCATGGCGAAAGAAGCATTTCCAGAAGTAAAGTATTAAGAAACAGGACAATTTCGCTAGAAACAAGGAAGAGAGTACTGGGTTGCTACGTGCTGTCCGTCCTTCAATATAGCAGTGAATGATGGACAATACCATCAAATATCAAGGAAAAACTTGAAGCAACTGAAATGTGGTTCTACAGAAGGATGCTGCGAATATCTTGGATCGAGCATGTGAGCAATGATGAGGTCTTGGAAATGATGGAAACAAAAAAGAAATTAATACTGAGCATCAGGAAGAGACAGCTGAAGTTTCTGGGACACGCAATGAGGAAGGAGGGTCTGGAGAACCTGATACTAACAGGCCAGATAGAGGGAAAAAGAAACCGGGGAAAGCAACGGATAACGTATTTGAAGGGCCTAATCAGGTGGATAACAGAACGAGGATTGCACGGTGTAACAGGAGAAGGCGTGCTCAGAGCCACCAGGGACAGGGAAACGTGGAAAGCCATGATCGCCTAGGTCCTGAAGGGACAGGGCACATAGAAGAAGAAGAAGAAGAAGAAGAAGAAGAAGAAGAAGAAGAACGGAAAATTATACGTTTCATCAAAAATGGATAGCTGAAATTTCTACAGGATATATCATGAAGAATAAGGGCTTGGCAGTTTTGAAATTCTCTAGATATATTGAAGGTCCAGTCAGTTAAGTGCCATACGTGATACACTCTTTTGGCGATCATGTTTCGTAGGAGACATGACTAACTGGGCAGAAGATTATCCCGCAGTAGGATGCCATTGCTTTCTGCGGTAGACTGGTTGTCGACCAAGGCTATAGGACCCTAATCTGTCCTATTATTTAACCCATAACTGGAGGGAAGAGACGGATTAATACATTTCCCAAGAGTATTTGTGAGTAAGTGAATGCAAGGAATTCAACTGGAATTCGAATTCGGCTGCCTGATTTGTCGTTCCGAGCCGCTAACCACTACACCATAACAAAAAAAGATTACAGAGACAAACAAAAAACTTCCTAACAACCTTGTATAAATAGTTTGTAGAACGGAGATGAAGTGATATAAGCAAAAAGATAATATTTACTAAGAGCTATAAAGAACAGGAAGTTGTGGAGAGGCATGAGCGTTCAAGTATCGGAGGGATAGAGCATATAGAAAATAAAGTCTCTCCTTCTTTCATTCTTTATTCTCTCTTTCTCGTGTAGTCCGTCTTTTATTTTTATTTTTTTCGTCTCTTTGTTCCTCAGCAGTAAGTTTGCTTATCAAAAATACCTTAAAGAATAATATTTTTTTAACTTTAACCCAGAAACAAAAGAACCGTAGAGCAAAGAAAAACATTTGAAAAATAGTAAGAGTAACACTGTGACTAGGGTTGAATGAAATAACAGAAGATTGTATTGCACCAGGGTGAGCTTGCCTGCTTTCGTACACCAATCAGAAGTATCCGAAAGTTAATAGCGACCAACTCAATAGGTTATCAAAAGTCAATTCTTTAGACTTATCTACGTCAGGCCACTTCATCTCAAATCTACAGAATGTATCTCTTTAACTATATAATCCAGACCCCGTACTGTACTTAAGAGACTAATGGCGAACATCCGTCCCCTTTCATCAATTTGGCTCGCAAAATTGATTAGCTGTGCCGTTAGAAACTAGCATTAAAAGTCGATTCCTGTTGGTTGATTCAAACAAATTCAAAGATACTCCTTTCTGCCCGACCCTTGCACACTTATTGCCTCCTCATTTCTAGTGTGCCTTCCCCATTAATGACTTGTGATGCTACAATGATAAACTAATTGAAGCATCGGTTATCACTTAGGTATCTTTATTCCCGAGCGAATAAGCTTTTTAACCGCTGGCCGCGTCACGTTAACTGATAATTCCGATAGAGGTTAGCTTAAATTGGCCTATATAAGATCTTGACAAATAACACTAGAAACACGTCTCTATCGATGGAGAGAACTGCTTCCCCTGTTAGCCGATCTGGTCACCGATCGACGTAAGCATATTGTCTTTTTACTTCTTTCTTTCGTCCTTAATTCAGTAAGGGGAGCCGACGTGATGAGCTGAGCTATTCACCATTCTCCTGCAAATATAGCGGTCGTAAGTTGGGGTCTGGGTTTCAAAGAATGGATTTCTTAGTATTCTCATCGTGTGGCGTATCTTATTCGTTTTAACCTGGCGAAGCCAATCTCTCTTATATAAAGCATATTTAATGCATACGCAAGTACACTACCTTACTTATATAAAACTAGCAGTATAGCCCAGCGTTGCTCGGGTGTAATGAAAGCTTTAAAACTAATCCATGGTCCTGGAGCTCAGACTCTTTGGATATTGGCACGAAAGACTAAAAACCAATAGTTGTTTCCAGTTAAAGCGAAACTGTAGACTGAAAGAAAAATGAATGGATGTAAGTCAAATTTTGATTTCCTGGTATCGATATCAAATTTTCTGCACTATTGTAAGAACTGTAACTTTGAAATTCTGAATATCGTTTCTTATGTCTTTGTCTATGAGGGTATCAAATTTGATTAAAATCGGACCACTCCTTCTATAACCCGATTTTTTCGATTATCGATTTTCGACACAAAACCTAGCTAAAAACACTCGCAGACGCTTATAGTACATCTGTGTAAATTTTCAAGAAAATCGGTTCAGCCGTTTCGGAGTCTATAGGTAACGGACACACACAGAGTCACAGAGAGAGAGAGAGAGAGAGAGACAAAGTTCCATTTATAAATGAGTTTAGATTAGATACCCTTGTTTTCATTTCAATCTTTTTTTTATGTGCTATATTCCTTCATTTGTCATATCCCTTTCATTCATGACACTTTACAACATCTGATCCCTTCGGTCCTTTGGAAGCGTTTTTCGCGTTACCAAGTTATCTACCTCACCACTGTTTCTCCATCCATTCACACAAATTCGTCGGGTAGGGAGCAAAAAGAGCAGCCCCAAAATCCAAATACAGGTGGATGATACTAAAATCAAGCAGGTACAAAAATTTAAATACCTGGGAAGTGTTCTAACTGAAGACGCAAAGTGCGCCACAAAGATCAGAAGACGATTTGGCAGGGCGAAAGACGCATTCCAGAAGCTGAGTAGAATATTAACAGACAGGAAAATGTTGCTAGAAACAAAGAAAATATTATTGCATTGCTACGAGTTGTTATTTCTTCAATATGGCAGTGAAAATTGGACAATATCATCGAAGACAAAGGAAAAACTTGAAGCAACTGAAATGTGGTTCTACAGAAGGATGCTGCGGATATAATGGATCGAGCACGCGAGCAATGATGAGTTTTGGAAAGGCTGGTAACGAAAAGGAAATTAATATTGAGCATCAGGAACAGACAGCTAAAGTTCCTGGGACATTCAATGGGGAAGGAGGGTTTGGAGAAGCTGATACTGACAAGCCAGATAGAGGGAAAAAGAGACAGAGGAAAGCAGCGAATAAGATGTTTGAAGGGCCCGAGTAGATTTAAATAAATCAGACCGGTAGATTTAAATATATAATACTGTTTAATTAAAAACAGAATATCTACTTAAATATGAGTATCGATCAAAAATAATGTTCAAACAAATCATTTCAAATTGTCGGTTGTTTATAACCAAGTTTCGTTAATCTTCGTTAATTTCCGTAATAAATAAATAAATATATATATATATGTGTGTGTGTGTGTGTGTGTGTGTGTGTGTGTGTGTGTATATATATATATATATATATTCATTCGGCGTTATAACTAGGTTCTTACGTATCAATTCAGTTCATATACTTAATTGGAGTAGATAGATCTATCTATCGCCCGGTTCACACTCCACCCACGTCTATTGAACAGGTTAAGAGGCTCATCCCTTGTTCCCTGTTTAGGATGTGGTTTCCGGCTTTCTCTTTTCCAATCTTTTCACTATTACGTAGCCCTCTGCACATCAGTGGCGTTACCGCCTTGCTCGGGGTGATACGATTAAAAAAAATATACTGAATCAGTAATGAATTAGAATATCTTAAAACCGTCGCTCATAATATTTAACTATATTTTCTTACATTTTAATTTGTTCATAAATAAAACAAATATTTTTATTTTTATCGCAATTGTAATTTCTCATAAATAAAAAAATTACGTCTTTAGTTTAAATGCAAATCCTTGTTTAAAACGATTGTCAATGATGTAGAAAGTGTTTTTTTTCTAACAGATGATTTATATTAGGTTAAAATTTTAAAAATTATATCCTGGCATGTTATGAAAAAGAGTATTCCTAACAGACGTCACAGCTTCTTTTTCTTTGTGTCTTGTCTTTTCAGGACGTAGGCGATCATGGCCTTCCATGTCTTCCTATCCCTGGCGGCTCTTAGCATGCTTTTTACTGTTACACCTCCTAAACCCCGTTCTGCCATCCACCTGAACAGTCCAGTCAAGTACGTCACAAGCTATTTTCCTCTATCTCTCCTTTCCTCTATCTGGCCTGTTAGTATTAGGTTCTCCAAGCCATCCTTCCTCATTGCATGTCCCAGGAACTTTACCTGTGTCTTTCTGATGCTCAGTATTAATTTCCTTTTAATTTTTCATTCTTTCCAAAACTTAATCATTGCTCATATGCTCGATCCATGATATCCACAGCATCTTTCTGCATTCCTAAAACCACTTGAAACTGAGTTGTATCAGTGCCGACTAGGAATCGAAACTTATTCGTGTTATAACAAGAAGGGAGAAAGTTTTTGCTCCGGCGTTTACAAGACAACGGTGACAAGAATCTTAAGCCACATTGATTTTATTTTTCTCTGTGTGTAACCATCCTCCACCAAAAAGAAATAAAAAAAATTAATTTCCTTCAAATATTGAGGAACAAGCAGTATAACCCGGCGTTGCTTGGGTGTAATGAAAGCTTCAAAAGTAATGCATGGTCCTGGAGCTCAAACTCTTTGGACGTTGGCACGAAAGACTAAAAACCAATAGTTGTTTCCAGTTAAAGCGAAACCGTAGACTGAAAAAAAAAAATGAACGGATGTAAGTCAAATTTTGATTTCCTGGTATCTATATAAAATTTTCTGCACTATTGTAAGAACTGCAACCTTGAGACTTCTGAATATCGTTTCTTATGTCTTTGTCTATGAGGGTATCAAATTTGTTTAAAATCGGACCACTTCTTCTATAACCAGATTTTTTCGATTATCAATTTTCGATATTTATCGGGGGTACCTCGACACAAAACCTAGCTAAGAACACTCGCAGACGCTTAGAGTAAAACTGTGTAAATTTTCAAGAAAATCGGTTCAGCCGTTTCGGAGTCTATAGGCAACGTACACACACACACACACACACACACACACACACACACACACAAAGTTCCATTTATACATAAGCTTAGATTATTAGCCCTTATGGTTAAAAAGCAACAACAACAATATCAACAATTGTTGAAACTCTAAAAACAGCAACAAACTTTATTTAAAATAATGTAGAAAAAAAACGGAAGTTCCAGACGCGGTCGCAAATTTCATATCTGAATTCAAATACAATTCAGATGACGGAATTACCTTTTCTGCTCACTTTAGAAGATACGATAAATTTTCAGACTGAAGCGATTGAGAAAACAAGAAAAATGAAAAAAAAAAAAAAAAAAAACAAGAAATTTACCAACAGTAGAACTTAAAAAATACTGTAATTTTCTACTACCAAATATTTTGTTTGGAAGAAACAATAAATATTTTGACAATTTATGTTAGCTAGAAAAGTTAGTTAATCAATACTCGTTGGAAATGTGTGAATATGATGAAGAAAGAAGGCGAAGAGTTTGTAACCTATAACTGGAATCGTTAACAAGATGCGTGAAAGTTAACAAGAGGTGTGAAACGAACTAACTTCGGAGATGTTTTAAGGGATAATTTTCGTTCAATGGTTATCGGCGAAAACAGACGCAGAAATACGGGTGAGAATCCTAACGAAACTTGCACAGAATACACTTACACTACAGGAATTATCAAATGACTGTCATAGATACCTAAATCTTAGATGCGATGCCGAAGAAATTGAAGAAAAAGAATGCGGTTACGTGCAAGTGGAAAAAGATGTAAAAAGAAATGATCCATGCTTCAGGTGTGAAAGGTTACATCACGGAGGCGACTGTCCCCTTAAGAATTCTAAATGCTACAATTATGTAAAATTGGGCTATAAAAAGTCAGTGTAAAACTAAAGCAAGGAAAACTCAAAAGCTTATCCTATCCGCCGTTGCGATGGAAAATAATTGGATAAAATCAAAGAAAATTTGTGTATGTAAAAATTAATGAAGTGAATCTCAAAGATGCAACTAAACGCTGGTTGTAATATCATAATCATCAATAGAATTATCCTACAAACGCGGGTGTCCCTCAAGGCTCTATCCTAGGTCCTGCCCTCTTTCTGATCTACATCAATGATCTCCCCGATGCCATAACATCCCAAGTAGGAATGTACGCCGATGATACCACAGTTTACTCTCGCCTCGATCAAAAATCTGGTGTGGGCGACAAGGCGAACCTCGCTGCCGAGCTTGAAAAGAACCTCCATTCCGTGGTGGACTGTGGTAAGAAATGGCTCGTAAATTTCAATTCTTCCAAAATGAAGCTGCTATCAATTAACCACCACAGACAACCGCACCTACCTCCCATTAGCATGGAACAGGTTTTCCTCCCAGAGAGTAAATCACTACGCCTGCTTGGCCTCACACTCTCAGCGGACCTCAAGTGGAATGACTTTATCGAATCCATTGCTAAATCCGCTGCTATGAAAGTCGGTTCTCTCTGTCGGCGTCTTTTTGTGCTCTGGTATTAAAATCACCGACCGTGAAATTACAACCTTGGTCGAAGTTAGATACTCCGTGGTCAAAACTTCACATAAATTTCACAGTAAACGGATCACATTATCTTATGGTAGCAGATAGCTTTACTTCTTCTTTTATGTGCCATGTCCTTTCAGGACATCGGCGATCACGGATTTCCACATCTCCCTGTCCCTGGTGGCTCTTAGCACGGCTTCTCCTGTTACACCATGCAACCCTCGTTCTGTCATCCACTAACTTAAGCCCACAAATCTAGAATATAAATGTATAGAAACTAGCATGGACATAAAATCAGGGATCAGTTTATATATTGATTATAATATAAATTTGATCCCCCACTTTATATCCATATTATAATTTCTTAAAAAGCAGTTGGCATATATCTTCTTCTACGTGCTCTGTTCTTTCAGTACGTAGGCGATCATGGCTTCCCACGTCTCCCTATTCATGGTGGCTCTTGGCATGCTTTCTTCTGTTGCACCATGCAACCCTCGTTCCGTCATCCACCTGATCAAGTCATTCAAATATGTTATCCGCTGCTTTCCCCTGTCTATTTTTCCCTCTATCTGACCTGTTAGTAAAAGGTTCTCCAAGCCTTCCTTCCTCACTGCATGTTCCAGGAACTTCAGCTGTCTCTTCCTGATGCTCAGTATTAATTTCCTTTTCGTTTCCATCCATTCAAAAACTTCATCATTGCTCACATGCTTGATCTATGATATTCGTAGCATCCTTCTGTAGAACCACATTTCAGCTGCTTCAAGTTTTTTCTTCATCTTCGAAGATATTGTCCAGCATTCACTGTCATATTGAAGAATATATTGTAATCCAGTACTCACTTCTTTGTTTCTAGCGTAATTGTCCTCTTTCTTAATACTTTACTCAACTTCTGGAATGTTTCTTTCGCCATGCTAATTCGCCTTTGGATCTCAGTGCCGCACTTTCTGTCTTCTGTTAGAACACTTCCTAGGTATTTAATTTTTTGTACTTGATTTTAGAGTCTCTCACCTGTAATTGGCATTTGGGATTGCCCTTTTTGCTGATGATCATGAATTCGGTTTTCTTATAGAAATTTGTAATTGCAAAAAATAACTTCAGTGATTTTTTACACGAACTGTTTACAAAATATGTTATTCCGAATGACATAGATTCAGGCAATGATACACAATTCATTCTTTACGAATTTGAAGATTTTTGTAAAAATTTATTGATTAAACAGATTACTAGTCCGCTTTTTCATCCAAGGTCAAACAGACAAGCTGAACGGTTTGTGGTTACATTTAAGTTTTTAAAAAATCTTTTAAGTTAAAAAAGTGCAAAGGGTCACGATAAAAATAAAAAAAAATCTTGAGAGCATACCGGATAACGCCAAATCTCAATACGCCGGAAGAATTAATGTTTGCAAGAAAATCTATCTACCTATTTATTTCAATCAGTTCAAATTTATCTCTCCGTTTGGTCATAATCTATTTCATTCTATCACAAAACACAAAACAGTAATTTTTGTGACGCAATGTACAATTACTTTATAACTGTATAATTATATTAAGCTCTATAATCCTCATTATATTGAGTACTGTTCATAATAAAATAAATGCCAGAGCATTCAAAATGAAAACAAAACCTTGCGTCCTCTTCACCTGGAAATATATATATATATATATATATATATATATATATATATATATATATATATCAGTCTATTCTTATACATCTATTTTCTATCTCTGTCTATAACAATCTGTTCAAATTTTTTAATTTCAGTTTATTAAAATCAGAATCTATCTATCTATCTATCTATCTATCTATCTATCTATCTATCTATCTATCTATCTATCTATCTATCTATTACAGTCTGTTCATATCTATCTATCTATCTATCTATCTATCTATCTATCTATCTATATCTATATATATATATATATATCAATTCCAATCAGTTCAAATTTATCTCTCCACTTGGTCATGATCTATTTCGCAATAGTAAAACACACACACACACAGACATATATATATATATATATATATATATATATATCAGTCTATTCTTATACATCTATTTTCTATCTCTGTCTATAACAATCTGTTCAAATTTTTTAATTTCAGTTTACTAAAATCTGAGTCTATTTAAATCTATCTATCTATCTATCTATCTATCTATCTATCTATCTATCACAGTCTGTTCATATCTATCTATCTATCTATCTATCTATCTATCTATCTATCTATCTAACTATCTATGTAAAACTGTTCATTATCTATCTATCTATCTATCTATCTATCTATCTATCTATCTATCACAGTCTGTTCATACCTATCTATCTATCTATCTATCTATCTATCAATTCCAATCAGTTCAAATTTATCTCTCCACTTGGTCATGATCTATTTCACACTAGTACAACACACACACACACACACACACACACACACACACACACACACACATATATATATATATATATATATATATCAGTCTATTCATATGCATCTATTTATCTATCTTTGTCTATGAAATAAAATCTATCTAAATCTATTGAAATCTATGTAAATCTATGTAAATCTATTGAAATCTATCTGACGGAGGAGATCATGATTCACTACGGTTTCCTGTCACTTGTTCCTTTCTAACCTTTTATGATCGCCCTAGCAAGGTGATATAGCCACTAAAACGCAACGGATTACTTACTGTACTTTATTAGACTTCTTTGTAAGTATGTCTTTACTATAAAAAATAAACGTTTCCACGAGACCCATAACCTATTAAGTTTGTATGGGTAGCCCAGCTGCAATAGCCTTGGTGTGTCTTGGGCAAGATAGCTTGAAGGAACCCATTGTTCTTTAGGTTGATTTTTTTCTATTATCCAAAGTTTTCCTGATATTTGGCTCGCAATTGAGAAAGAAAAAAAGGATTAATACCTTTTCCAAGACTATTTGTGCAAAAGTGAACGTAACGGACGAAAAAGAAAGAAAGAAAGAAAGAAAGAAAGAACAGGAAAGACATAATGAATGAAAGAAAAAATGAATGAATGAAAAAATGAATGAATGAATGAAAAATACTATAAAAATTTAAAAAAAAGAATGATAAAACTTAGAAGAAAAAAGAAAGGAATGTTGGCAAAATAAAAAAAGACAATTTGAAAGAAAAATATAAGAAACAAAAACGAAAGAGCAAAAAACAGATGAAAGAAGAAAAAGTGAAAATAAATAAATAAAAACAAATAAATAAATAAATAAATAAAAGACAAAACGTACAGAAAAAAAAAAAAACTTTAAAAAGAAAATATGGAACGAAAGACATAAAGAAAGATAAAAAGAAAGACTATAAAACAAATTTGGAAAAAAAGCAAATAAAAAATTAAGAAGAAAAGAAAGGAAAATTAAGAGAAAGAAATGCAGAAATCATTCGAAAGAAAAAAGACAAACGATAAGGACGAAAAATTGAAACCATTAAAGAATGAAAGACTAGAGAGAAGGAAAAAAAGAAAGATTAGAAAGAAATAAAAAAAGAAAGACAGAAAGACTAAAAAGAAAGAAAGGAAGATTAGAAAGAAGGAAAGAAAGAAAGAAAGACTAGACAGAAAAAACGAACGAAAGTTTTGAAAGAAAGAAAGAAAAAAAGAAAAAAGAAAGAAAGAAAAAATAGAAAGAAACAAAGAAAGAAAAAATACTTAGAAAATGAAGTAGATTCTGAAAAGAAAGACTGAAAAGAACAAAAGAAAAGAAAATTTCAAAGCGAGAAAAAAAAATGAAAGAAAAATGTAAAACATATCGACGGAAGAAAAAAAAAACAAAGATTGTATTTAAAACAGGAGAAAAATCGAAAGAAATAAACAAACAGAATAATAAAAAAAAAAGTGAAAAAAAGAAAAGAAAAGAGAATAAAATGAATAAGCATGGATGAATTCATTGCTGGGAAATAAAAGGTACTTACTTTTTACAACAGAATCGTTTCAAAAAATAACTTCACCAGCTCGACCGAGATTCGAACTCGGTTTGCTGATTTTCACTTCTCGTGTTCCTAAGCATTATGTTACACGTAAATCAATTTAAATTTCCTTAATTCTTCTTCTATGTGCAGTGTTCTTTCAGGCCGTAGGCGATCATTGACCTCCACATCTCTCTATCCAACACACCTCTTAACACCTCTTCTCCTGTTACCCGCCTAACCCCGCTCCGCCATCCATCTGCTCAAGTCCATCAAGTGTGTCACACGTTGCTTTCCCCTGTCTCTCCTTCCCTCTATCCGTCTCGTGAGTATCAAATTCTTCAAGCCCTCATTCCTTATTACATCTCCCACAAACTTCAGCTGTCTTTTCCATCTTCTTTAAACCTCGTCGTTGCTCAAATGTTCCATCAATATTATTCTCAGCATCCTTCTGTAGAACCACATTTAAGTTGCTTCCAGTCTTTCATTCATCTTTGATGATGTTGTAGAGGAATATCCTATTCTACCCCGGAATGGATATGGTCCGGTTTATAAAAGACTGTGACTAGAGCAAACTAGCAGCATACGTCACAAGACTGAAGCATACGTCACTAGACGGGAACATACGTCATTAGACGAGAGCATACGTCACTAGACGGCCGCATATGTCACTGGACGGAAGCATTCTTCACTAGACGGACGCATACGTCCTAGGCAGAGACATTTTCTACTTGATTGTTATACCTGTTACTATTCGTTGGTGTTCTTGTATGTCTATTGTTTATTGTACTGTAGCATAATAAATCTCTTATAATCTATCTTCATTGTTAAGTATTATTCTTTCCTGATTATCCCCTCCCGGGATATATCAAATGAGATTGTTCAGCATTCGCTGCGGTAGTGAAGCACAGGCATCCGACAACAATTCAGTACTCTCTTCTTTGTTTCCAGCAAAATATTCCTGTCTCACAGCTTTCTGAATACATTCTTCCTCACGCTAATACACCTTTAAATCTCAGTGTGGCACAACCATCCTCTGTTAAAACACTTCCCAGATATTTAAATTTTCTGTACCTGATTGATTTTAGTATCCCCAGCCTGTAGTTGGCATTTTGGGATCCTCTTTTTCTGATGACCATGCATTAAGTTTTCCTGGAGTTTATATCTAGTCCTTTCCGTTCGCCTTTTTCATCTACCTTCTGTGTAAGTTCTTGTAGTTTCCTTTCCGTGTCTGTTATCAACACTGTATCATCTGCGTATCATATATTATTCAGATTGTGGCCGTCAATGACGAATCCTCGAATAACTTTTAGGGTTCTCAGATTGTCTCGCTGTATAGGTTGAATAGCTCCGGTGAGAAGACACATCCTTGTCTTAAACCCATTTCTATCTTTGTATATCTGCTGAAATCGTTTCCTGTTCGTATGCAGTCAGTCTTCTGCCGGTACGGGTTCTGAATCTGAAAAAATTGTCATCCATAAGCGTTAAACTCTTGTCACATTGATGTTAATAATGATGTTATTAAGTGTAATCAGGTAAAATTATAAATTAAATATACGTTTCATTTTGTTATCAATAAAATTATTATTACATAGAAACAGCTTTGGTATAGTCTATATCCATGTGAATTTAGTGTATCGAGGCAGCAAGTAATTTTCTAAACATATGCTGTTAAATATAAGAAACAATGAATGTCTATTATGTTTAATCATGAGCCGTTCTAAACGTTGCATTTTTGCTTTAATTTCAGTTGAAAATAAAGACAAAAATTCTCCAACATTTGGATAATTATTTATTGATTTTCTTCTAAGCTTTCAGCTCACATGTAGCGTACCAATTTACATGCCCATTCAGAGATTGCATCTCTGATACTAATAAAAAACCTAGTACATATATTGGTTTTACTAGAACCACGCTCTCCCGTAAACTTACATGTAATCTTTCTGATCAGAGTACTATTAAACAACATTTCTCTGAAAAACATAAACATGTAGGTAATATCAGACAGATTTTGGTCAACAATACGGTGATCCTAACTCATACACACAGTAAGAAGAACCTGCAGATATTGGAAGCCATGTACATCAAATCAAAACAACCAACACTCAATAAAATCAACTTTAAATCCGGAGATAACATATTACATTGCATTTGACCACATGGTTTTGTTGTCATTTCGCGCTATCACGCGGTGTGACGTCATAAAAACTCATCGCAAACTTAAGAACTGCGTTTATTATATTTGGTCACTATTGCCGTTGCCAAGCGGAGTTTTATGTCAACACAAAATAAAATCGTCGGTGATGGGGGATGTTATAATATTTCAGTTTAAACAACCTCTCTGAAGATGGCTCATGTGAGCCGAAAGCTTAGAAGAAAATCAATAAATAATTATCCAAATATTGGAGAATTTTTGTCTTTATTTTCAACTGAAATTAAAGCCAAAATACGACGTTTAGAACGGCTCATGATTAAACATAACGGACATTCATTGTCTCTTATATTTAACAGCATATGTTTAGAAAATCCATGTAAATACAGGCGTTTTTGTTTAAATGTGTATGTGCGTCTTAGATATTTCATTTTCCGGTCTGAAATCTTTACAAAATGAATAAAGTTTCATTATGCAAAATTAGCGCAAATTCGTTAATCTTATAAAACACGAAGAAAGAAAGAAAGAAAGAAAGAAAGAAAGAAAGAAAGAAAGAAAGAAAACGTGTTAAAGAAATAACGAAAGATTCTGTAAGGAAAACTAGAAGGAAAGAAATAACGACAATTTGGAAGAAGGGAAGGACAGAAAGAAAAAAGTTGAAAGGAATGAAGAAAAGAAGTAAGAAAGCATTGAAAAATAAAGGCAAGACTTAATGAAGAAAGAAAAACTTAAAAAAAAAACTGAACGATGGAAAGGCAATTTGAAAGAAAGAAAAAAGGGTGAAAGAAAGAACGAAAAGTAAAAAGCATAATGTACTGAAAGAAGAACGAACGACATTAAAGAAGAAAGTAATAAATATAATTTGAAAGAAAAACTATAAAGAAAGAAAAATTTTAATAAATGAAAATAGAAAATAGAAAACATTGAATGCATTGAATAAAGAAGTAAGACTTTGAAAGTAAAACTTAAGTGAAAGAAATGAATAAAAAAGCCTTTTCATGAAATAACGAAAGAAATATAATAATATTATATTTTAAATGAAGCAATGGAAAAATAACGAGATAGGACAAAAGTAAATTGGTAAACAAGAAGAAAGAAAGAAAGAACGAAAGAATAAGAGAGAAAGAATAAGAGAGAAATAAAAGAAGTAAAAACTGAAAAAAAAAAGGCCAAAACTTATTGGACATATACAAAAGAAAGTAAAGTTGCTAAAATAGAAAGGAAAGAAAAGAAACAAAGAAAGAGAACAATTAAGAACATAAGAAGGAAAAAAAGGAAGGAGGAAAGAAAAGGGAAAGAAAGAAACGAGGAAATAAAGACATAAGAAAAAAGTAAAAAGAAAGAAAGAAAAAGAAAGAAAGAATGAAAGAAAATGAAAATTAAGTAAGAAAAATAAATAAATAAAGAAAGAAAGAAAGAAAGAAAGAAAGAAGAATACGAATGAAAAATTGAAAAGGAGGAACCGGAAAGTATGGAATTAAGAAGTTTTGAAGAAAGAAAGAAAAAAGAAATAAAAAAAGACAGAACGAAAGAAATAGAAAATGAAAAAAAAGAAAAGAAATAATATGAATAAAAACCGAAAAAAATTAGAAAAAATAAAATTAGGAAATTTAAAAGAAAGAAAGAAAGAAAGAAAGAAAGAAAGAAAGAAAGAAAGAAAGAAAGAGAAATAAAATGAAGTAAAATTGAAGGAATTGGAAATTATCGAATTAAGAAATTTGGAAGAAAGAAAGAAAAATAAATAGAAAAAGACAGAAAGAAAGAAATAGAAAAATTAAAAAAGAGGAAAAAGAAAGAATATGAATAAAAAACTGAAAAGAAAGAATTGGAAAAAATAAAATTAAGAAATTCAAAAGAAAGAAATTTAAAAGAAAGAAAGAAAGAAAGAAAGAATAAATAAAGAAAGAAAGAAAGACACAAGGAAAGAAATAGATAAAGAAAAAAGGTGGAAAGAAGGGAAATGAATGAATAACTAAATTGAAAAAATTGGAAAAATAGAATTCTGAAATTTGAACGAAAGAAAGTAAAACAAAAGAAAGAAAAAAGAGAGAACATGAAAAAAAGAAAGAAACAACACATCTAAAGGAAAACATAGTCGAGCAATTTCTCCATATTGTTGAATGACGTCCCAGTAACACATCGTCTTCAATCTCTTTCTCCTCCCCTCCCATTACTCTTGCACCTTTCTCGACTTTCATCGATTTTTCGTGGCATTTTAATTTATTTTCTTGAAAAAGATTGTTAAAATAATAATAATCTTCTTTTGTTTAGTGGAACAAAAACAAAACCAGTTTTTTCCTCCACAAAGAAAGTGTCAAATGTTAACATGATGCACCCCACACAGAAGTGACGGCGTGGCTTTTAAAGAGGCCAGCGATTCTCACCGCGCCCACGATTGTCAGTCGGACTAAACAAAATCGGATAAAACCATTTTCAGACGCACAGAATCTGGCTGCGCTGTAGACAATGAAGAGAATGGCATTATTTGTCGGCACTGGTCACGATCGCAAAGGCCGAAAATGAGAAGTAGAAAAAAGAGGAATAATTAATCCACTATCTCCATTCTTCATTTATCAACGAGTGGGTAAAAATGGCTGCTCAGACTGTCTGTTTGGCTTTTAAAGAAAACTGATTAAAAATATCTTCTATTAACAATTAAATAAATATTCTTTATTTGTTGTTTTGGCGAACAAAGACTTTCAGGTTATCTAATATATAGATGTGCGTTATCTAATACATTGGGATGTGCGTTCTGGTGCGGGGTGTGCGTTGTGGTGTAGTGGATATCGGCTCGGAACGAAAAATTTGGGAGCTGAGTTCGAATTCCAGTTGAATTCCCTGCATTCACTTATGCGCAAATACCGCTGGAAAAGGTATTAATCCGTCTCTTTCCCCCAGCTATGTGTTAAATAATAGGACAGATTGGGTTCTGTCGCCTTGGCTGGCAACCAGTCTACCGTAGAAAGCAATGGCAACCTACTGAAGGATAATCTTCTACCCAGTCAGTCATGTCTCTTTCAAGACATTATCGCCCAATCGCGTATCACGTATGGCACTTAACTGACTAACTGAATATAATAGTTGGAAACATGATTAAGGCTTCTACTGGGCATAAAGTGGGGGATAGGTTTCCTGTCGTTATAAAGTAATAAACTGATCCCCCATTAATTATTACTTAATAATATAATGCATCTCTTCCCCCTCTAGCTATGAGTCAAATAACAGGAGAGATTGCGTTCTATAGCCTTGATTGGCAACCAGTCTACCGCAGAAAGTAATGGCAACCTACTAAAGGATAATCTTCTTTCCAGTCAGTCATGTCTCTTTCGAGACATGATCGCCCAATCGTGTATCACGTATGACACGAACTGACTGAATATGTAGATATTTCACCTTATTGTTTTTACATATTTTCCTTTATCTTTAATCTTGCTTTTATTCCTCACACCAAAGTTTTAATAATAATAATAATAATAATAATAGTAATAATAATCTTCTTCTTCTTCGTTTTCTTCTTTGTGCTGTGTCTCTCATGGCTTTTCACGTCTCCCTATCTTTAGTGGTTCTTCGCACATTTTCTCCTGTTATCCCACCCAAACCCCTATTTCTATTTGCTCAAGTCTTTCAAGTATGTTATGCGTTGGTTTCCCCTGTCTTGCTTTCCTTCTATCTGATATGATTACATTTTCTATGGTGCATAATGAGGAAAAGGGGTTTAGAAAATGTAACACTCGCTAGAGTTATTAAAAGCAAGAGAACAGAGAAAAGTAGTGCGTAACCAACATAGTGAGCTTGTGTAAATGGTTAACAGAACAGGATTTAGGAGAGAGCGAAAAAACAAAATCTTGCCAAGAACACCAACGGACAGAAAGTAGTGGAGAGCCATGATCGCCCAAGTCCTGAAGCGACACGGCACACAGAACAGCCCCTAGATGATTCCAGTTTGACAATGATGTATCAGTCAACACTTTCATAATTTTGGCAGAGACTTTGTTTCACGTTAACTTCTTCATTTCATCTTCTTCTATGTGCCTTGTCCTTTCAGGACGTAGGCGATCATGGCCTTCCACCTCTCCCCATCCTTGTTGGCTCTTAGCACAATTTCTCCACACAACCCCTGTTTTGGCATCCACCTGATCAGGCCATTTAAATATGTTATCCTTTCCTTTCCTCTGTCACTTTTTCCTTCTATATGGCCTCTCTCTCTCTCTCTCTCTCTCTCTCTCTATATATATATATATATATATATATATATATACGTTAAGCAACGTTGAGCCTGGTCCGTACTTACATGGGTGACCGCTTGGGTATGCCAGGTGCTACAAGCTTTCCTGATGGACGAGTTTAAATTTAAGTCACTTACGCGCTAATACACTTTCCTTCAGTTATGGGTTAAATAACTGGCCAGATTGGGTTCTATAGCATTGGCTTGCAACCAGTTTACCAGAGCAGGTAGTGGTAACCTGTTGTGGGATAATTAAAGAAAAATGCCTATCTAATCGCTATGCACTGCATCCCTGTCTGTCTTCAGCAAGTCTCGCCTATGGCCATGCCACCGGACCCAGATGGAATGGGAAGGGAGAGTGATTCTGACGACCATGCGCAATTCTCCGTCACTTAAATCCAATTAAAGCGCAAGTGATGACTTCTACCTAGATGTGGTCCTTCTCGAGGGACGAACATCGTCATATATATGAGGTACGTTACCTACGCTTTGAAACTTTTCTTGGCGAGGAATTTATAACACTTCCTTTTTGTTGTAATTTTAGGAAATGTTACTGTAGATCTAATAATCTGACCAGTTAAATTTATTATTATAGATTTGCAAATGATCTTTGAACACGCATTTATTAGCGATGCTTGCAACAGGTGACAAAATGAAGTCAGAAAGTAAAGACAGTTTGGAAGCTCGCTGTTTAATAAAATTTTCTCACCCTCCCTTTTTATTCTATGCGTCCTATCCTTTCAGGACGTAGGCGATCATGGCTTTCCATGTCTTCCTATCCATGATGACTCTTAGCACGCTTTTTCCTGTTACACCATGCAACCCTCGTTCTGTCATCCACTACCTCAAGCCCATAAATCTAGAATATAAATGTATAGAAACTAGCCTGGCCACAAAATCAGGGATCAGTTTATATATTGATTATAATATAAAAATGATGCCCCACTTTATACCCACATTATAATTTCTTATAAACAGTGGGCATATATCTTCTTCTTATATGTCCCTATCCTTTCAGGACATAGGCGATCATGGTTTCCACGTCTCCCTATCACTGGTGGCTCTTAGCTCGCTTTCTCCTGTAACACCATGCAACCCTTGTTCCGTCATCCACCTGATCAGATTCTTCAAATATGTTATCCTTTGCTTTCTTCTGTCTCTTTTTCCCTATATCTGGCCTGTTAGTAACAGGTTTCTCTAAAAAGCAATAGTTGTTTCCAGTTAAAGCGAAACCGTAGACTGAAAGAAAAATGAATGGATGTAAGTCAAATTTTGATTTCCTGGTATCGATATCAAATAAGCTTTTTCGTCATAAACTGTATTTTGAAGGCTAAATAAGTCCTCTGAGTAAATGATACCATGGCTGAGACGAAAAACTACAATTATACCTACTTAGAGCCAAACACGAAGCAGAAACTAAAATAAAAGGACCGAAGAAAATACAGACATACTGGCAGATAAACAGTCAGATACACAAACATTTTGCCTTATATATATATATATATATATATATATATATATATATATATATTATCGATTTTCTGCATTATTGTAAGAACTGCAACCTTGAAACTTCTGAATATCGTTTCTTATGTCTTTGTCTTTGAGTGTATCAAATTTGATTAAAATCGGACCACTCCTTCTATAACCCGAGTTTTTCGATTATCGATTTTCGATATTTATCGGGGGTACCTCAACACAAAACCTAGCTAAGAACACTCGCAGACGCATATAGTACAACTGTGTAAATTTTCAAGAAAATCGGTTAAGCCGTTTCGTAGTCTATAGGTAACGGACACACACACACACACACAAGATACACACACAGACAAAGTTCCATTTATAAATAAGTTTAGATTTGTCGTCCTATATGGCAGCGAATGCTGGACGATCTCATCCAATATGTAGGACAGACTCGAAACAACAGAAATGTGGTTCTACGGAAGCATGATGGGGATACCCTGTAAGCAACGACGTAGTTTTTGAAAGGATACACGTCAAGAGGAATCATACTTAGCATCAGCCGAGATTTCATAGACAATGAAAAGGGAGGACTTGGAGAATTTAATACTCACAGGAGGGATAGAGGGAAAGAGAGACAGAAGAAACAGCACGAGACATACTTTTACCCAAATTCAAACAATTCACTTACTCTTCTCGACAGAAAAAAATGTCTTCTTCAGTTTTATCACTTCAGTTACTTTTCCTGACCAAATACTTATATTCTCACATTTTAGAGAAATAAATTCTTATCTTTAAAATTTATATAAAAATTACTACAAACCATCTGGAAATAGTGTTACACACAAATTAAAATACCTGGGAAATTTTTAAATTTTTTTTTTTAATCATTTCACCCCAAGCAATGCATTTCACTGCCACTGTGGTGCAGGGGGTTACATATAGGAAAATGATGAGAAAATGTGATTAGGGGGTTACATAGGGGAAAGTGAAGAGAAAGAGGGGTTAGGGGGTTACATAGGGGAAGTGATGAGAAAGATTGGTTAGGGCTTTACATAGGGGGAAAGTGATGAGAGAGAGTGGTTAGGGGGTTACATAGGGGAAAGTGATGAGAAAGAGTGGTTAGGGGGTTACATAAGGGAAATTGATAAGAAAGAGTGGATAGGGGGTTACATCGGGGAAAATGATGAGAATGAGGATGAAAAGTGTGACACTAAATTCTCGAGATATTCTGTTTTTAATTAATTACCAGATCAAATGGTAGCTTCCACTATGTAAATAGGGGTCGCAGGTTCGAATCCTGCTGGATAGCACACATTTTCGTCATAAAAATTTATCGTGAAATAATCAGGCCGGTAGATATAAATATAAAAATACTGTTTAATTAAAAACAGAATATCTACTTAAATACGAGTATCGGTAAAAATAATGTTCAAAAAATAATTCATTACAAATTGTCGGTTGCTTATAACCAAGTTTCGTTAAATTTCGTTAATTTCCGTAACATATACTGTTTAATAAATAAACAGAGCATCCATTAAAAATTAATAATAGTTAATATTAATAATCGAAATATATATATATATATTTTTCCTTTATACATTCCAGTTATTAATTTTTGTAATTTTATTTCTTGTGCTTTATTGAAGTTTTCCTGTTTGGAATAAAGTTTATTTCATTTAGGGCGCTGATTATTATTTCATTTTTATCATTACGATTTGCTTGTAAGTATTCGGTGATGTTTTATGCATCAAGTACTTTTGTACCTGCTTGTTGCTGTCACATGCATCTGGGGGGCATTGTGATATTTGAGCTCCCTGAAATCTTTTGTGCTGCACGTTGGCGCCACCTACACCTACTTTGATACGCTTGCCCTGAAAACAAAGCAAATTAATCGAGACACTGAGCACAAGTCGACGGGGCTTTGGCAACAAATCACAGCCAATGAATAATTTAATCCAAGAATCGATAAGATTTAATTTCAAGGAAGGATTACTGGTTGGTTTTTCGGAACGAAAATCAGGAGAATTCATTGAAATAAAAAAATATCAACGAGAATAGACTCTTCTTAGCAAGTTTCACCTAACCTCATACATAATCTTTTACGGCCAAATCACGTTGAAACACAGGTTCTTGTCTGTCGCCTGACCAATACCTGCATGGATGCCCGCTTGTAAATACAGAAAGCTGTAAGTTTGGTTTGAGCTGAGGGTAGATAACGACTCGCGCTGAGAAAGAAAAGTTACGATGATGAGTGTTAGGGGAGATTCGAAAGTCAGATAATAGACACAAGCCTTCTATATGTCACAAAAAATCTGAACCGTTAGTCTGTCGTGACAAAAGACAGAAATATCGTCGTTATATACACCCTTCGTTCAGTTCGTGCTTGACGAATCCGTGAAAATTGAGCCAAAGTATTGAAAACAAGATATTTTCAAGTTTCCTTCATTTGTTGATGTGGATGTTCGAGTGGTGTAATGTGTAGCGGCTTGGAATGAGAAATCAACTTGCTATTCGAATTCCTGTCGGTTTCGTTTCATTTACTTTGGAATAAATACCCTCTGGTAAAGGCATGAACCTAACTCTTCAGCTCTGGGTTAAATAACTGCACAAACTACTTTATATAACCTTGGTTGGTAACTAGTCAACCGCAGACAGCAATGTCAGTTAAATGCCGAAATTCCTTTGCCAAGTCAATCATGATTCGAAAAGAGATAAGATCGCCCAAGGGTGCATTATTTACTTACTTGTACTTGTTTCGGCATTCACTCTGGTCGGATTGAGCCGGCTTTCCCCGCGAACCACATCTCGGATCATCGCAGCCCACGCTTGCCGATCCTAAACCAGGTCACACGAAATGGCGAGCCAATAGCGGTTCCATCGTCGAAGACCAACTATTTGTGGGCCCGATAGTGCTGCTAGGGTGTCCGCTTGTAAATACCAAAAGCTGTAAGTTTGGTTTGAGCTGAGGGTAGATGACGACTCGCGCTGAGAAGGAAAAGATATGATGGTGAGCGTTAGAGGAAACTCGAAACTCAGATAATAGACACAAGCCTACGTTAATGCCGCAGAAAGATCTGAACCGTTAGTCTGTCGTGACAAAAGACAGAAATATCAGTAATAACGTCGTTATATCCACTCTTCATTCAGTTCGTGTTAGATTTCGTGGAAATGTTCGTAGTAGTCCTTGCAAGAGTGAGTTTATGTGTATGTAGGCAGGAACGTATGTGTGTATGTATGTATGTGCATTTTTTGGGAAGGTGTGTCTTTTGAAGTCCTCGCTCAGTCTTAAAATGTTCCGTGCAGTTATTAAGTAGAGGGATGAACGATGAAAAGAAAGGAGGTGAGAGATGAGAAGTGAGAAAGAGAAAGGTAATAATAGTGATCGCTTGACGTTAATCAAGGGTAGGTGTTTTCTTGAAACTTTTATTTTAGTATTAATTGAAAGCGAAATGATTAAATATACTATTTCCAGTAAGCAAAATACTCTGGTTTATTTCAAACAGAAATTATATTGATTGGAATATAAAAGTTTGAGATTTTTTTCAATTTTTGAATTTCTTGAGCGATCGACACATTTTTGTAAACAAATTTAATTCTCAGTTTTAAAACTCTTCAAAAAAATTCATCTGTGACACATTATTTTTGGAAAAAAAGCATATTTTATGTTAAATTAATCTGATTTACACAAATATTAATTATTTATAGCGTGAAATTTAGAAGAAAGCTATTTCTTAATCACAAATTTGAACTTTTTGACGTGTACACGTCGTAACTCAAGATGGTGTTGACAACTTCTTGATTAGAGATAAAAATGTATGGCGTTCATAAAGAACAAAAGTGTACTCATTGTCGTTTGGGTAAGGGAGGAAACTGTTACCTTTTCATTTGCATATAGAAATTACCATACAAAAAAAATCAAATGCACAAAAAAAAAATTAAATTATTTGAAAAATGTGGGTGCAAAACGATTTTTATTAAACTTTTCAATTTTCGATAGGTTATATAATAATCAATTTTTAACTAAAAAGTCTAACCGCAAACAGTTCTTTAAAAGATTTTAAAAAATTTTTAAAAACTTTATTATAATTAAAAAACTGAAAACAATTCTTTTAAAATTTTATTAGTAATCAAAAAAATGTTTTTTCAGTTTTTAATGTCCTTAATTATTATTATTTACTCCATCAACTAAAAGCTTATCAAATTAAATTATATCAGAATTTTATTGCATTTTTATTTTACTCTTCGGGGCAGATTTTCGGATACTGTTTGAAAATTTAAAATAAAAAAAAGATGATTTATATCCCTCAATGAGTCCTGCGTTTAAGTAATAAAAATAGTTTGCACCCGATTAAAATTTATGAAGATTTCATGGATTTACGTGGAGGGTGGGATAACAGAAGTAAAAAATAATATATATTTTTACCAAGATTTAAAAAAAATAATAACTTCAAAAGTAATTTCATTCATTTGTGAATGAGTACTGAAAGTTTTATTAAAATCCGACAATTATTTGATTTTTACGAGAATTTTCAAATTAATGTGTTTTTCACCGAAAAAGAAGTGGGTGATGCAATCGTTAGGTTTTCCATTGCAAACAGTCGAAACGTTTGTTTAACCACTAACTCCAATCAAAATGAAATTTTCTGACAAAATTTCGAAAATATTATAAGGGATTAAATTTTTTTTTTAAATAATTAGAAATTATTTTGATCTTTTCTCTTAATAATAATATAAACATTTTGATAGAAAAAGTTTGTTTTATTAAGTTTGGGGCCTTTTTTTTTATTCATAATAGACTATTTTATACTGTTTTCTTAGTGATTTAGTGGATTTACCAAATTTAATTTTTATAATTTCGATATTAAAACATTGTCGTTTATGTGTGTAGCAGTAATCCAAACTTACTTGGACTGGTAGAAAAATCTTCCGCTTAATGGCTAATAAAATAATTAGGATAAGTCAGAGATAGGGAAAAGGGGTTTTTGCTATTATTTTTTATGACCTCTGTATCTACTTATATTTATTTCCATTTTTTGTCTTGAGCATGCGTGTTTTTTTTTTGCTTGTATTGCATATTGTGTGTGAATTTTTTTTGCCAGGAAAATTTGGATTATTCAGTCAGTTAAGTGCCATACGTGAAACACGCTTGGGCGATCATGTCTCGAAAGAGACATGACTGACTGGGCAGAAGATTATCCCACAGTAGGCTGCCATTGCTTTTTGCGGTAGACTGGTTGCCAGTCAAGGCTATAAAACTCAATCTGTCCTGTTATTTAACCCATAACCCATAACACACACACACATCTATATATCTGCTCAGTTGAGTAACCGGAATTCTAAAAATATTAATGGATCTTGTTTTTTAATCCGACATATTTTTATTTGTTTAATCGAGTCAAAACAGCGTTTGGTTGGATTAGAAATAAAATCCATTAATTTTTTAGAAATTACTTCAAGGAGATTAAAGAGAAATATAATGTTGATATCGGAATTTTGGCGGGAATTTGGAAGCAACGGCTTTATATACACAAGTTATCAAACAGCCCTTTCCCCAAAATACTGGGAATTAAAAGAAAATAACTTAAATTCACAGACAAAATAGAAGCTGATAGGCAAGACAAGGACCCCTAATAGCTTAAAAGACAGATGTAATCTATGTTTAACAGAAAAAATTAAAAATTAAAAATTTCACTATCAGAATGGACTTCTGGATAAACGTAGAAAGATAATTGGTATGTGTCCCACAGAAATAAATTTAAATTGCAATAATTAACTTATTCTTCCATTTAATCACAATTATATTTTTTTTAACTTGGGTAAGCAGTTACCTTCCTCAGCTTGTACAGCGAAAATATTTTGAGGACCCTAGAAGTTATGCCGGGATTAGTAATCGGAGGCCACAATTTAAACAAACTAAGATACGCAGATGATACAGTGCTGATAGCAGATACAGAAAGGAAACTACAAGACCTCCTACAGAAGGTAGCTGAAGGAAGTAACAAGAAAGGACTAGAAATAAACTGCAAAAAAACCGAATGGATAATCATCAGTAAAAAGGGCAACCTAATATGCCAAATACAGGTCGAGGATACTAGAATCAAGCAGGTACAAAAAACTTAAATACCTGGGAAGTGTTATAACAGAAGACGGAAAGTGCGACGCAGAGATCCGAAGGCGAATTGGCATGGCGAAGGAAGCATTCCAGAAGTTGAGTAAAGTATTAAGAAACAGGACAATTTCGCTAGAAACAAGGAAGAGAGTACTGGATTGCTACGTGCTGTCCGTCCTTCAATATGGCAGTGAACGCTGGACAATACCATCAAAAATGAAGAAAAAACTTGAAGCAACTGAAATGTGGTTTTACAGAAGGATGCTGCAAATATCATGGATCGAGCATGTGAGCAATGATGAGGTCTTAGAAAAGATGGAAACAAAAAGGAAATTAATACAGAGCATCAGGAAGAGACAGCTGAAGTTTCTGGGACAGGTAATGAGGAAGGAGGGCTTGGAGAAACTGATACTATCAGGCCAGATAGAGGGAAAAAGAAACAGGGAAAAGCAACGAATAACATATCTAAAGACCTAATCAGGTGAATGAGGGAACGAGGGTTGCATGGTGTAACAGGAGAAGGCATGGTCAGAGCCACCAGTGATAGGGAAACCTGGAAAGCCATGATCGCCTACATCCTGAAGGGACAGGAAACATAGAAGAAGTTACCTTCTCCCCTATCTCCTACTACTAACCCAATGGTCAAGTCACATACCTCCCACTACCCTAGAAGAAATTACTACTAAGATTCCGTTAGCTTAACCATATAAAAGCCAATATTCCCCAACCCCTTCCTTTACTAGACCAATCCTCCAGCATTAGAATTTTTCCTCATTCTTTGTTTAAACGGGGTTTACAATGCATGTCTTAAACTGACATGTTGAAAATGGCTATTTCCTCTCTAAATTTTATCTGAATTTACACACACACACACACACACGCACATAGATTTATATATATATATATATATTCCTGGGTAAGATAGTAAACTGCATCCAGCAACAAGGAGGTTGCGATGAGCATGTAACCACCTCTTAATTGCTGTTCTTCAAGGTCCCATGTATCAAGTATGTCATTAACTGATATATTAACAAAATTAAACCTATTGGTCAGTCAGTTGAGTGCCATACGTGATACACGCTCAGGCGATCATATCTCGACAGAGACATGACTGACTGGGTAGAAGATTATCCCGCAGTAGGTTGCCATTGCTTTTTGCAGTAGACTGGTTGCCGACCAAGGCTATAGAACCCAATCTGTCCTGTTATTTAACCCATAACTGGAAGGAATAGGTGGATTAATACCTTTCCCAAGGGTATTTGCGCATAAGTGAATGCAATGAATTCAGCTGGAATTCGAGCTCGGCTCCCCAATTTCTCGTTCCGAGCCGATATCCAATGCACCACAACGCACATCCAACGTTTAATTTTCAGAAGTATGCCAGTTTGGAAAGTGTTTTAATAGCCTACAGAAAATGCGACACAGAAATTCGAGGATGCATTGGATTAGCAGAAGATGCATTCCATAGACTAACGAAAGTGCTGAAAAACAGAACATTGTGTTATAAACAAAGAAAAGCGCACCGAATTGCTAATATTGCAGAGAACCTTGGATAATCTCCCAAAACTAATGAGATAACTGGGGACACAGAAACATGGTTCTACAGAAGGATACTGAGAATTCATAAACGAAGCGTAAAAGTAGCGAGAAATCTTAAATAGCCAGTAAGCAGATTTTTACAACCAGAATTTGAAGTTAGTTAAGTGCATTACGTGATACACGCTTGGGCGATCATGTCTCTTTTGACAGGGCTGAAGATTTTCCCTTAGTAAGTTGCCGTTACTTTCTGCGGAAGACTGCTAACTAACAAAGGCTATAGAACTCAATCTCTTCTCTGTTTACTCCATAGTATGAGGGAGAAGAGATGGATTAATAGCTTTGTCAAGGGTATTTGCGCGTAAGTGAATGTAACGAATACAACTTGAATTCGAACTTGGCTCTTTGAGTTCACATTCCGAGCCGATATCCATTGCACCAGAACGCACATATGGAAGGCAGCTGAATATTTGATGTTGGATGGTCGAACGGGAGGATTGGTAAAGGCAGAGAAGCTGCTCTGGGTCACCAGGGACAGGGTGTTATGAAGAGCCAATGTCGTAAAGAGACGCGGCACGCAGAAGAAGAAGTTTTATTAAATTGTAAAATGGCGATCAGTAAAAATATAAAAATTGTAAAATGGCCATCAGTAAAAATATAAAAAATTGTAAAATGGCGATTAGTAAAAATATTCAAATCGTTTGTTCAGAAGGAAACGTTATCACATTAATGAGCATTGTGAAAATTGATATCAGTTTTGAGCCAATCAAATTGATAAAAATTTGAGCCAATCAAATTGATAACAGTTTTGAGCCAATCAAATTGATAACAATTTTGAACCAATGAAATTGATAACAATTTTGAACCAATGAAATTGATAACAGTTTTGAGCCAAATAAATTGATAACAGTTTTAAGCCAATCAAATTGATAACAATTTTGAGCCAATCAAATTAACAGTTTTGACCCAATGAAATATCCCGCCGAAAATAAAATGGTTAAAGTTAGATATAAAAAAGAATTTCACCGACACCGGATGTGCGTCCTCTGACAGCCAAAATACGCAGACGAAAATTGGTTTCAACGCAGATCGGTTTTAGTTACATTTTGATTTATTAACTAATCAGAGAATCTAATGGAAAGATAAAAATGCAAGCTCGCTGAGCCTATACATATGTATAAAAGAGGCGAATTTACCCGACTTGACACACGACATCCGTTGCCATTTCCCCATCGTACTAAATATGTAACATTTAGACGTATGAGACGGCGTCATCAGGTTCTTGAACTCCCCAAAAGCAATTATCGCAGAGCCTGAAATTACTTTCACGGACTTAAACAATCTTCAAGAACATACAAAGTTGACTTATTTAAGAGTCTATGTTTTTGAAATCTGACATTTCAGACGAATCTACTAACAGAAAACAGAATTCCTGCTTTGCAAATTCGAGGACAACATATTCATGATGATCGGTGGGGTACCGATAACATAGGCAATCAGAGTTGGGATGATAATGATCTCCAAAAAAATAACAATATCCTGTACCAAATGTTTCAAGAAATAGGACCCAAAATTCTTCTTTTGTGTCGTGACCTTTCAGGAAGTAGGAGATCATGTCTATCCCTTCTCGCGCTGAACACTTTTTCTTTTGGTATCTCTCCCAAACTCCGCTCCGCCATTCATTCTTACTTCTTTATGTGCCGTGTCTTTTCAGGACGTAGGTGATCATGGCCCGCCATATCTTCCTATTTCTTGAGGCTCTTCACCTGTTATTTCGCTCAACTCATTGCTTTCCCTCGTTTCTCCTTGCATCTCTCCGTCCCGTTCGCATCAGATTCTCAAAGCCTTCTATCCTCACTACATGTCCCAGAAACCTCAGCTGTCTTTTCCTGATGTCAAGTATCAGTTTCATTTTCGTGTCCATCTTCTCTCAATCCTCGTCTTTGCTCACATGTATCCTCAGAATCCTTCTGTAGAACGACATTTCCGTTGCTTCATGTCTTTCCTTCATCTTTACTAAGATTGTGCAGCATTCGCTACCATATTGAAGGACGTACATCACATTAAAATCTAGTACTCTCTTCTTTGTTTCTAGCAAAATTTTCCTGTCTTTCAGTACTCTATTAAACTTTTGGAATGCATCGTTGGACATACCAATACGCTGTTTGATCTCAGTGTCGCATTTTCCGTTCTCTATTAGGATACTTCCCAGGTAATTAAATTTCTCTACTTGCTTTAGTATCCCCGACTTGTAGTTGGTATTTTCGGCTCAAGTTTAAACATTCTAAAAAAAATCTATGATCTGGGATTGGAATGAGAGCCATGATGTCACACATTCAGAATCCATCATAAAATTTTAAGATATACAGTTACCAAAGAAAGAACATTTCAAACAACAGAGTGAATAGTTATAACAAATTTATTAAATAGAAAAACTCAATAGGCTGCGCTTGGAATAGTTTCGTACAATACCGCAAGTTGCTACACAACCAAAAATATTAACCTGAAAACTTGAGTTATGTACTTCAGTACCTTAATCATCAAGAGATTATAATGCCGACGTTTTGTGCAAAAGCTGTTGAATAATAGCCAAAATTTTCAACAGGATTCAAACGCTTTCTCAGATCAGTTGGTAAAAATGACTGTGAGCAATGAAGCATGCAGTTCTTAGCCAGGACAAACCGTCTTCGAAACTCTTGGATTAGTGCTACAGGATCACAAACGAAGAATTATAGAAGATAACAGAAATCACATCACTTAAGGACATTCAACAAGAACAAAATTAAAATAGATATCACATGTACAGTACTATGCAAAAGTATAAGGACAAGAACTATTTTACCTTTTATGAGGCATATTGACAGAAAATAAACAATTTAATTAAAGTAATTTTATTTGATTTACTCAAAAAATACTTTAACAAAAAATACTTGTTACAAAATAAATTTAATATTTAGTATAATAGCCTTTTGCTTCATTCTGTCAGGCATTGATATCACTGGCTTCTTCAATGTATTTAATGGTATCGCCTGCCAAGCAGCTTCTATTTATTCCCAAGGTGTGTCTTGCGAAGTAACATTAGATTTATCAATTTGAGAGGGGGGAATAAGAAAAAAGTCAGTCATATGCAAGGATAATAGAATAATGGGTAGTTTCAAAATAACTTCTTTAACAGAAAATAGGAAAATTAAATATAACTTCCTTTTAATACACTTTTCTTATACCTAGTTTTAAATAATCAATATTTATTAGCAATTTACCTCGCTTTTCATCCTGCATCTGTATTTCAATGAGGTTTTTAGGAAAATCACCCCTGTTCTAATCCTTTTGCACGCTCCGGGAAAAAGTTTTAGAAAAGGGGTGATTTTAAACTTTATTTTGATACCTCATAAAAGGTAAAATATTTCATGTCCTAATACTTTTGCACAGTACTGTAACTCGAAGAGAAAATAATAATATAATGCTGACGTTCTATACAACTTGCAATAAAATGGGAGGGAGAAAAACATATCAATAGTGAAAAGAGCTATAACAGCTATGGGTGTTGAATATTTACCTGAAATATTGTCTTAGTATTATGTTGGCAAGAAAGTCCAGACTCGCCTCAGTCAGTTAAATGCCATACGTGATACACGCTTGGGCAATCATGTCTCGAAAGGGACACGACTGACTGGGCAGAAATTATCCCGCAATAGGTAGCCATTACTTTCTGTGGTAGTCTGGTTGCCAACCAAGGTTACAGGACCCAATCTGTCCTGTTATTTAACCCATAAATGGAAGAAAGAGACGGATTAATACCTTTCCTAAGGGTATTTGCGCGTAAATGAATGCAAGAAATTTGAACTCGGTCGAGACCGTCGCTATTATTACCAGGTCTGTTCTATGATTAAAGTTGACTTGCTGACGTCACACTTAGTAGCGTTGTTTTATTTACTACCCGGCGTCCGTTAGCGTTGACTTATTTTCAGAACCAAATTGCAAAGGGAATTATAAAAATGGACCGAAAGTTCATTGTTTTTCGTTTCCAAAAAATAAACATTTATTTGATAAATGGAAACATGCCATTAAAAGAGAGAATTTTAGCAAAGTGAGTAGTTAAAATTTTATCACCATTTATTTCAACAGTCGCTAAAATCAAAATTTGCTAAAATATTAGTTTTGCCGTAGCACAAGAAAGAAATCACTTTGTTTATATCTTTTAAATTAATATAATAAAATAAGATATTATTTTTATTTCTTTGAATAAAATTGAAATAAAAATTATCTTAAAAAATATCTGAATTAAAAAAATAAAATTTATGGCTATTCGTTCGTAAGTTTTTTTTTTTCGAAATGTTTTAAAACTTAAACTGAAGCCAAAAAAAGTTGTTAAACATTATATTTTCTAAAAATATTTGAATTAATATTTTATTGATATTTTATTTTATTTAAGAAAATAATGTTTTCTTTTCAATGAAATGTTTAAAAAACTCTTAGGAAACGAAAGTAAAATCTTACTTAACTTTTCTATACTTGCAACTTTATGAATCATTTTTAAACATGAAAAAATATTCCTGAATTAATTTTTTTATTCTTCTTGTATTAACAAAAACTACACAATTCATATTTTAGTCAATTTTAAAAGAATTTGTTTTATTTTTAAGCTTTTTATTTGAAAACCCCGTGAAATTATTTCTTACAAAAGTCAAGTCACTATTACCGAAAATTAAAACTTGAAAATGATGATTTAATCTTTATTTAAACCTATTATTTCTGAATAAGTTTTGAATTTATTTGAAACATAAAGCCCTAAATCACACCACACTTGAATTTTAAAACCTAATTTTTAAAATATTTAATTTTTAGAAAATATTTATCACAAAATAAACACCCTCAAAAAAATATTTTCCAAACATTTTTTCCTGTTTTTGATAATTTGAAGTTAATTATCGATATTAATCCATATAAAAAAATTGGAAATAAAAAATTAGAATTTTAACTGAAGAATACTTCTTTTATAGTTGGTTTAGGGTTTTTTATTCCTTAAAAAAATTAATTAGTAAGTAAAACATTAACCAAAAAAGAGTTTTGCAAAAAAAATGATTTTTTTATAAAGAGTTTAACATCATAAATGAAATAGAAACATTAATTTTTCCTTTTTTTTTCATTTTTTACTATTAAAATATTTTAAAAATGTAATTGAATTACCAAATATCCTAGAATTTTTTAAGTGCATCTTTTTTGAAAGGTAAACATTTATCTTTTTATTTCATCCAGTAGGCTTAACAATGGATTCAAAATATTTCAAAGTTTTTTTAGCAGAATTTCCCTAAAGACATTTGTTGATATTATTAATAAATCTACTGGATTAAAAGTTCTCAAGACTTTTTAAAAAATCTATTTCAGATTTAGCTATCCTATCATTAATTTGTTTGATTCATAATTATTTATTACTGTTATGACGTTTTTAAAAAAATTGAAATGTTATAGTTGTAAAAAGTTTAGTATCAGGAAGAGACCTGATATAAACAGTTATTTTCAAGGAATTAATAGAGGTTCTCTGTTATATTCCAATGATGTAACAACAAATTTAGTACTATACAATTATATTGTTATTAATAAACTTGTAAAGAATCCTTATTTTCTTCATTCAATGAATCAAAGAAAATTCTCTACATAACATTGGATGTTTTGGCTAATGATGAACTACTTTTTCATGTTGACTCATGTGGTGAAGGTCATAGCATTGAAAAAATAGAAAAAATGATTATCTGGAGCTCTTCTAATGCATTATTAAATAATTTTTGTAGCAAGGAAATTGATAATATTACTTGTAAGAAGTTAAGTAAGAAAAGAAAACTTCAAACATTCAACTGAATTTTGAGACATAAAAAAACTTTTATAAGTTTGATTTTTAAAAAACAGTAATTTAAACTTATTTAGTTTGAATTAATTTGCTTGAATTTAAATGGTTGCATTTTTTAATATTTTTAATTAATTTGCTTATTTATTGTTGCTTCTTGTTTGTTCCTAAATAAAATTCTAATGGTTGCTTGATTGCTATATTTGAGTGATTCTGATTTAAAAATTCTTGCAATTAAAACAAAAGTGATTGTGATTTTTCATAATTAAATTAAAAATATGAAAATTTAAGCAGTGTTTGTTAAATTTTTAGAATTTAGACGAATAAACAAAAAGTTTTGTCCTTAAAACTGTTTATTTATAAACACGGCCGACAGTCAGTAGTCAACAATAATGTTTATATTTTCTTATTAATTATTGTTCTTCTTAATTTTAATTAAAATTAATAAAACCAGCATAAATCAAAACATGTGTCTTTCTTTTTTTTTCTTGTTACATTTTAAAAAGTTTTAAAATGTTTATTAAAAAAACGACTTTGTGATTATCACCATTGTCATGAAGTGAGAGACACGGCTGCTACGCTAATTCATGACTCTACTACTGTGACGTCACATTTCATCGCTTCGGCTTTGGTAATATATAGGAGGTCTTGACTCGGCTCCCCGATTTCTAGTTCCAAGTCCATATCCACTGCACCACAAAGCGGAAAGTAACACCAACATTTATTCTTGAAAATAAAGTTCATCATTCTTGACAATCTTCTGCCAGAAATCAGCCTGCATCCGAGATACCAGTCCGCTGGCTTTGAATATTAAAAAAAAACTGTAAACAAGTGTTGAATCGCTGGTCGCGGAGGAAGTGTGCAATCAAGTAGAATAGGCCCTGACCACTCGGAGCAGCATCGAGACTGAATGGTTGATATGAAAGAATCTCAACATTGTACGGCGACTAGACTCCACGGTCTGAGAGAGAGAGACGGAGGACTGGAAAACCATCCTGCGACATCCCGTTTTCCACCGCGTGAGAAAGCGATAACACGAGGATGGACACACTTGGGTAGAGCACCGACGACGGTGGTTCGATCATGTTCGAGACGGATATCGTTTGGAACTATTTTCCTTGTTTTTAGCAATTTTTTATGGTCAGGTGCCCCTGCCGTTCTCCTCAGTGTTCCTGACAAGCTCCAAAGGAGAGTCTGTAATGTGATAGGTACTGATCTGGCGACTCGACTGCAGCCACTTCCCCATCGTCGAAATGTGGCCTCCCTTTGTCTCTTCTATAAATATTTTCATTGCTTCTGCTCGGACGAACTTAAGTCACTGATGCCTTCTCAACAGGTGTTTACTCGTGCAACCAGACTGGCAACTGGGTCCCACCCATTCACAGTCAGGTTAGCCAAATGCAGACGACAATTCTACTCCTGCAGCTTCCTCTCTCGCACTTCCCGCCTGTGGCACTCGCTCCCGTATTCTTGCTTTCCTGACGGCTACAACCTCCAGAAATTTAAATGCAAAGTCAATACTCATCTACTAACCACTGACTCTAGCTCTCTCCCCTCCCCTGTATAACCTTCCCTTTCTCTCCACCTATGTATCTGTCATCGCACCTATTTTCTCAGCTTTCTATTGTTCCTTTCTAACTAGTCTGTACTCCTCACTCTTTCCTAATGAATCTTTTTGCATTTATGTAACCCCCTGCACATCAGTGGCGTTTCCGCTTTGCTCGGGGTGAAATGATTAAAAAAAAATCTTTTTGTTTAATACTTTTTTAGCCTTAGGTATGCATCTTTGTCTATCCTAGTTCGCCTGTAGAAGGCTTGGTTATGCTTGTCAAGTTGGCTTTGTGCCAAACACAACCGAAGTCTCCACAATTTAAAATATTTGAAGATTGAATGAATGGTTGGAACAAGTGTTTGTTTGTAAAATAAATGGAATTTGTATTATCTAAACAGAAATAACGAATTTTTAAAAAGAAGGGAAATTGTATTTACGGAACAAAATAACATAAATGTGTAAGAAAAAATGTTCAAAGAGAAAGTGTATGTAGTCAACTATTCAAAGAGAAAATATACGTAATTAAATGTTTTACACAAATTCAGAGTTTATATTTGATAGTAACAAAATGTGTGTAGGTAAAAATATGAATCAGTCTACTAACTAATAAAGTCCGTGTTCTTTTCCTTTTTATGGCCGGAGAAAAAGTGAAAAGGAAATTAAAGCAATGAAGTAGATTGCACTTACAAGAGTCAGTTGAAGTATCTTGTTAGTGTTGCTTTCTTTGACAGTGTGTAGGTGAAGACAAAGAAATGAAAACTGAAAGGAGAGGTAGAATGAATGCATGTCGACGAGGTACGACAGGGTCTGCGTCCTGAAATTTATTCTATACATTGCGACAAGATCAGTCAGACTACCGCTCCTATCTCGGGCTGATTTGATCGGTCAAGCGACGTGGTTAAGTAGTGGATTTTAGTCATGTGATCGGCTCCGAACAGCATATTCATTTTCTTGGTATGAAAAAAATTGAGAGTGGTCAGAGATCAACTTGCTATTTCCTATCCAATCATATTCTAGAACATTGACGTTCACACTGACTTATGAAATTTGCCTTGGTCTGGGTTTTTCTAAAATGTTTTCAGTCGTTTTTACCCGACTTTGCGGGTCTGCAATTTTACTTTTTTCGTTTGAGGGAATTGTTAGATGATATAGGATTTGTATCTTATACGCTTTCGAATATCAGTGTCGCACTTTCCGTCCTCTGTTAACAGTTACCAAAATGGAAAGCTTTTCGGAACAATCACAATGAAAATACAGAAGTCCTCGACTTACGATATAGTCACGTTTCTACGATGTGCCGTAAAGTGATTAGCCGTGAAAGCTGGAACGTATTCGTAATTTAACTTTCATGGTGATGATTTCATTACACCGCCATTAGAAGAGCTTTCGCTACGATAGGGATCCTTAATGAGGGACAAAAAGCTTTCAACAAACACAACACAAACGAAAGAGAGTGAATGCAATCAACAATCCAATATAGTTAACAAACATGAAACAAGATTAATGAAGATTGCGTCTTAAACACGAATCTTCGTAGATCGAAACTGTCGTAACTTGGGGACTGACTGTATATATACATACCTCTACACAGATAAATAAATATCTGCTAGAACGCCTACGTCGCAACTGGATATATCACAAGGTCGAAGTCAGGGCCATGCTTAGGGACTCCGCAGACCCACCAATTGCCCCGGGAAGCCGCAAGGCTCCATGACACTGCAGATCTATTGTAATAAAAAAAAGAATAACAAAATAATTAATAGGTTTAACTGGAAAACTATTATTATAATTGTATGCTGAAATAGTCATTTATCAACTCGTCTCGCTTTCTCTCTCTGTCTTTATATATATATACATATATATATATATATAATCTTTTATACATATATATATATATATATCGCTCTCTCTCTCTCTCTTTGTATATATATATATAATCTTTTATATATATATATATATATATATATATAATCTTTTAGACATATATATATATCTCGCTCTCTCTCTCTCTCTCTCTCTTTGTATATGTATATATATATAATCTTTTATATATATATATATATATATATATATATATATATATATATATATGTATTTACTTTATTTTTTAAAGAAACGCCTGAACTCTAATTTTTGACACTATATCAAACATTCTGGAGCTAAATGCTTTTGAAATTTGGGTTTAAATGTTTTGAAAATTCCTTGAATAAATTTGTAGAAGATTGAGAGCCAAAACGCACTTAAATAGCTATAAAAATAACTAGGAAATCACCAAAAAGTAGCTAAAAGTTGTGAAAACGTTCGTAATGTATACTATAGCGCTTCAAAACGCCACTTCCGCGATTTCTTCCGTTTTTTTTCGTGATCACGGAATATCTGCGTTCCAAGAGTATGTTATTTTGTTTAAAGTACCATTTATTGTGGGTTCAGTATGTTCGGTGGGTGGGGGATGCAAGTTGCATTTTGCGAGTAGAGGGGCCGCATGGCGCATTCTGCGGCGGGGGTGGCGATGTTGCTACGCACGGCACTGGTCGAAGTTTAAAGTGGGCTTACCGAAAAACAGTGAAAACAGTCGTAAACCCCACCCCCACCCAGTCAGGAGTGTTGTAACTTGGGGACTTACTTATAAATATATATCTCCCAAACACATATCTAATATGGCGCCCACGTTGGAACCGGATGTGGCATAAGGTCAAGTTTTTAAGTGGGTTTAGTCACAATACCGTGGAAAAAATCCCAAGCTCCCAACCCACACAAATATATAATAGTCGTAACTAAAAATCGTCGTAGGTCGGGACTGTCGTAAGCCGGGGAATTACCGTGGAAAGAAATTCCATTCTCCTACTGCACACAGACACATACTGTGTCGCAAACACCAATCGTCGTAGCAGTATGTATAGAATAGACACAACGAAGCTGCGATGGTGGAAAAAAATGACTGAGGCTAAATAGGAAGTCGTGGATAGTCGTGTTCCCCTTTGTCCTGAAGGGTACGAGACAGGAAAAAAGAAAGAAAGAAAGCAATAACCGATGCAAATGCTAAACAAATGCCCCTGTATATTTCATTTATGTCAGGTTTTATTACGCAAAGTTGCATAATAAGAACTATATTTCAACAGGTAATCGATTGTCAAAAATCTACACAGTTCGACATCAGTTCTAATAAGTATAACTGATATTTTTTCTTTTTTCATTTGCCTAATCCAAGTTATTGCAAGCGTAATGAATATTTATCTCTGATTCCTGAAATATATCTTACTAGCAGTATAACCCGGCGTTGCTCGGGTGTAGTGAAAGCTTTAAAACTAATCCAGACTCAGCCTAAAGAATATTTGTGTGAAGTTTGGTGAGAATCGGATAAAAATTGTGGATTTGTATAAAGGACATACAGACAGATAAACAAAGACACACACAAACATCTTGCCTTTTATATACATATATATTATCGATTTTCTGCATTATTGCACACTAACCTGCTCCCATTCTATCAAACACTCTTCCCATCTGCCCAACACACATCCTCGCTATCCTTACTCATCTGCCACCTTCCTCCTGACATTCCCTATGTCTAACTACTCCTTCTCTTTACCTTCCCCTATGTAGCCCCATGCAATCATGACAGTGGAATGCCTTGCTTGGGGTGAGATGATTAAAAAAAATTGTAAGAACTGCAACCTTGAAACTTCTGAATATCGTTTCTTATGTCTTTGTCTATGAGTGTATCAAATTTGATTAAAATCGGACCATTCCTTCTATAACCCGACTTTTTCGATTATCGATTTTTGATATTTATCGAGGGTACCTCGACACAAAACCTAGCTAAGAACACTCGCTGATGTTTATAGTACAACTGTGTAAATTTTCAAGAAAATCGGTTCAGCCGTTTCGGAGTCTATAGGTAACGGACACACACACACACACACACACACACAAACACACACACACACAAAGAGATAAAGTTCTATTTATAAATAAGTTTAGATAAAATATGATATGCCTTGAGTGAGTCAAGCTAAACAAAATGTTAAGAACTGTGAAATGATCAGATATAGAGAGCATGAAGTAAAATACATCCAAGTATCAAAGATATTTGGATTGCCGGGTTATAGCTCTCCCTAACTTCTTATCGCTTGTAACTCTTAGAAACAAGTTTGTTGTATCTTTCACATGTTCTGCTATTGTTTACACAAGATTGTTAGGTAGGTTTTTTACTGTTCGCCTCTGCTCCTAGTGGTATTCTGAATGTCTTTTGAGTGTCAAATTTTCCAAACCTTCTTTTAATTACGTGTCTCAATATATTCAACTGTTTCTTTCTGATTCCAGATATAAAAGAACATTCTGTTACATTTCTCTTAAAACCACATCTGTGCAGGATATTCCCAGAAATCGTCAGTAGAACATGTTTTTGTTACTTCATCTGCGAGGAAATTGTTCACCTTTCACTACCATATATGTGGATTGATATTACATAGCAGTTCAACACTTTTTCTTTGTTTCTATTGCCTTCAGTCAAGTCTTGATCTGAGAGACAAATTTTTTAGCATTCACTGCCATGTAGGAAAATTGATATTACATAGCAGTTCAGAACTCTTTTCTTTGTTTCTGTTGCCTCACGTCTCCATTTAATCTGTGAGGAAATTGTTCCGTATTCACTCTCATATAAAAGGATTGATATTACATAGCAGTTCAACACTTTTTCTTTGTTTCTGTTGCCTTCAGTCAAGTCTTGATCTGAGAGACAAATTTTTTAGCATTCACTGCCATTTAGGAAAATTGATATTACATAGCAATACAGTAGAATTTTCTTTGTTTCTGCTGCTTCAAGTCTTCTCTTTATCTGAAAGCAAATTGTCCACCATTCATTCCCTTATAAAGGAGGATTGAGATTACACAGCACTTCAGAATTTTTAGTTTGGTTCTGTGGGTTCAAGTAACTTCTTCATCTGCTAAGAAATTGTTCAACATTCACTGCCATATAGGATAATTTAGATCTATATTAAATCAGTACTTTTACATTTGATTCAGTTGGTTCAACTCTCCTTTTCATCGCTGAAAACATTGTCGATCATTCACGTCCATATAGGAGGATTAATGTTAGATTGCAGATCGTAACACTTTCTTTGTTTCTAGTGATTCTAGTTTTCTCTTCTTCTGTAAGAAGACTGATCAGTATTCACGGCCATATAGAAGATTGATATTATATCGGATTTCACTAATATTTTTGTTGTTTTTTTATGTTACCTTAAGTTTCCTATTCTGGGGGAAATTGTCCTACATTCACTTTCAAAGAGGGGAATTGATACTACATAGCAGAATACCACTCTTTTCGTTGTTTCTGTTCCTTGTAGTCAACCCTTTACCTGTGAGAAAATTCTCCAGCGGCCATAGTGTAGAATTTATATTTCAAAGCAATTCAAAAATTTTCTTTGATTCTCTTGATTCAAGTTTTATCTTTCTCCAGCAATGGCGGAATATAGCAGGATTGCTATTACATAGCAATTCAGCACACTTTTCTTTTATTGTGGTTTCTAAAGTTGCCATTTGAAATTTAAAACATTTGTCAAAACTTCACTGCCATATGTTAAGATTAATAAGACATCACTTTTTTTTGTTTGTTTTTTGTTTTGCCTGAAGACTCGACGTCATCTGCGAATAATTTGTCTGGAATTCACTGCCATACTGAGGATTGCTATGACACAGTTCAGAACATTTTTATTAGTTTCTGTTGCCTAAAGTCTCCGCTTTATATTTGAGGAAATTGAGCACAATTCTCTGCCATAGAAAAAAGTTGATTCTACATAACAGTTCAGCTCTACTTTTCGTCTATTGCTTAATGTAGCTTCTTCATCTGTGAGGAAATTGGTAAGCATTTACTATAAGAGGGCTGGTATTTTATAGCAGTTCAGTTCTCTTTTCTTTGTTTCTGTTGGCTCAGGACTCCTATTTCTGTGTGAAAACATTGTCCAGCAATCACAGCGATATAGAAGGATTGATCTAAACTTATTTATAAATGGAACTTTGTCTCTGTGTGTGTATGTGTGTGTGTATGTGTGTGTCTGTTACCTATAGACTCCGAAACGGCTGAACCGATTTTCTTGAAAATTTACACAGTTGTACTATAAGCGTCTGCGAGTATTCTTAGCTAGGTTTTGTGACGATGTAAACCCGATAAATATCAAAAATCGATAATCGAAAAAGTCGGGTTATAGCAGGAGTGGTCCGATTTTAATCAAATTTGATACATTCATAGACAAAGTCATAAGAAACGATATTCAGAAGTTTCAAGGTTGCAGTTCTTACAATAGTGCAGGAAATCGATACTATATATATATATAAAAGGCAAGATGTTTGTGTGTGTGTGTGTCTGTTTATCTGCCTGTATGTCTGTATATTTTCAGCCCTTTTATTTTAGTTTTTGTTTCGGGTTTGGCTCTAAGTAGGTATAATTATAGTTCTTAGTCTCAGCCATGATACCATTTACTCAGAGGACTTATTTAGCTTTCTAAATTCAGTTTATGACTAAAAATCTTATTTGATATTGATACCAGGAAATCAAAATTTGACTTACACCCATTCATTTTTCTTTCAGTCTACAGTTTCGCTTTAACTGGAAACAACTATTGCTTTTTAGTCTTTCGTGCTTACGTTCAAAGAGTCTGAGCTCCAGGACCATGGATTAGTTTTAAAGCTTTCATTACACCCGAGCAACGCCGGGCTATACTGCTAGTATTACATAAATGTTCAACACTCTTTTCTTTGTTTCCTTGCCCCAAGTCTCCTCTTCAACTTTTAGGAATTCCTCCAACATTCATTGCGATATTGTAAGATTTATATTACAACGTAGTTCACGAATATTTTCTTTTTTTCTGTAACCTCAAGTCTCATTTTCATCTGCGAGGAAGGTGTCCAGCATTCATTGTTCAGTATTCACTCTCCTAGAGAAGGATTGTTATTACACAGCAATTCAGTACTCTTTTCTTTCTTTCTCTTTCCTAATGAATCTATTCATATGTAAGGAGATTTTAATGTGTACACAGCTGTATAGGAATATTGATATTACATAGCAGTTGGGTTCTTGTTTCTTCGTTTCTGTTGCCTAACGCCTCTACTTAATGGTTAAGACATTGTCCAACATTCATTGCCTTATAGAAGGATTAAGGTGAATTTAGTTGGAATTGCTGAAAAAAGGAATACAAAAGACACAAGACAGAGATAAAGAAACAAGTATTAATTATTAAGTCAAATTACAGGGAACAAAAGTCCTTGCGAAACTAGTTGTGTTTGTGGCTTTAGAAGACCAACTATGAAATGTTCTTTAACGTCCAAGTAAATTAGACGGCTCTTAGAATGTTCAAGGTAGCCTCAAATAAGGAGAGGAAATTAGACGGCTCTTAGAATGTTCAAGGTAGCCTCAAATAAGGAGAGGAAATTAGACAGCTCTTAGAATGTTCAAGGTAGCCTCAAATAAGGAGAGGAAATTAGACGGCTCTTAGAATGTTCAAGGTAGCCTCAAATAAGGAGAGGAAATTAGACGGCTCTTAGAATGTTCAAGGTAGCCTCAAATAAGGAGAGGAAATTAGACGGCTCTTAGAATGTTCAAAAGGTAGCCTCAAATAAGGAGAGGAAATTAGACGGCTCTTAGAATGTTCAAGGTAGCCTCAAATAAGGAGAGGAAATTAGACGGCTCTTAGAATGTTCAAGGTAGCCTCAAATAAGGAGAGGAAATTAGACGGCTCTTAGAATGTTCAAAAGGTAGCCTCAAATAAGGAGAGGAAATTAGACGGCTCTTAGAATGTTCAAAAGGTAGCCTCAAATAAGGAGAGGAAATTTCATACTTGTTGTTCCTTGCTAGATCATTTGAAAAAAGAGGAAGATATAAGGATTTTTACATTGAGCCCGCCAAAATTGGGTGCCCACTGATTGGTCAAGGAAAATCGTCTTGGCCAATCAAACAGACCCCATTTAGATTAGGGGTGGGTGAGAAGAGAAAATATGTGGGAGAAGTAGTGGTAAACCCTTTTCTTCATATAGAATTTCTATTAACATGAAAATCCAGCTGCCATTTTTTTTTTTTTTGTCATCGGTCTCCATTTCATGATTATGGATATTATCTAGCATTTATTGCCATATTAAAAGATTACTATTACATAGCAATTCAACACTCTATCCTTTTTTTTTCTGTTGCCTGATGTTTTCTTTTCATATGTTAGGAAATTTCTGACATTTACATTCATAGTGGTTGGTTGATATAACATCGTCGCTCAGTGCTGTTTTTTATTTTTTTAAATCATTTGATGGTTAACAGATAGCAGCTTCGTTTTGGAAGCATTAAAATTCACGAGCCATTTCTTACCCCAGTCTACCACAGATTGGAGGTCCTTTTCGAGTTCTGCAGCGAGGTTCTCTTTGTCAGCCTCAGCAGATTTTTATCAAGTCGAGAGTAAACCGTAGTGTTGTCGGCGTATATGCCTACTTGGGATCTGATTACATAGGGGAGATCGTAAATGAAGATCAGGAAAAACGTAGGACCTAGAATAGAACCTTGAGGGATACCCGCGTTCGTAGGATAGTATAGGGAGGCATGTCCGTTCAATAATACCTTCATTGTGCAATTTGAAAGGAATGACTGGATTAGATCAAACAACTGTCCAGTTATACCATAGCCCCGTAGCTTTCGTAGAAGGCCAGTATGCCAGTATGTCAAACGCTTTAGAGATATCCAAGGCAACAGTTTGAGCTTCGCCGTTCTTGTCGAGAGCCTGGTATATATACTCAGTGATGGTGTTAGCATATCAGCAGTAGATCTGGTGAAGCGGAAACCATACTGTTTGTCAGAGAAGAGACTGTTTTGTTTTGTTTCTATTTCTTCAAGTCTCCATTTAATCTCTGAGAAAATTTCAACTATCTTGTTTCAGAGCATATTGAAGGCAAGAATGTCAGATAAAAACAACGCATTTCTTACATAGCGAACTTGAGTAAGTGGGTGGTGGAGCAAATTTAGGAGAGCTGACAAAAAACATTAACATTTACAAAGGAAAGGAAATTGTGGAGAACCATGATCGTCCTATTTTGTGTGCTTTTGCTCAGTGCGTTTTCTATCCATATATAGGAGGTTGGATACCTGGCTACGGGCAGTGGTAAACAAATAACTTAGAAAGTTGTGTTAAAGGGAGATAGCTACATGGCATCAGGAAGTGGCATTGAATGTGGAATCAGAATGATTAGGTAATTTTCAGTGGTTTGCATTAATATGAATTTATATTCGGGGTGTATGATGAAATTTGTTTGGTCTTGAAAAATGTTGCGTCATCCGTAATTACATCAGATTTTTATCACGGCCAGAGACTACTGTCTCGACGGTCGATTAATTGTCCTACGGCCATTGTCTGCGATTGACGTTACTCCAAGGAAGCGAACGAAATTTGTAACTCTGCACTAACACACTGGCAAGCCTTACAGAGAGATCGCGGATATTGTTGTTGTCAGGCTTTCAGTCGTGTCATCAAGGCTAAGAAAAAACTGGATCCATCAGTCCAAAACGTAAAGGAAAGTGCAATTGGAAGAGAAAAACAACGCCAAGAGACGACGTATACGTGATCAAGGAAAGTGTGAAAGATCCTAGGAAGACATTATTCGTTTTGTTTTAATTAATTTACAAAAGGGTATATAGAATTTTTAAATGTAGATGTGCGCTGTGGTGCTGTGGATATTGGCTCGTAAAGAGGAGTCGGAGAACCGAGTTCAAAATCCAGTCGAGTTCGTTTTATTTACTTACGCACAAATAGTCTTGGGAACAGTATGAATCCGTTTCTTCTACCTCCAGCTATGGGTTAAATGGCAGATCAGATTCGGTTCTATAGAAATTATTTGGTAACCAGTCCGTAGCAAAAATAAATGGCAATCTGCTACGGGAAAATCTTTTTTCTAGTAAGTCAGGGATCGAAAGAGACATAATGCCATGAGCGTGTATCATGTATGGCACTCAACTAAGGGATCTAGATAAAAGGACTGTATAGCAGAACAGAGTGATTTTTATAGCCTTGGTTGTCAACCAGTATACTGCAAAAAAGGTTTGGCAAACTGTTACGGGAAAATCTTCTGCCTAGTTAGTTATGGAGCGAAAGAAACATTTTTAGATTCTGGATTTTTAGATGATAAAATTATTGTTGGTAATTTTTTAAAAATGTGTTGATGACAAATATATAATTTTGGTAAATTTTTTTCATAAAAAATATTTTTTATATATTTTCATATTGTATAGATTGTCATTTTATTATAAAAATATGTTGTCAGTGAATTTACTACTAAAATGTATTGCTGTTAATCTAAACGTATTTATAAATGGAACTCTGTGTGTTTATGCGTGTGTGTGTGTGTGTGTCCGTTACCTATAGACTCCGAAACGGCTGAATCGATTTTCTTGAAAATTTACACAGTTTTACTCTAAGCGTTTGCGAGCGTTCTTAGCTAGGTTTTGTGTCGAGGTACACCCGATAAATATCGAAAATCGATAATCGAAAAACTGGGGTTATAGAAGGAGTGGTCCGATTTTAATCAAATTTGATACACTCAAAGACAAAGACATAAGAAACGATATTCAGAAGTTTCAAGGTTGCAGTTCTTACAATAGTGCAGAAAATCGATATATATATATATATATATATATATATATATATATATATATATATATATATATATATAAAAGGCAATATGTGTGTGTGTGTGTGTGTCTGTTTATCTGCCTGTATGTGTGTATTTTTTTCAGCCGTTTTATTTTTGTTTTTGCTTCGGGTTTGGTTCTAAGTAGGTATAATTGCAGTTCTTAGTCTCAGCCATGATACCATTTACTCAGAGGACTTATTTAGCCTTCAAAATTCAGTTTATGACGAAGAAATTTATTTGATATCGAAAGCAGGAAATCAAAATTTGACTTACATCCATTCATTTTGCATTCAGTCTATGGTTTCGCTTTTACTGAAAACAACTATTGCTTTTTAATCTTTCGTGCCAACGTCCAAAGAGTCTGAGCTCCAGGACTATGGATTAGTTTTAAAGCTTTCATTACACGCGGGCAACGTCGGGCTACATTGCTGGTTTTATCATAAAAATCTGAGATCCTAAGAGATTCTACGCTCATGGGTCAGAGTCGACCTGGGAACAGCAGTAATTAAGAGGTGGTTCCAGTCTCCAGTCTCGTGTTTGCTGCCGGATGTAGTCTATTGTCGTATCCAGTATTTAAGACAGCTGACTTGCCCTGTAGAATCGCAATCCAAGAAATGTATGAAATAAAAGAAACTACATCAGTTGTGGGCTTTGTATATAATGTGTGGCAATGTCAATACTATATAAAGTGATTGAATTGTGAAGAGAGAGAAGAGAAAGTTGAAATAAACTCTGACAGTAATAAGTGTCATTTCATTAAATAAAAAAAGAGGAGAGTGTAAAATAGTTGACCCACAGATTTTTTTCTCAGATTCATAATCTGATGCCTGTAAAGATGCCAAACCACCAACCGACTGTAAAAGGAGTAAACTTGATTTGAACTTGTAGTTAAAATATATCCCTTTTTTATTGCTTATCTAGTTTTCAAATTCGTATGGCGACTTGTAAACAAACTTCTAAACAAACTGAATCATTGTTTATACACGAACCGAGTCGCGGCCACAGACGTATTTCAGCGGTTTTTTTTTTTTTTTTTTTTTTTTACCAAACCCTTGATTGGTGCTGTCTTCGATGTCTTTCTAAAAAGACCTGACTTATAGATCTGCGCAAATATCATTCCGAAAGTGTTATTGCTTTTCAAGAAAGAACAGTGGACCTGAGTATTGTAATAGAAATTCTAGACATCCTTTTTGTATCGTGAATTTAAGAAGATTGATTCTCTATACGAAGTTACCAATATCGGGTCTAGTCTTTCGCTGGCTTATACGATTGATCGAATGTTTTAGAAAGTTCTCCAAGAGACAGAGGATAAAGAGAGAAACGCAGATAAGGAGGAAGAAAGAAGGAATCGAAAATAAAATGGTAAGATATGAGAAGGTAAACAAAATAAAAGTTGCAAAACACGTAAGGCATTAAAAGAAACATAAAATATCTATCAAAAAAGATCAGATAATTTAAAAGAATGGCGATAAGGAGAAAAGATGAACGAAAATAGTTGAAAATATAGAACAGAAAAAGGAAAAAAAGGAACACATGAAGAGAGTGAGGGAGTTTGAGATTGAGTTTTGTTTAACGGCATATCAACAACTCTGTGGGTTATTTAATGCCAAAAAAGTGGGGTTTTAAAGGGTTTTTTTTTAATGTTCAGTTATCATGAAAAGGTTGATTTAGTCAGATTCTAATAATTTTTTTTTGCTTTTATTCTTTTTTATTTTAGAAAACTGAAAATGTCTTCTAGTTTTGTATTTAAAAATGTTTTTGATAAGAAATTGTTTTTCCTTCAAAAATGTGTTATGGTAATCATTTTTTCTTTAAAAACGTATATTTTTCTATAAATGTCTATTTTTATGAATATATTTATATAAAAGTGTATTTTTATACTTTCATAGTGTTGTGACCCCAGTTTAGGGGTTAACTATTTGCCCATAGCTGGCACTCTAACAGGTGCTACCACTTCGGGTTAGAGTGGACCTGGGAACAACAGCAATTAAGAGGTGGTGTTGTATATCGACAAACAACAAACACGCATATATATATAAATATAAGTTATATTTTTATTAATGACGATGGACCGTGTAGCCTAGGGAACAGAGAGTGAGAGAGCGCGCTTCTAAGGGTTGACGGGAGTGTCGACGTATCTGTTGTGTCTCTCTCTCTCTCTACTGCTACTCTGGTCTGTCTGGTGAATCCGTGCGCCGAGGTCTTTTTATAATCTCCAAACCGGGACTTTTTCTTCCGGTTTTGCCTCGCCCACGCACGCCCACGTAATTCTCAGAGACACCTGTTCTGTTTGCCTCTGTAGCCATTTCCGTTACTGCCGGAAATAAGGTCAAACAAACATCCGTTCCTTTCAACGACCGGAAACACCCCCGCTTGCATCAGCCTTCCTCGGGTGGGGCCAGATTGTTATATTACAGTGGTTCCGTGCTCCTCACAACCTTCCAATCAGAGGCCTTGCTGCCAGATGCAGTTTACCGTCATGCCCAGGACCCAGACAGTGAGTGAATAGAAGAAAAGGAAAAGGGAGCGTAAAAGGATGAATAAAAGAAAGAAGAAGAAAAACACGACAAAATTGACATCTTTAGTTCAAGGGTCATTCACTCATCTTTCTTTTTCATCTACATAATCTTTATTTCTTGCCAGTTTATATTCTGCTTATATTACACACTTCATGCACCATTTTAAATATAACTTCCTGCCACGAGGGAGTAGTTAGCCTTGTACTCGATGAACTTCAGTTTTAATTACTCACAAATTTGTGATTTCCACGGAGTCGAAACATCCTCATTTCCTCCATAGCTCAAACATAAGAAAGTTTCACACATCTAATTCAACATTTTGTTGGCTGTAAATCGCTACTACAACAAATAGATAGATGGAACAAAAAAAATTACAGTTTAGGTTTTTTTTTTTTAAATCTTTTCTTTAACAAACAGAGTAGAAAGGGTAAGTAAGGAAAGAATAGTGGATTGGTCCTCAAAAGGAATATCACATCAAAGGTAATAAAACTGAAGGGAATGAGGGGAAAATGATAAGATCAGATTAATGGCAGGTAAAACATTAAGGAAGGGAAACAAACAAGGGAAGAATAGGGTCAAGGAAAAAGGAAGAAGGAAAAAAGTTGGTTAGCATGTATTCTTCGGCGTCAAACCCCAAAGTGAATCTCGTTTCTGATTAGCCACACACACACACACACACACACACACACACACACACACACACACACACAAAAAAAAAATCACCCACATACATTCACAGCAAACCAAAAGATTTTGTGATTTAAATGTAAATCATCTGCACAACCACATCAACATTGCCTGATGATGAGAACCTATCTCGAAACATAGAAATTTCCAAGTCGCAATGTAAAATTGATACCATATAATTATATTATACTTTGAACAACTCTCAAGTTAAGTGTCGCGGTTTAGGAGTGTGAAAACGAAGAAAATAAACGATATTCAAACACGAGTCTACAAATCTAAATACATTTTATTATTGAGTATTTGTTTTGTTTTTGCAACTTAAAAGAAACGAATTAAAAAGAATCTTGGCGAAATAATTTCAAATACGGTTTTTCTCCTTTATTATACACCTGAATCAAATGCATTAGTATAATAGAAGAAAAATAATGTATCTACATAAGAAAAGTGTAATGTATTTACGCTGTTTCATGAATATGTGTAGTCTTCAGCAGTAGCAACATACCAGCAATCATGGTAGTTGTGTTAATACTGCTTCTAAAATCAGTGTGGGCAATAACTCATTTCGTATGTTATACATATGCTTAATTTAACATCGTTCAGTTTTTTTGATGAAGTATATTTGAATAAAATTTACGAAATATTATGTATAAAATTATAGGAAAGATTTTTGAGAATTCAGCTTGTCCACAACCGACACTGGTCAAATTTTTACGAAAAAACTGAAAACTGGATAACTAAATAACTAACTCAATATCTAATCTTATTTATAAATGGAACTTTGTCTGTGTGATGTGTGTCCCCGTTACCTATAGACTCCGAAACGGCTGAATCGATTTTCTTGAAACTTTACACAGTCTTACTATAAGCGTCTGCGTGTATTCTTCGATAGGTTTTGTGACGAGGTACCCCGGATAAATATCGAATATCGATAATCGAAAAAATTGGGTTATAGAAGGAGTGGTCCGATTTTAATCAAATTTGTTACATTCATAGACAAAGACATACGAAACGATATTCAGAAGTTTCAAGGTTGCAGTTCTTACAATAATGCAGAAAATCGATAATATATATATAAAAGGCAAGATGTTTGTGTGTGTCTGTTTATCTGTCTGTATGTACTTTATACAAATCCACAATTTTTATCCGATTCTCACCAAACTTCACAAATATTCTTTAGGCTGAGTCTGAGCACCAGGAACATGGATTCGTTTTAAGCTTTCATAACACCCGAGCAACGCCGGGCTATACTGCTAGTCACGAATATTTATGAGAAATGTTAAGCTCCAGAAATATAAAAGTTACATTTTACTAAACTCTGAAGTTTAAATAATTTTTCCATTGCTTAAGTATCTATTTTAGGAGGAAAAATATTGTTGTTCACATTTCGTTGCAGACGATAAAAGTCGTCTGAAAATTATAAAGGTCTCACCGCGTTTGAAATGAAGTTGCTGATTTCTTAATATACAGTACTGTGCAAAAGTATTAGAAGAAGAACTATTTTATCTTTTATGAGGCATCAATATAAAGTTTAAAATCACCCCTGTCCTAACACTTTTGCACACTACCGGTAGTGTGCAAAAGTATTAGGACAGGGGTGGTTTTTCTAAAAGCCTCACTGAAATTCGAATACAGGGTGAAAAGCCAAACCTCTGCAAGAATTATTTAACTAAAAAGGAAGAGGAAGGAAATTTTCGAAATTTGAATTGGCCCCTACAAAGCCCTGATCTCAATCCTATTGAACATCTATGGGATAGTTTAAATAAAAAAATTGATAAATCTAATGTTACTTTGCAGGACACACTTTGGGAACAAATACAAGCTGCTTGGCAAGAGATACCATTAGATACATTGAAGAAGCTTGTGATGTCAATGCCTGACAGAATGAAGGCTGTGATCAAAGCAAAAGGCCTGTTATACTAAATATTATATTTATTTTGTAACAACTGTTTTTTCTTGTGGAAGCATTTGTTGAATAAATCAAATAAAATTACTTTAATTAAATTGTTTATTTTCTGTCAATATGCCTCCTAAAAGATAAAATAGTTCTTGGCCTAATACTTTTGCACAGTACTGTATATATATATATATATATATATATATATATATATATATATATATATATATACTACGTGCGATTGGTAAATTGTCGCAATTATTTTATTATTACAAAACGAAAGACTAAATATTAAATTTATTTTGTAACAAGTATTTTTTCCTGTTAAAGCATTTGTTGAGTAAATCAGATAAAATTACTTTAATTAAATTGTTTATTTTCTGACAATATGCCTCATAAAAGATAAAATAGTTCTTGGCTTAATACTTTTGCACAGTACTGTATATATATATATATATATATATATATATATATATATATATATATATATATATATACTACGTGCGATTGGTAAATTGTCGCAATTATTTTATTATTACAAAACGAAAGACTAAATATTAAATTTATTTTGTAACAAGTATTTTTTCCTGTTAAAGCATTTGTTGAGTAAATCAGATAAAATTACTTTAATTAAATTGTTTATTTTCTGTCAATATACCTCAGAAGAGGTAAAATAGTCCTCGTCCTAATATTTTTGCACAGTACTTATGTTTATATGAAAACTGAAATCAAAGCTTACAGTTTGCACAAAAAGGAATAAAAAGTTCTCTGTAAGTCGGTGTGAGTACAGAATTGGTGCTTTTAAAGATATTACTGAAACCTATTGCGTTTTCATCAGTTCTTTAAAGGAATTCCACACATGTACTGGGTGAACTTTAATAAAAAATATGTCCTTTTAGAAGGGTCTTAAATAAAACTAAATTATAATGAGGAATTAACTAGTGACATCTGTTTCATCAACTCTTCTAGATTCTTCTTGCATGTGTCAATTCTCCACAATGTCTTGTTCTTTATAGCGCCTAATGATTTTTTTTGGTTATCTTTTTTAAATTCTGTCATACTAACCATTTTATCACAGCTAAGCGATGTTGTTTTTTATCCCTTCAACCTGCAATATATCTAGTGAGTAACAAATTCGCCAAGCCTGCTTTTCTCATTATGCGTCCTAGAAATTCCAAATGTCTCTTCCTGATGTTAAGCGCCATTTTTGTTTCCATTTTCTCCAAAACTTTGTCGTTTTTCACTTGTTCGTTCCATGATAAACTCAACATCCTTCTGTATAACCACATTTGTGTTGCTTAAATACTTCTCGTCTTCTGTGAGGAAATTGTCTAGCATTTTTTTTTTAATCATATCACCCCAAGCAAGGCGGTAATGCCACAGATGTGCAGGGGGCTACGTAAGAGTGAAAAGATTGGAAAAGAGAAAAGAGAAAGCCGAAAAACATACCCTAAACAGGGAACAAGGGATGAGCCTCTTCACCTCTTCAATAGACGTGGGTGGAGTGTGAACCGGGCGATAGGTTAGTCTATCATTCACTTCCATATATAAGAGTTGATGTTTGTTTCTAACGAAATTTTTCTTTTTCTTAATATTTTGCTTAGTTTTTGAAAGGCATTTTTCGTTATCCGAATGCGTCATTGGATTCAGTGCTACACTCCCTGTCCTCTGTTAAATTGTTCCCTGATATTTAAATTGTTGCACTTGTTAAAGTTTGGTGTCTCCAATTTTTATCAGAACTTTGAATAAGTTCTCGCTGATTTTTCACATAAAGTAATGTTTGATTTTTAAAAAATTAGTACGAAACATGTCCCTGAGAGTATTGTCCATCGCTAGCTACTACTTTTTCCCATCTTTCTGGCAGTATTTGAATTCCACGTCGGAAAAACAGCACGTCTTTTAAGGTTAACCACGAGTCGACTCATTTTTTGGCATCTTCATAAGAATGAAAGTGCTGCTCAGGCAGGCCATGTATCATCGATTAGAACAAGTAATAATCAGACGGTTAAATCTGTTGAATACGGTGGATGGGGTAAGATTTACCATTTAAGCGTTTCCAAGAAGATTTTCACCCGTTTTGTAACATGTGGCCTAGCGTTGCCATATTGCAAAATCACTTTGTCGTATCTTTGCTCGTATAGCGACTGTCTTTTTCTTCAATTCTCGGGTCAAACGCATCATTCATAGTCGGTATCAATCTCCCGTGATGGTTTCAGTCGGTTTGAGTATCTCATATTAAGCTACACCCAGCTGATCACACCAAATACAGAGCAGAAGCTTCGAACCATGGATATTAGTCCGATTTGCTTAAGGTTATCGCAGCGTACCAACTTTTCATCGCCGGTCACGATCTTCTTCTATGTGCCCTGTCCCTTCAGGCTTTCTACATCTCGCTATCCCTGGTGGCTCGCCTTCTCCTGTTACACCATGCAACCCTCGTTCTGACATCTACTAGCTCAAGCCCATAAATCTAGAATATAAATGTATAGAAACTAGTATGGCCACAAAATGAGGGATCAGTTCATATATTGATTATAATATAGATTTGATCCCCCACTTTATATCAACATTATAATTTCTGATAAACAGTTAGCATATATCTTCTTCTATGTGCCCTGTCCCTTCAGGAGGTAGGCGATCATGGCTTTCCACGTTTCCCTATCCCTGGTGGCTCTGAGCACGCCATCTCCTGTTACATCTTGCAATCCTCGTTCTGTCATCAACTATATTATTTTGCCTAGATTTTTAAGAAATAATAATTTTAAAAATAATTTCATTCATTTGTGAATGAGTACTGAAAGTTTCATTAAAACCTGACGATTATTTGATTTTTTTTTTGAGAATTTTTAAATTAATGTGTTTGTCACCTGAAAAAAGTGAGTAATGTGATATTACGTTTTCCATTGTAAACAGTTGTAACGTTTTGGTTACCCGTGAGCTCAGATCAAAAGAAGATTTTCTGCCAAAATTTCGAATATGTTAGAAGATTAAAATTTTTTAAAATTATTAAAAATTACTTTGATACTTTTTTTATGATAATACAAACATTTTGATCGAAAAATTTCGTTTTTATTAAGTTTGGGGCCTTTTTATTCATACTATGCTGTTTTTTTAAGCGATTTGATGGAGGTAACCAAAGAATTCAAGTAGGACTTCTAGTTCTCTCCTAATTGCCTCACTGATTGAATAAAGTCCTACGATAAAAAACATCCTTGTCTTACACGCCATTTTCAATTTGTGCAATTTACTAAATGCGTTTTGTATACCTAAATGCTATAATAAAATAATATTTGCTCTGATTCTGTTTATTACACTTTCTTTCGTTTTTAATTTCCTTAACGACAGCTGAAGACCGTCATTAACCAATGAAATGCTTGATTAGACCCATTTATGTGCTTCTTGTGTTAATTTAAAGATTATTGTCTCTCTTCGAATAACCGTTAACAGAAATAACATCTTTCTGCCAATCGATGACGTAATTTCTAAAGAATCGAATTATCTCTTCTCTATCCAAACCGTAACCCACCAAAAAAGAAATAAAACAAACAGTATTTTTACCTACGAAACTTCCTTCTCTTCATTATCTAGTTTTAACGATTGCCAAAAAGCCGACAGTAAGAAAACACGAGCCAACTCCTCATATTCCAGCCCCATCTCACATTTCCTGAAAAAAGTATATATATATATATATATATATATATATATATATATATACATATATATATATATATATATATAAAGAATATGAATAAAAAAATCAGATAGAATCAAGAGTAAATAAAAGCTTTTAAAGAAATAAAGTGATGAAAAAAAAGTAAAAAAAGAAAAAAACATCCGTTACAAAAATAAGCATTTTTTCTTTCATTCAATAAACAAGTATTAAAAAACAAAAGCGTTCCTTAAAGTTTGTTTGCCAATATTAGTTTGACAAGGCAAACAAAGATATTAGCAGTAAACTTCGTGTTGGTTGGCCAGTTTACGTGTTTAACAATGATCAGCAAACTGAAAACTTCTTTAATGCCTTGTCCCTTTACATCATAAATCATGGCTCTCTACGGCTTCCCTTTATTTATTATATACAAAGTGAAATGTCTTCTGCTATGTGGCTTGTGCTTTCAGGACGTACGTGATCATAGCCTCCCACGTCTCCCTATCCCTGGTGGCTCTTAGCACACTTTCTCCTGTAATACCACGCAACCCCTGTTCGGTCATCTACCTGCTCAAATATATAGGCCCTTCAAATATGTTATCCGCTGCTTTCCTCTGTCTCTTTTTCCCTCTATCTGGCCTGTTAGTATAAGGTTCTCCAAGCCCTTCTTCCTCATTTCATGTCCCAGGAACTTTAGCTGTCTCTTCCTGATGCTCAATATTAATTTCCTTTTTGTTTCCATCATTTCTAAAACTTCATCATTGCTCACATGCTCGATCCATGATATTCGCAGCATCCTCCTGTAGAACCATATTTCAATTGCTTCAAGTTTTTCCTTCATCTTTGATGATATTGTCCAACATTCACTGCCATATTAAGGAACTGACATCACATAGCAATCCAGTACTCTATTCTTTGTTTCTAGTGAAAGTTTCCTGCCTCTTAATACTTTACTCAGCTTCTGGAACGTGTCCTTCGCCATGTCAATTCGCCTTTGGATCTCTGTGTCACACTTACCGTCTTCTGCTAGTACACTTCCCAAGTATTTAAATTTTTGTACCCTCTTGATTTTAGTATTCCCAACCTGTATTTGACATTTTGGGCAGCTGTTTTTGCTGATGACCATGCATTCGGTTTTCTTGCAGTTCATTTGTAGTCCATTCTTGTCACTCTCTTCAGCTACCTTCTGAAGGACGTTTTGTAGTTTCCTTTCCGTGTCTGCTATCAGCACTGTATTATCTGCGTACTTTATGTTGTTCAAACTGTGGCCTCCGATGAGAAATCCTGACATAACATCTAGGGTCCTAAATGACTATACCTCCCCAAAAGGATATGCCTTGTGGTGCAGTTGATTACGGCTTGGAACGAGAAATCGGAAAGCTGAGTTCAAATTCGTTTCATTCACCTTCGCGCAAATACTATTAAGAAATCTACTAATCTTTTTATTTTCTCTCCAGCTATGGGTTAAATAGCAGGACAAAATGGGCTCTATAATCATGCTTGGCAACCAGTCTACGGCAGAAAGTAATCGTCACCTACTGAGAGGGAATTTTGCCAAGTCAGTTATGTCTCGAAAGAGATATGACCACACAAGCATTTAACACATATGGTAATTAACTGAGTGTGTAATACTTTTTCTTTCTATAATGTATCGATTATATTTTCTTTGAAGTTATCTTATTAAAGTTAGAAAACCCTATTCGAGTGATTTTTTCTTTTCTTTTTTTAAAACTAGTTTATCTAAAGCTAGATAGCAATTGATGTCGCATTTAAACTTATGGAGACTGTAGCTATCAGGGAAGCAAGTCAACATAAGGGACTGCCACAGGCAGGGTCGCCATTAGTGCGGAGAGGGTGACAGTGAAAGAAAAGACTGGATACAGTGGGTGTTGAGGAAGGGATAAAAGATGAAGGTGATTCAAGCAGATAGATTGCAATTGACTTTACTTTTAAACTTTTGAAGATTGTATTAGTCAGGGAAACAAGTAAACGGAAAGAAGTGTCACAAACAGAATGTGCGAGAAAAGAAACTGTTAAAGTAGAAGAGTTAGTTACATTTAACTAATTCAAAGGTCATAGAGTGGGACCTAGATGCGAATCTAGTTTTACCTGTAATTTACGAAATGGAAAAGATGTGTTTAAGCGTTTTCAAAAGACATTAGTTTAATGTGAAAGCAACAGCTTCGGCTCAATTTTGCACTCGAACATCATATTACATATTTTGTGTTAATAATCGCTACGTCTCCATCACACCCGGCTTCATCTGATGGTGCGTTAGTTTTGGACTGGCGCTATTCATCACAAAAAAAAAAACAAAAAAAACTGTGCATCACTTGAATAGTTTTAACTGCAGCAACAACTAAAATGAATTGCCTCATGTAATTCAAAGTGTAAATAGTGACATAACCAACACGTTGATATTACACACCACTGTGTATGAAAGGTTAGCAAGAAAAACCCCATCACTACTGGAAAGAGCGACCATTGCTACTGGACCTCAGGAAGCTATATTCTCGAAAAACGTTTTTAAGAGTTTGAGTTTTAGTTTTGTTTAACGGCATATCAACCTCTGTGGGTTATTTAATGCCAAAAAGGTGGGGTTTTAAGGTCTTTTTTACATGTTTAGTTATAATGAGAAGGTTGATTTAGTCAGATTTTGATGAAAAATCTTTTTTTTAATTTTAGAAAACTGAAGATGTCTTCTAGCTTTATCTTCAAAAATGTTTTGCTGGTAATAATTTTTTCTTCAAAAATGTATTATGTCAATAACTTCTTTTCCTTCAAAAATGTGTTATGACAATAATTTTTTCCTTCAAAAAATGCATTGTTGGTAATATTTTTCTTTTAAAAATGTACATCTTTCTATAAAAGTCTATTTTTATGTATATATTTCTATAAAAGTATTTTTATACTTTCATAGTGTTTTGACACCAGTTTGGGGGTTAACTATTCGTTAATATATACTAGGACCCTAATAGGTGCTACCACTCCGGGTCAGGATGGACCTGGGAACAACAGCTGTTAAGAGATGGTTCCATGGGCCTCACAACCTCCCATCAGAGGCCTTTCTGCCGGATGCAGTTTACCGTCATACCCAGGACCTGTTTTTAAGAGAAACATTTAATAGATTTTAACTGAAATTAGTAATAGTTTCTGGGTCAATGTATGCCAAATGTTTCCTTTTCAAGCAAGAAATGTTATATACTTGTCACTTTAACGCTTCGGCGTCGTGTCTCTACTCGTATAGCGGCCGTGTTTCTTCAGTGATCGGCTGAAACGCATCGTTTGTAGTCGATAGCGATCTCCCATGATGGTTTCGGCCGGTTCGCCTCCAATTCTTCGTTTTCAGACCTTTTCGGTGCCCCAGAGCTTTCTTTATCTTCGACATCAATTCATTATTTTTGAAGCGTCTAGACCAATCTCTGCATGTTTCTATTGACAGTGTTTGACCGCTGTAAGTCTCAACAAGAATTTTGTGAGCTTCAGTTTCAGATTTCTTTTAAATAAATAGAGCCGTAATATTCCCCGTAAATACTACTTTGTTTTTCACGAAATCAGCCATGTTTACCTCTATGGAAAACAAGGTTGTTTGCACTTCGGTGAAATGACATACGCTGAACTTCAAGCTTGCTTATAGTACTTCTTTACAGCTGAAATTACATGCATGCAAATCTGGGAAGGCCATCTGTTTGAAAACAGCGAGGACTTATTCAATTTTATTTTCTGGTTGAATTATTCAGTCCCTTCATTTTGGTTATAGTCTAAATATTTCCGTTGGGATTTTTTTGATAAGCTTTCTTTCACAAAAAATGAACTGAACCTGAAAACAGAAACCACATCATTCGAGGATTTTTCAACAGTAGAAAAAATAAAAGTAATCAAATGAACTACGCAGAAAAAAATGAAATAATCTTGACTCACTACTTTAAACAAATGATTGGGAAGAAAACCCTCATCAATACTGTACAGAGCAATAATATTAATGTATTTAAGAAACCTACATTCCTTTTTTTTTTTTATAATCGTGTCACCCCAAGCAAGCCATTTTACTGCCACTGTTGTGCAGGGGGTTACACAGGAAAATGTTATGAGAAAGAGTAACAGGTTATAGGGGGTGTCAGGAAGAGGGTATAAGAAGGATGAGAATACAGATGAGAGTAGGGTGGAAAAAAGAGCATGACAGAGAGGATGCAGGTTAGTGAGATAGGAGATGACTGTTGATTTTAGATTTAAATTCTTGGAGATTGTGGCTGTCAGGGAAAGCAAGTAAGTAGAAGAGAATTCCACAAGCGAGAAGTGCTAGAAAAGAAGCTGGTGGAATAGAATTTGCGTATACAATTTATCAGTTTCACAGTAAAAGGGTGGGACCTAGTTGCTAATCTTTTTGCTCGAGGAAATTCATATATGGGGAACCCAATGAGCTAAGTTCATCGGAACAGAAGCGGAGAAAGTATTTGTAGAAGAGTCACAGGGAAACCACACTGCGTCGGTGAATTATAGATTCTCCGTTAGATTTCCTGGAAAATAGTTTTAACAAAAAGATTGTATACTGCAGTTATATGAATTTAAGGGCAGTACTTGATTGGCAGTTAGGTCTAATCTACATCTGACAGGTAAAACATCTAAATGCATCCATAAGTTTTATGCTAACAATTTTTATTCTCGTAGGTCTCACTTCCGGACTCTAGCTTTACAGTCAGCGTTGGTCGTCACAAATTTAAACGCAATCATTATCTTCTCTCTCTCTCTCTCTCTCTCTCTCTATATATATATATATATATATATACAAAAAGAGATTTGTACCCGGAAAAATAAAACACATGGACTTAAATAGAATTGACGTTATAGTATAGGTAAGACCTTAGGACCCTTTCGTCCAACAATTTATCAAAGGCAGAATTTTTAAATGATAGACATAACTTGTAGAAGAGAAGTTGGAACTCGCTTAAAAACAAAATTTTAATCAAAATAATTAAAATGTAAGGGGGCTGTAAACGTAAAGTTCCACAGGAGCGATAAAATGGAAAAAAAGGGGTTACAAAACCTCCAACAACCGTAAGGAGCGAATAAAGTGCTGCACACACCGAGCTGGGGGATTTTTAGCCGCCAAAACATATTAGTCTGCACAGCGCTCATTCGGTCTATCATCTACGTGTTTTGGAGGCTCTGTACATAAAAACCTAACGAGCCCCTTTGATAATATGTTGGGCGAAAGGGTCCTAAAGTCTTACGTACATTATCACGTCAATTCTCTCTCTCTCTCTCTCTCTCTCTCTCTCTATATATATATATATATATATAGTCATCCGCAGACAGATTATTTTCGCTGTATCACAGCTCATCAGTACGGTTAGACTCCGATTGCTTTTAGACCAGGATTGAAACCCGACCGATTTGGCGTCAGTCGGCGATGGGCGCTCGGTAGAAGAAGGCAGACTTTTTAGCGCGTATATTATCATTATACACGCCCAATAGCCAGAGTGCTCTAATTCGTTACTGAATGAGCGATGCGTACATGCCAGAGTAGTTACTGTTTTTCAAAGTCTACCATTCTTCCTGAGTGCTCAATCAGGGTGTGAGAGCGTTAATATAGTAATATATACAAAAATATTACGAAATTATACGAAACAGACATATATTGTATATATATATATTTGTATATATTACGATATAAAATATATTGTAGAACAAGTATATTGATCTTGACTTTTATGAACATACGTATGTTGTTGACACGCTGAATGAATTTTAAAATCCTAAGTCGGCAAATAGCAAAATGTTTCTGACCCCTGCTTCAGGTATTAATAAATATTTTTTCTTGTTCCAATGCCTTAGGCAGTAGTCGGCAAATTTTTGGAGAGAACGGGCTTGACAGCTGTGCAGTGTTTCGGGGGACAGCCATGATATCAATGTCCTCACCTGAGACAGTTCCGTCTAGAAGTCTGTCTTGGTCTGGAGGTTTAAAAAAAACGAAAAATTTAAATTTTGTCTATACTTCTGATATGAGGCAGTATTTACACTATATTGTTCGAACTTTTGTCCTAACCTTTATTGCCATTATTACTACGTTTCGTACGTTTTGGCCTTCGTCAGGTCCTCAAAGACACATGGCTCCCTGGATATTGATAGTGGTTAGTTCCAGTGAGCTGCGAGTTCAATAATTTAGAGACTTAAGTTAAAGGGAGATAACTACATGGTTACAAGAAGTGGTATCGCATATTAAATGAGAATTATATACCCTAGTGATCGTAATAAAGGGTTTGGTTGGAAATTCCTAGCACCTGAAGAAAGCAGGAGCGTACAACGGATGAAATGTCGTAATAATGGCAATAAAGATGAGGACAATGGCCCGAACAATGTAAATAGAACAAATTTAATGTTATGTGATTTAAACAAGGTTCCTTATATTCACTGCGGGAACAACAGGATAAAACTAACACAAACAACAGAAAATGCAAATTTCGTTACAAATCTAAACTTATTTATAAATGGAATTTTGTCTGTGTGTGTGTCTGTGTGTGTCCGTTACCTATAGACTCCGAAACGGCTGAACCGATTTTCTTGAAAATTTACAAAGTTGTACTATAAGCATCTGCGAGTGTTCTTAGCTAGGTTTTGTGTCTAGCTACCCTCAATATATACTTAAAATCGATAACTGAAAAAAATCGGGTTATAGAAGGACTGGTCCGATTTTAATCAAATTTCATACACTCATAGACAAAGACATACGAAACGATATTCAGAAGTTTCAAGGTTGCAGTTCTTACAATAGTGCAGAAAATCGATAATCTATATATATATATATATATGTATATATATATATATATATATATATATATATATAAAGCAAGATGTTTATGTTTGTGTGTCTGTTTATCTGCCTGTATGTCTGTATTTTTTCAGCCCTTTTATTTTAGTTCTTGCTTCGGGTTTGGCTCTAAGTAGGTATAATTGTAGTTCTTAGTCTCAGCCATGATACCATTTACTCAGATGACTTATTTAGCCTTCAAAATTCAGTTTACGATGAAAGATCTTATTTGATATCGATACCAGGAAATTTAAAATTTGACTTACATCCATTCATTTTTCTTTCAGTGTACGGTTTCGCTTTAACTGGAAACAACTATTGCCTTTTAGTCTTTCGTGCTAACGTCCAAAGAGTCTGAGCTCAAGGACCATGGATTAGTTTTAAAGCTTTCATTACACCCGAGCAACGCCGGGCGATACTGCTAGTAAATAAATAAATAAAGTTAGAAATGGCGAATTATTTATTGGGACACTTGTTTTTCCTTGTTGTTCGACAACTTGAAATATTTGTCGACGACAAAAGCAAAACCTTATCCAGGTGGTCACCACCTAACCTTGAAATTAAACGACTTGTAGACTATTTCTTTTTCGAAAAAGCTGTTCGCAAGGTTCTTCAAAATAATCATGCCATTATTTTCGCATTATTCAAGGGGCTTTAATATTTTCCTCTTAACAAACCATATTTCTCTAAGAAGTCAGCAATGGATTCGGAATTAAATTTTGATTAAAAAAAAACATAGTCGCATTTTAAATCAGTTAACTCCAACTGGTGTTTTTTTTTTTTTTGCCGCTTGCTTCGCAAATTAATTAAATAATTAGTGTCTAGGTATTAAGTTGGCGGGCCGGATAAAAATTTTTCGAGGACCGGATAAAAATTCTTCGCCGGCCACAAAAAAATTATTAGCGGCTAGATGTGGCCCGGGTGCCGGGTATTGCTGACCCCTGCCCATAGGTTAACCGCAAATTAATTAGATAATTAGTAGCTAGGTATTAAGTTGGCGGGCCGGATAAAAATTCTTCGAGGACCGGATAAAAATTCTTCGCCGGCCACAAAAAAATTATTAGCGGCTAGATGTGGCCCGGGTGCCGGGTATTGCTGACCCCTGCCCATAGGTTAACCGCAAATTAATTAGATAATTAGTGTCTAGGTATTAAGTTGGCGGGCCGGATAAAAATTCTTCGAGGACCGGATAAAAATTCTTCGCCGGCCACAAAAAAATTATTAGCGGCTAGATGTGGCCCGGGTGCCGGGTATTGCTGACCCCTGCCCATAGGTTAACCGCAAATTAATTAGATAATTAGTAGCTAGGTACTAAGTTGACGGGCTGGATAAAAATTCTTCGAGGACCGGATAAAAATTATTCACCGGCCGCAAAATAACGAAGTATTCGCGGACTGGATGTGGCCCGGGGGCCGGGTATTGCCCATAGGTTAACCGCAAATTAAAGGTATTAAGTTGGCGGGCCGTATAAAAATTCTTCGTGGACCAGATAAAAATTCTTCGCCGGAAGCAAAAAAAAAAAAAAAAATTATTCGCGGGCTGGATGTGGTCCGGGGACCGGGTATTGCTGACCCCTGCCCATAGGTTAACCGCTCTTCTTGTTCTATTTCTGATTATAAGCTTATTGTCAGATGTAACTCGCATTCATTTTCACCTGGCTTGTTAGATAGCGTTATGAAGATACCTCAACTCTCTGTATGCCACCTCTGTCGTATTAATTCCGAGATTATTACAATCCCATCTGGTTTTTGCTATTTTGCTCCTATTCGCCATGTTCAGTTCTCACCTTTAAACTTTATACTGAGGAAGAGACACCCTATTTCTTTATGTTTTTTCGGAGAGGGAGTGGGTAATGACCATCAGTTTCGCACGTAGTTTCTTAAGCAGTGCTCTAAAGATTGAGCTACTGAAGTATTCCGGTATTTCGCCACTGTCGTATAATTCATTTCTTATCTTCGTGTACTTGTTAATCCCCAAATCGTCTCTATTACAATCCCATCTTGTCCTGCTACTCCGTTCCCGCTTAATTAGTCCAGTTGCAATCTTTTTTATCTCGAACAATTTACCTTTGTCTAATTGCAATGAGGTGAGATACATCAATGTTAGCTGGTTGTTATTAATTTCCCCGTGTGTTATGGTGCCCTATTATATAGGAATATATTCTTCCTCGATCATTATAATAAAAATCTGCATGATTTCTGAGGACGCAACTGTGAGACAGTCTAGAGGCAGTCTAGAAATAGTCGAGACGCAGCGTAACACTACATTTCGGACGTACACTTCTATCTGCTGACTACTAACACTCTTATTTATACCAGCAGTATAGCCCGGCGTTGTTCGGGTGTAATGAAAGCTTTAAAACTAATCCATGGTCCTGGAGCTCAGACTCAGTCTAAAGAATATTTGTGTGAAGTTTGGTGGGAATCGGATAAAAATTGTAGATTTGTATAAAGAACAGATAAAGACATATACACAAACATCTTGCCTTTTATATATATATATATATATTATCGGTTTTCTGCACTATTGTAAGAACTGCAACCTTGAAACTTCTGAATATCATTTGTTTGTCTATGTGTGTATCAAATTTGATTAAAATCGGACCACTCCTTCTATAGCGTGATTTTTTCGATTATCGATTTTCGATATTTATCGGGGGTACCTCGACACAAAACCTAGCTCAGATCACTCGCAGACGCTTATAGTACAACTGTGTAAATTTTCAAGAAAATTGGTTCAGCCGTTTCGGAGTCTATAGGTAACGGATACACACACACATACACACACAAAGTTCCATTTATAAATAAGTTTAGATATATGTTCTGCTATCCCAATAAACTGGTTCAACCTACCTTCTTTTCGTGTCTTTCTTCCTGGCCCTAACAGGCCACAACACTGTTACATAAAATAAAACAAAAAACAGGGACAGAGACACAAACGTATGTATCAACTGAAAATAACTTTTATAAAAATCAGAAATAATATCGGATAAAAATCGAAAGCGTAGCCATATTTCCTAAGAAAGCGCATTTCCATCTTCATGAAATCGCGATGAACAGTTTGATTTTTTTATTAATAATTTTCTCGATAATTATAACTGGATTTTGTTTTATATAACTTGTAATGAATTAAAAGTTCTTTTTCTTTTAACTGTGTCTTTGTCTTGCTATTGGTGTATCGTTACTCACCTGGATTCACATAAACGAACAAAGAAAAAGTTCAGAGATACAAGTGAAACCCGGTCGGTTCGACCATTGTCTGACAAAATGAAATTTAAAAAGAAAAAGAAAATAAAGTTTTACAAATCAGTTATGGACACAAGACGTTTCTCAGAAAAGTAGTCTCTAGCCTGAGACGTCTGACAGTCTGCAGATGACATTTGTGATTTCTTTGTTTTCTTCTTTGATTCACGAAGTCCGGAAGCTGATTGGCTGACAGTAAAATCACATGACGAGACCTCCCCGCCGCACATATGTCCTGTGGACCGATAACACGAATTGAGAATGGCAGGGGAAATACGAGAACGGATAAAAGTCAACAGACACATCACACACACACACACACACACACACACACACACACACACACACACATATATATATATATATATATATAGATAGATAGATAGATAGATAGATAGATAAGATCAAAACTGTACACACACAAACACACGCACATATATATATATATATATATATATATATATATACCGTACAACGTATATATGTATATGATTTATACTGAGTCAGCAAAAATTCATTGAAAAACATTTGCAAAAATCGACTGACACAGTCGATATTCATTTTTTTGCTTTTTTAAATTTTTTTACAGTTTGCGTATAAGTTATCGTATGCTCGGATTAAATTAATGTATTGAGTTTGATTTTGAGTCTTGTTTAACGGCATTAACCACTGTCGGTTATTTAATGTCAGAAAGGTAGGGTTTTAAGGTATTTTTTAAATGTTCGGTTCCAGTGAGAAGGTTGATTTAGTTAAATATTGATAAAAATGTTTTTTTAACTTTATATTTTTATTTTATAAAACTGAATATGTCTTCTAGTTTTGTGTTAAAAAGTGTATTGCTGGTAATAATTTTTTTTCTAAAAAGTGTATTATGGCAATAATTTTTTTCTTTAAAAATGTTTTATGGTAAGAATTTTTTCTTTAAAAATGTGTTATGGTAATAATTTTTTTTCTTCGAAAATGTGTTATGGTAATAATTTTTTTTCTAAAAAAATACATTATGGCAATAATTTTTTTTCTTTAAAAATGTGTTATGGTAATAATTTTTTTTCTTCAAAAATGTATTATGGCAATAATTTTTTTTCTTCAAAAATGTGTTGTTGTCTATATTATTTCGTCAAAAATATATATTTTCTATAAAAGTTCA